>CM051457.1:82130619-82147544 GCA_028274465.1 Plantago ovata
ATTACCCTTCAACACCAAGAACACTATTACAAAAACCTTTTGTAACCTATTCTAGTAGAGTGTAACCTGCATAAAAGCTAGAGTAAAACTTGATACACTTTGAAACCTAACAGCTATTGAAACGTGTAAACTCTAAGGATCTAAAGTTGTGTCGATTTCTTTAAGGCTTCATCCCTTTATATAGTAGTTGTGGATGTCCAGGTTCAACTGTATGGAATGAATCCTAAAGCCTCCATGACTGTCCTGTGTGAATAGGATCTTGAACAACTTGAGATCTTTCAAGTAAATCCGGCATCTGATGATAGTGTTTTTTACACTATCATTCGGGTTTTTCCACAAATTTAGCTATCCTCTTGCATGCATTTTAGTGTATTTTGTTAGAATAGTGTCACGTTTCCATTTCTTTTGTCATTTTCAGGTTTTAAGGGAAAATCTCACTTTTGGATATAAATCATGGCGAAACAATGAAGTTTTGGTGCAACAAGATCACCCGTGGTGTGTCAAGGAGTACCGGGACGTGTTTCCAGGCCAAAAGACCAAGTTTCAGAGATCAAAACCATGCCCAAGGCCAAGGAGAACATGAATATTCGAGATATCTTGTATGAGGCGGAAACGGTAGTTCATTCGGAGTTATGATGAAGATTTTGGAGCCTTTGAAGTGAAATCTGGAAGTTCCATTTGCATAGTCTCAGTATTTTGGGCACCAGTCTTTCATACGATATTGGATTGGGATGAGGTTACAACATTCGCGTAGCTAAATCAAAGTGCTATCCAACGATGGGTCTTACGTGCCAATTCGAGTTCGGACGCGCCTGAAATCTGTGTTCGAACATAGAGGAAAAACTGGCGAACTTGCTGCCAGCCCCAAGCGGACCGCCGGGGACGGGGGGCGGACCGCCCCTCAGATTCCGGAAATCTCCGATATTTTATATATATATAATTGTAAAAGTTGCAAAGTTTCATATCTTTTATCATATTTTTACAGACTTAAACCCTGGAGCTTGTCATGGGTATATTTTCTCATAGAACCTTTGTAAGTTAGCGAATTTGGAGCTAGATGAGAGATTTGGACACCGTTTTATCTCACCTTGCTAGATCTTTGTGAGTTTTAGCCATTCACCGGAGATTGACAACCTTTGGTGGTAACCTTGTATCTCACAATTCTGCTATTTATCTTTCAATTAAACATGTTTTCATTCATTATTGCTTCAATTATGATTGTTGATTGTGTTATTGATATGAGTAGCTAAGCATCTAGTTGGTGATAGTATGTGAATTCGTAGCTAGGGTTTGTATTATGCATGATTGAGTTTCTGAGTCTTTTACTTGTTTAATTATCTTAATTCGATTCTTTGATCCGACTAAGCCATATATCTTCGTAGAAAAGTGTTAGAAGCACTAGGACAATTCAAGATCATCGATTCGATTATATATAATTTGCAAGTACTGCTTGTACTAAGACTGACAACCTTAGCCAAGTATTAGTATAGATAGGAAGCTTTCAAAATACACGTCTACAAATCTGTCTTTGGTGTTTGTAAATCAAATTACTTTTAAGGCAGTACGAGTTTCACTTTCATGCATAATTAGAACTTGATGCTTAGAACGAGCATACTATCACCAGCTTTCTCCATATATTGTTAAGTCGAGTTAATATAAATTTGTTTTCTGAAATTATATATAGTTAATTAGTTCAAGCTAGTTTAGTCCCTAGAGATCGACACTCGATGTCATCTTACCTCTGCACTACGTGTTTTGTGTAGTTGTGAGTTGCCCTTTGGCTTTCAAACAAATTTATTTGATTGTTCGAGTCTGACAATCTCGTTCATCAGCATCTTCAAAGTTTATCTAGTGTTTAAGACTTCTGAGACCAAGTAACTAGGTTACACGTCCTCATCAGTCCAAACCTAGTTAAACTCTTCAATCTTAAGTAGCTCAGTCGTTCCTTATAATATCAGATCTTCACATCTTTCCTATCTTGACTAGGACAATCTTCTATCTTGACTTCACTCATCTTTATCCATCTCGACTTTAATATCATGCACACATTAATTAACCACAGCTATGGAACTAATTAAATTAGTGAATAAAGACAAAATTTAAACAAGAGATATAAAAATATATCTAAGTGCAGACTACTACTGTTGCAATCACTGTCAAGCCTAACGTTATCACAACATTAGTCATGACATTACTGACAACATCTACACTTAAAGATCCACACTCAGAACTTCTATTACAATCAAGGAATGCCGAACATCACTCCAACAGAGTTGTTCTCTCACCTTGCTGCTGTAAACTATGAGACAAAGCAAAGAGAAAATGTGTCTACTGAAAAATCGCAGAATATTGTTGTTGCTACTAAGGCTTCACCTTCTGAAAAGAAGGATGAAAAAGAGCCTGCTGATGAAAATACTTTGGCTGTTAAAAACATGAGAAAATTCATCAGCAAAGAGCTTGAAAGAAGAAAAGCAAAGGAGAAGCTGAAAAAGCATCTTGGCAACAATTACTACAAGTACAAGACAGATGCTAGCTCGTTGAATAAGCAAGCTCAGCCTACTTCTTTTGAAGAATCAGCAATAGGAAATGATCTTTGTTTCTACTGCAAGAAGCCTGGTCATTTCAAAGCCAAATGTCCCTTGCTGAAAGGCAAGACTGCTGACAAAAGAAAGAAGTTCAAGAAGGCTATGATTGCTGAAAAAAAGAAAAAATTTCAAGCTAAGATTGATGCTTTATGCAATGATACTAGCACTGAAGAAAGTGAGGAAGAAGACTCAGACACTGAAGAAGAATCAACCTTGGATGTTGAATTTGGAAAGTAAGTATGTGGATTGCTATGGAAGCATTTCCAGATGTGTCAAACATAGAATTCTGTCTTATGGCGGATCAGGTAATTTCTCCGAACGTTGAATCAGATTCAGATTGTGAGAATAAAATTGATCTTGAAAAGATACAAGGAGAAATCGAAAGATTTGAGAAAACTCTGAGCAAACAGCAATAGAAATTACAGAATGCTGAAACTCTGACCAAGCAAACTACTGAAAAGTATGTCTTGCTAAAAGATGAGTCAGAAATAAATGATGCTGAAATATTGCATCTTAAGAAACTACTTGCTGAAGCTACAGAGAAGAACACTCAAATGTCAAAAGAGTTGGAAGAATACCAATTTTCAATTCTGAAGTTACTTGCTGAAATACAAGAGCTGAAAAAGATGAAAGTCAATTTCAAATCTTATGCAAATGCTAGTAACACTCTGACAGAACTAAACTCTTATCTGAGAGATCCTTCTCATAAAGAAGGTTTAGGTGCCACTCACGAAGACGATGAAGTAATACTCTTGAGTAAAGATAAATCGCCAATGGTCTTCGTTCATGCTACTGATAGTGTTCAACCAGAACTCCATCAAATTGGGCAATCTAAGGTTGTGAGACAAGCAATCAAGTACCTATGACCAAGAAGCTTAATGTTGCTACTCAAAGTAACAAGACTTCAAAAGGAAAACAGGTTGCTGAAAAGCAATCTGGTCAGAAAAGGGTTGCTGAAAAGCAATCCACCAAACAAGTTGCTGAAAAGCAATTTGTTGAGCCTAAAGGCAAGATTACTGAAAGAAGTAATCAAAAGACCTTTGCTGACAAACCTGAATCAAGCAAGGTTGTTGAGACAAAGACTCAGCGTTCTCCAAGAAGTGGACTTGGTTACAAGAATAAGCAAAACCAACTCTTCCATGAGTACAAGCAAAGTCAGCAAAGATACTTCAAAGAACTGAACAAAATCAAGCCTAAGAGTACTAACAATACTCAGAATGCTAGGACTAGAAGAAATCTTGCTAGAAAAGAATTTACTGAATAGTATGTTCAGCAAAAGGGTAAACCAAAGAAGACACCACATCAGAAAGTGGACTTGACTAGCAATAGTCAAAAGTCTTTTAGCTCCAAGTCATCTAGTTCCTCATCAAGTAGGAAACAAGTCAAGATTGAAAAATCTAAGGCTTCGGTTTCCACTGGTCGTTTCTTTTAACATGTTAATGAATATCTTATTTTGGATAATTGACTTGTTTATTCTTGATTGTGCAGACTTCAGCCACAGAGACAACCAATCCTATTTCTCACTATGACAGTGGCTGCGGGAAGCACATGACGGGCGACAAAACAAATCTTATAAACTATAGACGGTGGTCTGGACGTCCAAGAATAAGGTTTGCTGGTGGAGGCTTTGCACCTACTAAAGGCTATGGTGCTGTGAAGTTAGGATGCATTACTATAACATGAGTTCGTTATGTCAAAAATCTTAAGTTCAACCTGTTCAGCATGAGTCAGTTTGCTGACAAAGGTTACTTCATCAAAATCAAAAGTGATGAATGCAAACTTATTGACTTTGAGACAAAGAAGGTAATTGATGAACCGGAATTTGTTAGATTCAAATTAATCAAATAAATTTGTTTTTTAGCCAAAGGCAATTCACAACTACAACGAAAACCGTAGTGTAGCAGTAAAATAACCTCGAGTGTCGATCTCTAAGGACTATAACTAGCTTTATCTAATTTAACTTAAACTATAAAATCAACAAACGACTTAGCACAGGTTTTTCTTATCAAGATAATGGAAGTTACTGATAATATGATCATTCAAAGCATAGCAGGTTAATAATCATGCATGAAGTACCCGATCGTTTTGCATAGAAATCTAAGATCATGAATTGTCCAATGTGTTCCGTTTTATTCAACACTACGAAGATAGAGGGCTTAGATAGATCAAAGAAATAAAGCCATAACTCAAAGTCTGATTCGCATTACCGCCATCATGCATAATTAATAACCCTTCGCTAAGAAATCACATACTATCACCAACGATAGATTTAGCTACTCATAGATGTCATGCAATCAACAGAAATCATAGCAAGATTGAATGAAAACATGTTGAAAGATATATAAATATAAATAAAAAAATCGTGAGATACAATGTTACCGAAGGTTGTCAATCTCCGAAGAATCGCAATCTCACAAGCTCCAAATTGATAAGAAAAATTGTCTCCTATGCTAAGAATTCCCAGAACATGCTCTGGAGAATTCCTACCTCAAACTAATGAGAAAGGTATGAAAAAAGGTATGAGAAAGTATGAAAAAACGTAGAGAAACAGCAACTATATATAGGAGTTCGGCACGCGTGGGGCGAGTCGCCCCACACACCGGGCGAACCTCCTGGTGTGGGGCGACCCTCCCCACATCCCGGGCGAATCGCCCGGGAGCTTCAGTCGGCGAGAGACGCGTTTTTGGATTTCTTTTCCTTTTCGGACTCGGTTTTTACCTTCTATGACCTTTTAGCCTTTAGACTCGACCCCTAGACTTCAAATCCCATCCGGAATCTTCTTGATACTCCAAAAATGTCCTCGGAACACCGATTCTTCGTTCTCTTCAATATAATTGCCCGGAAAATCACGTTTTTCACCTAAAACCTGTAAAATGCAAACTAAAGGGAAACGTGACACTATTCTAATAAAATGCACTATAATATAGCTAAATTAACATAGAGGATAGCAAAAATAGGTGAAAAAAAGACTCGAATGAAGGTGTATAATACACGTTCATCAAACTCCCCAAACCGAACCTTTGCTTTTCCTCAAGCAACTAAGCTAGAATCTAATGCAAAAAACAATGCAACACAAAAAATGGAGTCTCATGCCTAATTAAGTGAACTAATCTATTGAATCCATCAAAAAACATATGAACAAAAACCATTCAAATCATAACATGGATATTGGTTGAAGAATGCCTCGATTGACTCATACACATTCACATATGCACTTATGTCAAACAAGATAGTCTCTCGTAACATTCTCTACCTGGACCTACTCAGTGACAACGTAATGAAACATGTTAAAATACAAATGGTTGTCCCGTGCCTATGAAACTGAGGACTTACTACTGTTCACCAAGTTAAGACTTTTCCTCAAAGAGGTCGAACCAATATTGGCTCTCATCAAACGAAGGAGGGTTCCCTAAAAAGATAACACTCCCTATTCTACCCATCTCTCAAGCAAAGCCTTAAGCTATTAACCACTTCCTGAATGGCAGGACAAGGGTGGTCTAGAACAGATGACACTCAAATAAACAAAAGACAAAAATTACAACTCGATTACGAACATTACAAGAATTGAAAAATGACACAAACACTTTGTTAAACTGCTTTTTGGCTCTTTAATTTGGACCCTTCCTTGCTTTTTTGGGGTTTTTTTTTTTTTTCTTCTCTTTTTTTTCTTTTCCAGTTTTTTTTCTATTTCCTGGAATGTTTCTTTTTCTTTTTTTTCTTTCTCTTTTTTTTTTAGCCAGCAGTAGCACAACGAAAAAGAAATTAAAATGACACACAAATGACCTCCCCAAACCTATTCGAAAGAATAGGTTGGAGTACAAACTTTACGAAAAAAGGAAAACAGACTCACAACACACAGTCAAAATCGAAAAACAAGTCTAATGAAAGCGTAACCCCCTCCCCGAACCTATTCGAAAGAATAGGTTGCAAACAAAGGATCACACAATCTCACACTACCTCCTTCCTAGGCATTTAGCAATCTCAAAGCAAGGTGAAGACTTGTTGCCTCTTAGGTACATAATTACTCGGGAAAACAACCATAAGATCCTAACATGCATCATCCTATTATAAAGGCCTTCGTGAACCGCAGTAGAGAAAACACCACTAAGTGATGTCGAGACTATCAAATTTAAATAAGTGCATACATAAATGTGACAAGCCAAGCGAAAAAAACCTCAAATAAATTCATAGAGATGAAGCATATGATTAATGTAATAATTAGTTAATCTACCCAATAAAAAGTTCAAAAAATTTGGCAATAAACTCCACACAAAATATGAAAGACTATACTAGGATGAATGTAGTGTATGCAACTGAATACTAAGAAAGCGGTAAACGTGCAAATGCAAATGCAAACAAAAGAATTCACGAGTTTATTATAAGCAAGACAAGTATAGAGATAGCAAGCGATACCCCCCCAAATCTGAACGTCGTCGCTCGTCTCAAACGTCGAAAGTGGATTTAAGGTGAGAGCTAAACTCGTATATTTGACCTATATTACTCAATCAAACTCGTGAGAAAACAAAACGGGCGATAAACGAGGTAACAAGATCGATAATTTAGCATAATAGGAGAAAATCGGTTTTCCTCCTAAATTGCTAAATTATTATCTAGAGACCTATTTTATCACCAAAAACATACATAAATATAAAATAAGACAGAATGATATGCATGCAATGCAAGAAAGCGATAAAACTAAACTACTTGCTACCATTACCACTAATGTTATCCATTATCAAATGGAAACGAATCTTGCGCATCCGTTCCATTACTCCTCGCATCTTGGGAACCATCCTTGGCTCCTCTCCGTATCTGCTCAAGCAAGTCCATGATTCCCTGAAAACTAAAATTAACAAAACCAAGAAAAACAAAATCAAAAAACTAACTAAGGGAATCAAATGGAAAATAAAAAGAGTAAAGAGGATAAAAACTCCTTTGGGACTTATAGGTGGGTGCATGGACCAGAACGTAGGAGTCAAGATCAAGAGTATCTGCCGCAATTGATTGAAAGACACCAAAATCTTCAGAGATTGGCTCCTCGACCTCAACACAACTCACGCCATCACCCTCTGACTCAAGTGAAGCAATGGATTCAGTTATTGTTGGTCCATTTAAACAACAAGAAAAGACTAGAGAGGGGGGGGGGTGAATATTATTTTTAAACTTTCGTCGTTTAAAAACTTTCTCAGCAAGTACTTATTACTTTTCAGTAATGAGTTTGCTGATACTTAACTTTCTCAGCAAGCGCAAGTTACTTCTCAGTAACTAGGTTTGTTGATACTTAAAATCAGAGAGCGGAAGTCTTTGATACAATAAGTGCTTTGTCAGTAAGTGATAGTTTCAACAAGTGATGTGAATGACTGTGTACAGATAGATATGCTTTGCTGAAAACTAAGTACAGTAAGTAAATCACACAAACACTTTTTATAGTGGTATCTGAGATTGACGTAATCTCTCAACTAATCCACTTTTTCCTTTCTAGGACTGAATCCACTAAGACAAGTTTGAGGTTCCTCACAACACCTATCTAGAGCGAATCAAACAGAAACCAAAGCACACTTACTTCGTTTCCAACCTAACTACAGAACGAAACCTTGTTCTCCACCAAACTTGGGACTTTTAATCAGCAACACTATGCTCGATTAAGTTACCCCTGAATATCACGCCTGAAAGGTGTATTTTCAGTTAGAGAGGTTTGGGATGAGATAACTTAATTATAACTTATTCAGTTACAACAAGTAATCTAAGAAACAAAACTTTGAATACTTTGCAGTAAACAAGTTTGATTGTTTCTGGTGTCAAGACTTGTTCTTGTTCGAAAGAAAGAAAGAACACTTAACTAATTTCTTAGCCGTGTAAGTTCTACTTCTTCACAAGTAGCTTTTTCAAGCTTTAAGTCTTGGAACGGATCAATGGCAGTAAAGAGTGTTTGAAGGGTATGTGAGTTTAAGCACAAGTGAGAGTTTGATCACGTTGTTGACACACTTCAACTCTTTGCCGGATGACCTCTATTTATAGTGAAAATAAGGAGCCGTTTGAATTTTAAATTCTAAGGTTTTTGTTCCTTAAGATGTCACTATCTTGCTTTTGTACTTTCAGCAGCGTCCTTGTTTGTCTTCTAGCCTTCATGTCCTTCGCGTGCATGCTTTGCATTTAATGCTCATTTGAATGAAATTCAAACAGTAACATTGGAGCGCAAAATACAAGTACTTTCAGCAAGAGGTCACAAATGTTCATCAGCAAGTGGTCAGTCTCAGTTTCAGCAAGCACAACCTACTCTGTCGTTTAGATTTTCACTTATGCAAGCTGTTGCTGAAGTTTCCACTTTCTGAGCAACATGTGCCTTTGTAGTTACCAGTCTTCAGAAATCTTCTAGTCTTCAGATCTTCGAATTCTTCAGGTTTCTGATCGGTTCTAAATGCTTCAATAGTTTGTTTGTGAAAACAAAGTACATCATCAGCAAATGCTTCAATAGGTTGTTTTTCTTTTCAGAAAACAAGATACATCATAAGCGGTAAAACTAACCTATCTAGCACGTACTCTAAGTCATCAGCAAACGTTCCTCTTTTACAATGTCCTTAAAATTCTGAGTTCCTATGGACCTTAAGAGTACTAGTTATTGGACTTTCCTTAATTTAGCATGGTTAATTGCTCATCAAAATTACAAGTTTTCTAACAAATTTCCCCCTTTTTGATGTTAGCAATCCATGGCTAAATTAATTGTTACCCTTTTAGAGGTTTCTGATGTTGAATAAATCAGTTGATTAATGCAAGCATACTTGAATAATTAAACAGTAAGCATAAGTAAATTGCATAATCAAAAACCAATAAGAGTCAAAAGCTTCATTGCTGATAGTTATCTTTCAGTAAGTTTACATGAATGATCATAGATAACTACACAAAATCAGCAAACAAAACTTAAACAGAACTACTACAGAGAGTTAAGCTCTTCCAGAGGATTTTCTCAAAATCTCTCTTACACTCTTCTCAGCAAGTGCAGTGAATTCAATACAGTCCTTTTCGTAATCTTCAATTAGTTTACGGACTTGTAATTGAAGAATCCTTGCATTTTTGCAGGCGGTATGATAATGCTTTTCAGCATTCATTTCCATGTAGTGAACTACCCACAAATGCATGCCCAATTGCTGGCATGGAGAAGTTGTGTATCTGAAATGCTTTTAGGATGAATCTTTCTTAGCCAGAGAAGATCTTCTTTTTTATCCTTAGCCGTGAGATATAAATACTCATAAGGAATCAATCCAAGTTTCTTCTTTGCTTTCTTGGTCACGGGGTCAGAGTAATAAGCAATTACAATTGGTTTCATCAAATCAGGTTCTTGTCTTATGGACTTACCAATTGAAGTTCTTCTTACTGAGACTTCTAGATTCAACCATCTCCCAGCAATATTTCTTGGTAGGGACTCAGCCCTTTCTTTCCTTTTTACCTTGAGATCAATCCAAGTGAACATTTGGTTCAGTATGGCTGTTGGAAAGAACTCATTCACCAGCAAATCTTCCAGCTTTAAGATCCAGCAACCATGAACATTTCTGATCACGTTCTGAGTGGTTTCATCATTGCTGGTCTTTGTATATTCAATGCCGGAGCCAATAGCAATGTTGGCCAGCCTCTTTTCTTCCTGTCTTTGCTTTCTTCTTCTTGACTTTGCATTGTCTTGATCTCTTGCTGAAGATCTTGAGTCAGGAGAGAAATGCTTTGAATGGCCAGACGGAGTTAAGGCTGTAATTGGTTTAGCTCTTATGGCTTGAGCTATTGTCTGATTGTCATCATCATCATCATCTTCATTCAGAGCTTGATGACTTTCAGTGTGACAGAATCCTTGAGTTTCAGCAGCAGTTTTTCTCTTTTTGGGACTTGCTGAATTTAACTCAGATTTTGCTTGTCTTTTAGAACTTTGCTCTTTTTCAGCAAGAGGTTCTATGGTCAGTGGCGCTTCAACAGTAGGAGGGGTTTTCTTCCTTGAAGTTATCTTTTGTTTATCTTCCCCCTTAGACATGGATTGCATCATCGGAGTAATGTGCAAAGAGAAGAACTCATTGCAATTTTCAGCAAGAGTACTTAGGCTGTTGTATTTCATGATGATTGCTTGCTGATCAGAAGTCAGCTTTGACAATTCTTGCTTAATACTCGCCATATTCTCCTCATGTCTGCGCTCTGTTGCGGCCTTTTCTTCCATGAAAGTCTGAGCCTTGACTAATGCAGACTTTGCTAGCCGGAGTGCTTGACTTACATCTTCTTCATAGCTCTTGTGATAAAGACTGATGTCTTTCTGAGCTATTGTAATTGTTGTAGTGCATCTCAGCACAATAGCCAATATATTTCCGATATCAAGCGGGCTCTCAGCAAGTATTGCATCATCTTCAGCTTTGCATGCTTTGTGGACTTACCTAAGTGCCAAAATTCTTGGAGTAAACTCCTCCACACGTGGAAACGGCACTAGATTAGGGGTCAAGGAATGAACTTTAAGCTCTGAAGCAAATTGATCATCTTGTAATAGTAATTCTCCTCTCAAGTCATCTCCTTCATCATTTTCATAGTCAGGAGTAGGAATTTCAACCACTTTGGGGTCTTTCTTGGAATTTTCATCCTCATTTGCTGATAGATCATCTTCATCCTCAGATTCATCAAGGCCAGCAACCTTGGAACCTAAGTCAGCAGCTTCATTCCCTTTTGGTTGAGTGGTTGCTGATGGCAAACGCTTCAGACTCAACGACTGCAGTTTCACCAGTAGTATGTTTTAATTGAGTAGTTGCTGATTGAGACTCAATTGCTGGAGTTTCACCAGTCGTAAGTGGAAGGGAGGGGACTTCCTTTGGCTTTACTCTTGAAGATTGAGCAATATCCAAATTCTGCGTTTGCCTTGCATGAATTTGGAGACTGTTTTGTAGTGCTCTTTGGTAATCTTCATCCAATTCTTCTTCATCATCAAGGTTTGTATCAGTGACCTTGGCATCGAGTAAAGATAACTCGGCATCAGAAAGCCTGCCTTTGCCATGTTTCAAAGCGGCTCGCTTTCTGGCGTATTCTTCCTTAGTATCAGCGCCTTGTACAGGTGCTTGATTTTCAGTTTCAGCAGGAGCAGGTTGAGATTCATGCTGAGTTGGTGTTTGTTCAGCTTGCTGATTGTCTTGTTTCTCAGTTTCAGCAACTGTCGTTTTTAGTCCACCAGCATCAGGACTAGGACCTTGATTGTCATCATCGTCGTCCTTTTTATCCATTGAATCTTTCACTTCATCATCACTGGGATCAGTGGGGATGTTTTCATCTTCTTCCTATTCATCATCATCAGTCAAGATAACTAACTCGAGATGCTTATACAAAGCAACACTCGTCATTTCCTCTTCTTCATTGATTTTGTGGGGATCAGCCACCACGGGGACAAATGAACCCTTGAGCATCACAACTTGTTCAGCTGGAGAGGCACTCTTAAATTTGGCCTTCATATTCTCTCTGATTTGAGCAATCAGATTTGAGCTCATTAGCTAAGAATATGACATTTCTTCAGGAAGTATGGAGTGGACAAACGTCTCGAGCTTCAGCAGAGAAGATCTCTTTTTCTCATTTGATAGATGAAGATGGAGATCAGAAAAGTCCATCCTTCTGTACCTTTGCCAGTTGCTGACAGATTTAGCAACCCTTGACAAGGTAGTTTTCTTGAAGTCTAAGTAAAGTTCCTCAGAACTCACTTGTGGATCTTCAGTGATGTGAACCACTTCAGTGGTCTCCTTTAGAGCCTGAAAAAGAATAACATTTAGATCAGGAGAGGTTTGGATAATTGTCTTAGAGTCCAAAGCTGAAACATGAATTACCTGCTGAGTTTCAGCAAGCTCATGTTGCACACTTGTTTGTGCTGGTACAATTTCCATTCCTTGAGGAGCTTGAGAAGCATCCTCCATTTGTTCATCCTGAAATAAATATGAGTTAGATACAAGTACTAAGTTGTCAAACTTAGTTCTTTTACCAAAAACTTTAACTACCTGCTGAGCAGGAAGTGTTGATTCTGGTGCAGAGGCTTCAGCAACCGTCTGACTTGCATCTTTAGAAGTCTGTAGAGAAATCATAATATTAGCAAAAGATTGAGTTTCAGAAAGTGAAGTTTTGCTTATGGTTGAGTTAACTACCTGCTGAAGAAGGACAGGTGGTGACACAGTCCTCTCAGCATTCACAATTTCTTCAGTTTCTGGGACTGTTTCTTCAGCAGACTTCTTCTCTAGCTCTATTTGAGAAAGCTGTGCGGTTTCAGCTATCTCCCTTGTGTCTGAAATGACAAGTTGAGCGGAAGCATCTTCACCCTTAAGCTCACTGCTTTTCATAAAAACATCTATTGATTTGTTGGATGTTTCTTCAATATCCAACTCCATTTGATGGCTTATTTCTTCTAGTACAAGCTGGACTTTGTCAATTGATGTCTTTGGTGAACTGGGGCCAATATTCTCAGCATCGCGAGATGCGTCGTCGAATAATGCTTCTTGTGTTGTTTCAGCAACCTCTGGGACTTGAACCATTGCGATCTTAGCAACTGGTTCTTCAGCAACCTGATGAGTTGCTTGTTCAGCAACCATCTTTTCAGCAACGGCAGCTTCAACAAGTGTCGCGGTTCTTATATCAGCATTGATATCAGTTACCAGTTCCAGAGTTTGGTCATCAAGATTATCTACTATGTAGATATCTGGGACTTGGGCAGGAATTTCATTTCCACTGCCTTGTGGTCTATTCACAGTAGATGAATCAACATTAAGTTGATTGTTGAAGGCTTCCGCAAACACTTCAACGTTGCTGACATAGGTTTCAATAACCACCTTGTCAACATCTACTGGAGTTTGCTTTTCAGCAACTGCTTGGGAATCGTCCAAGAGATCATGGACAATTGGTACTGACTTGCGAGCCAGTGTTTTCTTTCTTGGGTTATTTGTCCTTTTTCTCTTGGGGACGGGGTTTGCTGATGGCGCTGTAGTCTGAGTGTCATCATCAGCTTTCCTCTTTTTCTTCTTTGATTTTTCGAGTTTCCCAGCAGAGGCGTCAGTAGTTGCATTTTCAGCAACGGGTGTAGTGGTGTCAGCATGATCACCATCTAGAGCAGTTTCCTCTCTGTCACCACCATCTACAGCAGTTTCATCTCTAAGTTGCTGAGTGGGGACATCTGCAGCTGTTGTATACCTTTCTTGTTGGCTTGTGCTGACAACATTTGCAGCTGTTGTCTTCTTAGATTTTTCAAGTTTCTTGCCAGCAGTCTTAGGTACATTCTGCTTGTAGAAGGCTCACCCCACATTGCATACAGATTTCTTGATTGGCAATGGGTTTCTCAGCTGAATCCTGAAGTGTTCAAGGATAAAGCATATCTTCAGTCCATACATGGCTGGGAAGGTAGGTGAGACTTTGTTGTCTTCCACCTTAACCTTGAACTTAATAACACAATCAACAAGTCTGTTGAAAATGTACTTAGCCTAGTTGAGCTCCGTTTTGTTCTCATAGATATGCATCAGCAGCGGCCACCATCTCAAGCCTACTTGGTCTATTCCTCCAACTTGGGAGTCTAAGACTGTGATTAGTAGCAGAGCTACTAGACCAAGTGAATGGCAGAGATGCTTCCTCTTAACGTGCTTTGTCCAAGTCACGGGAGCAATCTCTCCTTTCTTCATTTTCTCATTTCTGACATCACTGTAGAAGGCTTCTATCTCTTCATCAGTGGCAGTGATGTCATCTTCAGTTCCAGTGGTTGGAATCTGAAAGATTTCCGCTAAATCAGTCCATTTCAGGACGATTTGCGTGTTCTGAACTATAGTAAAGATCACTTTTTCAGTGACTCCTTGACTATCAGTTAGGGACTGGATTTCTACATTGTTGTAGAATTCCATTGTATCCAACATGCTCATTTGCTTAGGGCGAGCAGTTATAAAGTGAATGAGGCCTTGCTGCTTGATAAAGTCAAGCGCCTCTTCATTGTCACCGTCAAGTTCTTGTTCATAGAAGTATCGAATATACTTCTCTTTTGCGAATCCACCCCATTGCATCATCATCTCACACTTTGCAGTGTCAAGATATGAAGGAGGCATGGGGTTTTTCCGTGATTCTATCGTTTTTCAACACAACGTTCGCTGTGTTTGTTGCTGGAGTAGTCACCGGAGCAGTGCGTTTCTCAGCACTGTCAACCTTAGACGACTTGGAGGTCTTAGATGATTGTCTTTTGGTACCATTTTCTTTATATAGAGAGAAAAGTGTACGAAAAAGATTGTTTGCTTTTTGACCGGAGGTGCAGTAGATTCATGCTAAAATTTGCAGAGAAAGGAAATGTGAGTTAAAGAATTTTGTCATTTCTCTAACTCCTTCTTTATATAGTGTCTCTGATGTGTGAGAAACTCAATCGATTTGAGTTTTCAGCAAGGGTAAAACAGAGAAACAAAGGCGTTAGTGGAGCCTTTGCATTAAATGCGTAGTGGCCCACTAACTAAAACCGTCAGAGCACTCTCTCTCTTTGTAATTTTAACCGTTAGATCAATAACTCCTTTTAATCAATGGCCACGATTGTATTTCATGTCATGATGATTACCGAGTTTATCTGTGCCCGATTAACGTCACAAATTGATTTTACCGAGATTTAAGGGATTAGATTGCTTGCTGAAATAAACAAGAATCTTTCAGCGAGTTTGCATATATAGCCTAGATACTTGCTAAAAGTTCCCCTTACTTAGATATCTCATTTTTTTCTTAAGTTTAAAAGATATTTCTGAGTTCCCGTATCAGTAAATTCTTTTATACTTGAGACATCCTTTGGTAAAATCTGAGAAATGAGTTTTGCTCTTTTTCTGAGTTCCCGTCTCAGAATATTCCCTTGATACTTGAATACCTGTTTCAGTATCTTTGATTGTCTGAATACCCGTTTCAGCAATCTTTAAGGTTTTTCTCTTACTGAGTGCCTGTCTCAGCAAGTGATCAAGTTTCCTAACAAATACCCGTTTTGAAGGAATTACTTGTTGAATGCCAGTTTCAGCAATCATGTAGTGACCTATCATTTCTTAGAAGAAATTAGTGGAAAGAGCTTTTAATGAAGTAAGAGTACT
The DNA here is from genome assembly GCA_028274465.1 of Plantago ovata. NCBI lineage: Eukaryota > Viridiplantae > Streptophyta > Magnoliopsida > Lamiales > Plantaginaceae > Plantago > Plantago ovata. Next base: position 82,146,281 of record CM051457.1, read on the forward strand.
TTGGTTTGCTGAATACCTGTTTCAGTATTCTGCCAACTGTATCCTTTATTGAGGTAATTCAATCATCCAAGGTTATACCTTAGCATTGTGAATCTATTATCTGGTAGGGGATTGGTAAAGATGTCAGCAAGTTGATCATCAGTACCTACTTTCACAACCTCAATATCTCCCTTTTCCACATGATCTCTAATGAAGTGATGTCTTATATGAATGTGTTTGGTCCTGGAGTGAAACTTAGGATTTTGCTTGATAGCAATAGCACTCGTATTATCACAAAAGATTGGTGTTTTCTTTGCAGAAATACCATAATCTCTTAATTGTTGCTGAATCCATAGGATTTGAGCTGTGCAACAACCAGCCGCAATGTACTCAGATTCAGTAGATGAATTGGCAACACAGGTTTGCTTCTTGCTGAACATGATATTAATCTAGTACCCAAAACTGACAAGTTCCAGAGGTACTTTTCTATCAAGAGTTGATCCTCCATGATCAGCATCAGAATAACCAACCAATTCAAGTCCAGAATCTTTAGGATACATAATCCAACATTGACTGTACCTTTGACATATTTCAGTATCTTAAGTGCCTTTTTGTAGTGTGATTCTCTTGGATCAGATTGGAATCTTGCACACACACAAACAACATACTGAATGTCAGGTCTACTTGTTGTTAAATACAACAAGGAACCAATGAGCTTCCTATACTTGTGTTCTTCAACACTTTTATCTTCTTTAGTATAGCCCAATTTGGTACCAACACTCATAGGGATCTTTTCAGGTTTCTCATCCTCTTTGATCCTAAACTTTATGAGCATTTCTTTCGCATACTTTGCTTGATTTATGAATATTCCATCTTTGAGTTGCTTGACTTGCAATCCTAGGAAATAATTCAATTTCCCATCATACTCATTTCAAATTTGTTTGTCATGAGTTTGGCAAATCATCACAAAGTGCTTGTCCTTAGATCCAAAAATTATGTCATCCACATAAATTTGAACTAAGAGTATTTACCATCATGGTTCATGGTGAATACAGTTTTATCAACTTCACCTTTCTTGAAACCATTATCCAGCAAGAACTTGGCAAGGTATATACCATGCTCTTTGGTGCTTGCTTTAGACCTATACAGCTTTCTGAAGCTTGATACCATCTTGATTTCTGAGGAAGTTCAAAGCCAGGGGTTGTTCTAAGTAGACATTCTTCTTCAGCAAGTTCACCATTCAAGAATGCACCTTTTAAATCCTTTGATAAACAATGAAGTCATT
>CM051457.1:82147644-82256205 GCA_028274465.1 Plantago ovata
ATTTGAGACTCAATGCTGGAGTGTTCACCAGGTGCCGTAGTGGAAGGGAGGGGACTTCCTTTTGGCTTTACTCTTGAAGATTGAGCAATATCCAAATTCTGCGTTTGCCCTGCATGAATTTGGAGACTGTTTTTGTAGTTGCTCTTTGGTAATCTTCATCCAATCTTCTTTCATCATCAAGGTTGTATCATGACCTTGGCATCGAGTAAAGAATAACTCGGCATCAGAAAAGCTTGCCTTTGCCATGTTCAAATGCGGCTCTTTCTGGCGTGTATTCTTCCTAGTATCAGCGCCCTGTACAGGTGCTTGATTGATTTTCAGTTCAGCAGGAGCAGGTTGAGATTCATGCTGAGTTGGTGTTTGTTCAGCTTGCTGATTGTCTTGTTTCAGTTTCAGCAACTGTCGTTGTTAGTCCACCAGCATCAGGACTAGGACCTTGATTGTCATCATCGTCGTCCTTTATCCTTGAATCTTTCCCTCATCATCACTGGGATCAGTGGGGGATGTTTTCATCTTCTTCTTCATCATCATCGTCAAGATAACCAACTCGAGATGCTTGTACAAAGCAACACTCGTCATTCCTCTTCTCATTGATTTTGTGGGGATCAGCCACCACGGGTACAAATGAACCCTTGAGCATCACACTTGTTCAGCTGGAGAGGCACTCTTAAATTTGGCCTTCATATTCTCTCTGATTTGAGCAATCAGATTGAGCTCATTAGCTGAGAATATGACATTTCTTCAGGAAGTATAGAGTGGACAAACGTCTCGAGCTTCAGCAGAGAAGATCTCTTTTTCTCATTGATAGATGAAGATGGAGATCAGAAAAGTCCATCCTTCTGTACCTTTGCCAGTTGCTGACAGACTTAGCAACTCTTGACAAGGTAGTTTTCTTGAAGTCTAAGTAAAGTTCCTCAGAACTCACTTGTGGATCTTCAGTGATGTGCACCACTTCAGTGGTCTCCTTTAGAGCCTGAAAAAGAATAATTTAGATCAGGAGAGGTTTGGATAATTGTCTTAGAGTCCAAAGCTGAAACATGAATTACCTGCTGAGTTTCAGCAAGCTCATGTTGCACACTTGTTTGTGCGTGTACAATTTCTTCCTGAGGAGCTTGAGAAGCATCCTCCATTTGTTCATCCTGAAATAAATATGAGTTAGATACAAGTACTAAGTTGTCAAACTTAGTTTTTACCAAAAACTTTAACTACCTGCTGAGCAGGAAGTGTTGATTCTGGTGCAGAGGCTTCAGCAACCGTCTGACTTGCATCTTAGAAGTCTGTAGAGAAATCATAATATTAGCAAAAGATTGAGTTTCAGAAAGTGAAGTTTGCTTATGGTTGAGTTAACTACCTGCTGAAGAAGGACAGGTGGTGGCTCAGTCCTTTCAGCATTCAACATTTCTTCAGTTTCTGGGACTGTTTCTTCAGCAGACTTCTTGCTTGCTCTATTTGAGAAAGCTGCGCGGTTTCAGACTTCTCCCTGTGAAATGACAAGTTGAGCAGAAGCATCTTGACCCTTAAGCTCACTGCTTGTCATAAAACATCAATTGATTTGTTGGATGTTTCTTCAATATCCAACTCCATTGATGGCTTATTTCTTCCAGTACAAGCTGGACTTTGTCAATTGATGTCTTTGGTGAACTGGGCCAGTATTCTCAGCATCACGAGATGCGTCGTCGAATAATGCTTCTTGTGTGTTTTCAGCAACTTCTGGGACTTGAACCATTGCGTCTCAGCAACTGGTTCTTCAGCAAACCTGATGAGTTGCTTGTTCAGCAACCATCTTTTCAGCAACGGCAGCTTCAGCAAGTGCCGCGGTTCTTATATCAGCAGCGATATCAGTTACTGGTTCCAGAGTTGATCATCAAGATTATCTACAATGTAGATATCTGGGACTTGGGCAGGAATTTCATTTCCACTGCCTTGTGGTCTATTCACAGTAGATGAATCAACATTAGTTGATTGTTGAAGGCTTCCGCAAACACTTCAACGTTGCTGACATAGGTTTCAGTAACCACCTTGTCAACATCTACTGGAGTTTGCTTTTCAGCAACTGCTTGGAATCGTCCAAGAGTCATGGACAATTGGTACTGACTTGCGAGCCAGTGTTTTCTTTCTTGGGTTATTTGTCCTTTTCTCTTGGGACGGGGTTTGCTGATGACGCTGTAGTCTGAGTGTCATCATCAGCTTTCCTCTTTTCTTCTTTGATTTTTCCAGTTTCCCAGCAGAGGCGTCAGTAGTTGCATTTTCAGCAACGGTGTGTAGTGGTGTCAGCATGATCACCATCTAGAGCAGTTTCATCTCTGTCACCACCATCTACAGCAGTTTCATCTCTAAGTTGCTGAGTGGTGACATCTGCAGCTGTTGTATACCTTTCTTGTGGCTTGTGCTGACAACATTTGCAGCTGTTGTCTTCTTAGATTTTTCAAGTTTCTTGCCAGCAGTCTTAGGTACATTCTGCTTGTAGAAGGCTCTTCCCACATTGCATACAGATTTCTTGATTGGCAATGGGTTTCTCAGCTGAATCCTGAAGTGTTCAAGGATAAAGCATATCTTCAGTCCATACATGGCTGGGAAGGTAGGTGAGACTTTGTTGTCTTCCACCTTAACCTTGAACTTAATAACACAATCAACAAGTCTGTTGAAAATGTACTTAGCCTAGTTGAGCTCCGTTTTGTTCTCATAGATATGCATCAGCAGCGGCCACCATCTCAAGCCTACTTGGTCTATTCCTCCAACTTGGGAGTCTAAGACTGTGATTAGTAGCAGAGCTACTAGACCAAGTGAATGGCAGAGATGCTTCCTCTTAACGTGCTTTGTCCAAGTCACGGGAGCAATCTCTCCTTTCTTCATTTTCTCATTTCTGACATCACTGTAGAAGGCTTCTATCTCTTCATCAGTGGCAGTGATGTCATCTTCAGTTCCAGTGGTTGGAATCTGAAAGATTTCCGCTAAATCAGTCCATTTCAGGACGATTTGCGTGTTCTGAACTATAGTAAAGATCACTTTTTCAGTGACTCCTTGACTATCAGTTAGGGACTGGATTTCTACATTGTTGTAGAATTCCATTGTATCCAACATGCTCATTTGCTTAGGGCGAGCAGTTATAAAGTGAATGAGGCCTTGCTGCTTGATAAAGTCAAGCGCCTCTTCATTGTCACCGTCAAGTTCTTGTTCATAGAAGTATCGAATATACTTCTCTTTTGCGAATCCACCCATTGCATCATCATCTCACACTTTGCAGTGTCAAGATATGAAGGAGGCATGGGGTTTTCCGTGATTCTATCGTTTTTCAACACAACGTTCGCTGTGTTTGTTGCTGGAGTAGTCACCGGAGCAGTGCGTTTCTCAGCACTGTCAACCTTAGACGACTTGGAGGTCTTAGATGATTGTCTTTTTGGTACCATTTTCTTTATATAGAGAGAAAAGTGTACGAAAAAGATTGTTTGCTTTTTGACCGGAGGTGCAGTAGATTCATGCTAAAATTTGCAGAGAAAGGAAATGTGAGTTAAAGAATTTTGTCATTTCTCTAACTCCTTCTTTATATAGTGTCTCTGATGTGTGAGAAACTCAATCGATTTGAGTTTTCAGCAAGGGTAAAACAGAGAAACAAAGGCGTTAGTGGAGCCTTTGCATTAAATGCGTAGTGGCCCACTAACTAAAACCGTCAGAGCACTCTCTCTCTTTGTAATTTTAACCGTTAGATCAATAACTCCTTTTAATCAATGGCCACGATTGTATTTCATGTCATGATGATTACCGAGTTTATCTGTGCCCGATTAACGTCACAAATTGATTTTACCGAGATTTAAGGGATTAGATTGCTTGCTGAAATAAACAAGAATCTTTTCAGCGAGTTTGCATATATAGCCTAGATACTTGCTAAAAGTTCCCCCTTACTTAGATATCTCATTTTTTCTTAAGTTTAAAAGATATTTCTGAGTTCCCGTATCAGTAAATTCTTTTATACTTGAGACATCCTTTGGTAAAATCTGAGAAATGAGTTTTGCTCTTTTTCTGAGTTCCCGTCTCAGAATATTCCCTTGATACTTGAATACCTGTTTCAGTATCTTTGATTGTCTGAATACCCGTTTCAGCAATCTTTAAGGTTTTTCTCTTACTGAGTGCCTGTCTCAGCAAGTGATCAAGTTTCCTAACAAATACCCGTTTTGAAGGAATTACTTGTTGAATGCCAGTTTCAGCAATCATGTAGTGACCTATCATTTCTTAGAAGAAATTAGTGGAAAGAGCTTTTAATGAAGTAAGAGTACTTTGGTTTGCTGAATACCTGTTTCAGTATTCTGCCAACTGTATCCTTTATTGAGGTAATTCAATCAATCCAAGGTTATACCTTAGCATTGTGAATCTATTATCTGGTAGGGGATTGGTAAAGATGTCAGCAAGTTGATCATCAGTACCTACTTTCACAACCTCAATATCTCCCTTTTCCACATGATCTCTAATGAAGTGATGTCTTATATGAATGTGTTTGGTCCTGGAGTGAAACTTAGGATTTTGCTTGATAGCAATAGCACTCGTATTATCACAAAAGATTGGTGTTTTCTTTGCAGAAATACCATAATCTCTTAATTGTTGTTGAATCCATAGGATTTGAGCTGTGCAACATCCAGCCGCAATGTACTCAGATTCTGTAGATGAATTGGCAACACAGGTTTGCTTCTTGCTGAACTATGATATTAATCTAGTACCCAAAAACTGACAAGTTCCAGAGGTACTTTTTCTATCAAGAATTGATCCTCCATGATCAGCATCAGAATAACCAACCAATTCAAGTCCAGAATCTTTAGGATACCATAATCCAACATTGACTGTACCTTTGACATATTTCAGTATCTTAAGTGCCTTTTTGTAGTGTGATTCTCTTGGCTCAGATTGGAATCTTGCACACACACAACCAACATACTGAATGTCAGGTCTACTTGTTGTTAAATACAACAAGGAACCAATGAGCTTCCTATACTTGTGTTCTTCAACACTTTTATCTTCTTTAGTATAGCCCAATTTGGTACTAACACTCATAGGGATCTTTTCAGGTTTCTCTTCCTCTTTTATCCTAAACTTTATGAGCATTTCTTTCGCATACTTTGCTTGATTTATGAATATTCCATCTTTGAGTTGATTGACTTGCAATCCTAGGAAATAATTCAATTTTCCCATCATACTCATTTCAAATTTGTTTGTCATGAGTTTGGCAAAATCATCACAAAGTTGCTTGTCCTTAGATCCAAAAATTATGTCATCCACATAAATTTGAACTAAGAGTATTTTACCATCATGGTTCATGGTGAATAAAGTTTTATCAACTTCACCTTTCTTGAAACCATTATCCAGCAAGAACTTGGCCAAGGTATCATACCATGCTCTTGGTGCTTGCTTTAGACCATATACAGCTTTCTGAAGCTTGTATACCATCTTGATTTCTGAGGGAAGTTCAAAGCCAGGGGGTTGTTCTAAGTAGACTTCTTCAGCAAGTTCACCATTCAAGAATGCACCTTTTAACATCCATTTGATAAACAATGAAGTCATTGTGAGCGGCAAAGGCCAAGAAAAGCCTAATTGCATCCAATCTTGCAACTGGTGCATAAGACTCATCATAGTCCAATCCTTCAGTCTGACAGTAACCTTGAGCAACTAAACGTGCTTTGTTTTCTTGTTACTTCACCAGACTCACTCAACTTGTTTTTGAACACCCACTTTGTACCAATAGCTTTCTTGCCTTCAGCAAGTGGTACAAGTTTCCAGACTTTGTTCCTTTCAAATTGATCCAGTTCTTCTTGCATTGCCTTGATCCATTCAGAATGCTTTAAAGCTTCTTCTATGGTCTTAGGTTCAATTTCTGAAACAAAGCAAGAGAACAGTGATTCTACTTCTACGACAGTTGCTTCTTCAGCAAGTCCATGAGTAGCAGAAACTTTGGATCTAGTCACTTGGCGTTTATCAATATCACCAATCATATCCGTAGAGGGATGATCTCTAATCCATTTATTAACGAGCTTTCTGCTTGTTGGATCTGGATATGTTTGCTCATCAGCATGTGACTCTTCAGCATGTACTTGTTCAGTACTACTGGTATTTTGTGTCTCTGCTGAGATTGTTTCATCAGCAACTGCTTGTTCAGCATTGCTAGATTGTGGTAACTCATCAGCAGACACGGGAGGTTGCGTAGTTTCAACAACTTCCGGAGCAACTGCGTCTTTTGCTGGAAATTCCTTGTCGTGAACTATATATATCTTGTCATGACTTGGGGGAGGAGAGTCATTGTCAGAATCATCATTGAATTCAAATGACTTGATTTGCCTAGCATTAGATTCAGTTCTTTGCTCATGTATGATTAGCTTTTTCATACATTCTGATATTTCTTCTTCAGCAGGCACTCCTTGTGTCTTTTCGTAGAATACAACATGCACTGATTCTTCGATCTTTTGTGCCTTTTTGTTGTAAACTCTATAAGCTTTACTATGCAAGGAGTAACCGAGAAATATTGCTTCGTCTGCCTTTGGTTGAAATGTTCTTAGGTATTCTCTACCGTTATTAAGAATGAAACACTTACAACCAAATACTCTTAGATGAGTGATATTAGGAGGCCTTCCAACAAACAACTCATATGGAGTTTTGTTGTATTCCTTAGTAATCAAACATCTGTTTTGAGTGTAACAGGCGGTATTAATTGCTTCAACCCAATAAGCCTCACTTATTTCAGTGTCAGCAAGCATTGTTCTTGCGGCTTCTTTTAGGGTACGATTCTTCCGTTCAACAACACCGTTTTGTTGTGGTGTCCTTACTAAGGATTACTGATGTTGTATGCCTTTTGAAGTGCAATACTTAGTTATGTACTGGTTTACAAACTCAGTACCATGGTCTGTCCTTATGACTTTTACCTTGTCATTTTTCATGACTTCAAGCTTATTCAGCAAGTTAGGTATTTCAGTCCTTGTTTCAGATTTGTGTTTGATAAATACTACCCAAGTGAATCTTGAATAGTCATCTACCACCACCAGACCATACTTCTTACCAGCATAGCTTGTTGAAGAAGATTCAAACAAGTCCATGTGCAAGAGTTGTAAAGGTTTTGTAGTTGACGGTACTGCCTTGTTCTTGAAAGAAGATTTGGTTTGCTTTCCTTGCTGACATGCATTGCAAACACCATACTTCTTAAAAGTAACCTTAGGTAATCCAACTACAAGTGCCTTTCTAGACAACTTATTCAGCGTCTTGAAGTTTAGATGACTTGTTCGTTTATGCCATAACCATGCTTTTTCAGCAAGGCAATCGTGATCTGAGACAAGGCATTTTTCAACGATTGCTGAAGACCAATCTACGGTGTACAAGCCTCCTGATCTTCTTGCAATCATAATAACCTTCTTAGTCTCGACATCTATAAGTTTACATTCATCACTTTTAATTTTGATGAAGTATCCTTTGTCAGCAAACTGACTCATGCTGAAAAGATTAAACTTAAGATTTTTGACATATAGAACTCCCGTAATGGTAATGCATCCCAACTTCACGTCACCATAGCCTTTTGTAGAACCGGAGCCTCCACCAGCAAACCTTATTGTTGGACCTTTAGACCACCGTCTATAGTTTATAACGTTATTCTTGTTGCCCGTCATGTGCTTTCCACAACCACTGTCAAAGTGCCAGATTGCATCGTTTGTCTCCGTGGATGAAGTCTGCACAATCAAGAGCAAACAAGTTAATTATCCAATATTGGATGTCCATTAACATGTTCAAGAATGCGTCCAGTGGAACATACTTTTCAGTAAGTTCTTTTCTAGCAAGGTTCCTTCTAGCCCTAGCATTTAGAGTCTTTTCAGAACTCTTAGGCTTGATTTTGTTCATCTCTTTGAAGTATCTTTGCTGACTTTGCTTATACTCGTGAAAAAGTTGACTTTGCTTGGTTTTGAAACCGAGTCCACTTTTCGGAGAATGCTGAGCTTTTGTGTCAGCAACCTTACTTGATTCAGGTTTGTCAGTAAAGTTCTTCTGATTACTTTTAGTAATCTTTCCTTTTGACTTAACAAATTGCTTTTCAGCAACTTGTTTGGCGGAATGCTTTACAGCATCCTTTTTCTTTACAGTTTGCTTCTCAGCAACCTGTTTTCCTTTTAAAGTCTTGTTACTTTGAGTAGCAACAGCGGGCTTTACGGTCGTAGGTACTTGATTGCATGTTTCAGCAGCCTTAGATTGACCAAACTGATAGAGTTCTGGTTGACCACTATCAGTAGCACGTACAAAGGAAATTGGTGATTTGTCTTTACTCAAGATTATTACGTCATCACCTTCGTACGTTGCACCTAAACCTTCTTTCTGAGATGGATCTCTCAAATAAGAGTTTAGTTCAGTCAGCGTATTACTTGCGTCAGCATAAGATTTGAAATTGATTTTCATCTTTTTCATCTCTTGGATTTCAGCAAGTAACTTTAGAATTGAGGACTGGTACTCTTCCAATTCAATTGCCATTTGAGAATTCTCCTCTGTAGCTTCAGCAATCAACTTCTTAAGACGCCTTATTTCAGCATCCTTTTCTTCTGTCTCATCCTTCAGCAAGATATACTTTTCAGTAGTCTGCTTGGTCAGAGTTTCAGCAATCTGTAGTTTCTCTTGCTGTATGCTCAGAGTTTTCTCAAATCTTTCGATTTCTCCTTGAATCTTGTCAAGGTCAATCTCGTCTTCAGTTTCTGAGTCTGAGTCAGAGGTAGGATTGTTTACCTGACTGGCCATGAGGCAGAACTCGTAGTTTGACACATCTGGATAAGCTTCCATTGTTATTCCACAAACTTCCTTGCCAATCTCTACGTCAAGAGTGGCTTCTTCATCGTCAGTGTCTGAGATTTCATCCTCACTGTCTTCGGAGCTAGTATCAATGCACAATGCATCGGTTTTTGCTTGAAGCTTCTTCTTTTCTTCAGCAATAAAAGCTCTTTTGAACTTCTTCTTCTTTTCAGCCGATTTGCCTTTCAGCAAAGGGCAATTTGCTTTGAAGTGTCCAGGCTTTTTGCAGTAAAAGCAGAGATCATTTCCAACTGCTGGTTCTTCTGATGAGGTTGCTTGCTGAGCTTGCTTGTTCAGCGAGCTACTCTCATTTTTGTACTTATGGTAGTTGCTACCAAGATGCTTTTTCAGCTTCTCTTTTGCTTTTCGCCTTTCAAGTTCCTTACTCATGAATTTCTTCATGTTTTTAACAACCAAAGCATTTTCATCAGCAGGCTCTTTATCATTCTTCTTTTCAGAAGATGACGGCTTTGCAGCAAGAGCAATGTTTTGCGATTTTTCAGCAAACACATTTTCTCTTTGCTTTGTCTCGTAGTTGACAGTAGCAAGGTGAGAGAACAACTCTGTTGGTGTAATGTCTGGCATTCCTTGATTGTAGTAGAAGTTCTGAGTGTGGATCCATTCTTGGTTCAGACTTCTGATAATGGTTTTCACCTTCTCAGAATCTGAGTAAAGATTTCCAACACCCAAGGCTGCCATTTCACTAACAAGAGTTGTGAATCTGAAGTCCAAGTCTTCCAGTGACTCATTTGTACCTTGTTTAAAGTTCTGGAACTTTAACTTCAGCACTTCGAGTTTGTTCTCCTTGGTTTTGTCAGATCCAGCGCAAAGATCTTGAACCATTTTCCAAGCTTCCTTAGCAGTTTTAGCACCTCACAGTTTGCACTGTATGGTATCCGGAGTTGATCGAATGATGATGTTTCTTGCTTGGCCATCAAGACGGAATCTCTTAGCTTCGTCGAAAGTCCATTCCTCTCTTGGTTTTGGAACAACGGTATCAACCGGTTCGCCTAAGATAGTTTCCTTTCCAGCTTCAGTGGTTTTGTGAGGAAAACTTCTTTCAACCTTAGTGATCTTGATAGGTCCATCATTAATGACAGTAACCATCTCATCACTAATGGACTCAAGATGTAGCATCATGTTGTTTCGCCATTTTTCGTAGTTTTCCAGCTTCAGCAAGGGAGCATCTCCTAAAGACATGATGAATGTGTATTTTACACTTTCATTTGAGTCTTTTTCACCTATTTTAGCTATCCTCTATGTTAATTTAGCTATATTTTAGTGCATTTTATTAGAATAGTGTCACGTTTCCCTTTAGATTTTATTTTACAGGTTTTGGTTGAAAATCGAGGATTTCCGGGCAATTATATTGAAGTTGACAAGGAATTGGTGTTCCAGAAGGCTATTTGGAGTATCTGAAGGTTTCCGAATAGGATTTGGAGTCTAGGGGTCGAATCTGGAGGTTAGAAGGCCACTAGAAGTCAGAAATCGAGTCCGAAAAGGGGAAGAAATCCAAAAACGCGTAGAAAACGCGGAATTCCGCGAGATTTTCTCCCGGGCGATGGGCGAATCGCCCCACACCAGGCGAATCGCCCGGTGTGTGGGGCGAATCGCCCCACACTATTTCGTAGCCTATATATAGTTGCTCAGATTTTTTCCGAAATTCATACTTTTCCAGACCTATTCTCTCACCTTTTTCTATAGTTTTAGGTAGGGACTTCCCAGAGCCTGTTCTGGGGGTTCGTTGCTTAGGAGACACTTTTTCATAGCAGATTGGAGCTTGTAGGATCGCAATTCTTCGGAGATTGACAACCTTCGGTAACATTGTATCTTACAGTTTATTCTACTTATTTTTATATATCTTTCAACATGTTTTCTTCTATGATTTATGTTGATTGCATGCCTATTATGAGTAGCTAAACTTATCGCTGGTGGTAGTATGTGAATTCTTAGCGAAGGGAAGATAATCATGCTAATGGCTATATCGCGCATTATACTCCGTGTTATTGCTTTATTTCGTTGATCAGGCTCAGCCTAAATTCTCGTATGTTGTATTAATTATTATGCACAATTGGACCCTCGTCGACCTATGCGCATCTATATCTTCGTAGTGTTGAATAATTACGGAACACAATAGGACAATAGAGATTGACTTGTCAGTATCATTATCTTCGTAGTGCTTAATAATTGCAACATGACATTAGATTGATCAAAGATCTCCATGCAAGACCGAGGAATTTACGCATGATTATTGACCCATTATGCTTTGAAGGATCATACTATCACCAATCTCCATTATCTGTTAGAAAAACCTTTGCTTTTACGTCTGCTGTTTTTATATTCTCTAGTTAAATAGATAAAGCTAGTTATAGTCCTGAGAGAACGACACTCGAGGTCATTCTACTGCTACACTACGGTTTTCGTTGTAGTTGTGGATTGCCTTTGGCTAAATAACAAATTTATTTGCTTGAACCGGAACTGACAAACCGCGTTCATCAAATTGGCGCCGTTGCCGGGGACTATACTCCTTTTTCCGTTTAATTTGTTTATATTTTCAGCTTTCGATTCCTAATTCTATTAGTTTTAGTTTTCCTTTTTAATCTCTCTCTGATACTGCTTTCCTAGTCTGTTACAGATAGTGTATGCCACATACACGATCTAGGGGAACACCGCTTTCTGATTCAATTGCTGAGATCGACAGAGTCTACCACCAAAGAAGGCGACTACTTCAAAGGCGTGCACTAGAGGAAATAGAGGATACCGATTTCACTGAATCTCTACATAGTCTTTTCAAGGAAATCGACGGAATGGCAGAAGCTAGACCACTGAAAGCATGGGTTCAACCCACCAAGGATCGTATGAGGGGACCGGTGATTGTTCTTTCGTCTGCAACCCGAGATCTGGAAATCAAGAACCACGCATTCCAACAACTTCCGAGGTTCTATGGCTTATCAAGGGAAGATTTGATGGGGTACTTGCAAGATATCGATGATTTCGTCAACCAACTCCCACGACCCGGAGCTAAAATAACAACGGATGAGTTGAGGATGAAGGTTTTTGCTATGGGACTTGGCGACAGAGCCAAGTCATGGTTGAGTACTCTACCAGCAGGCTCGCTGGACACTTGGGAAAAGGTTTCTTCAGCTTTCATGGAAAAATACTTCCATCACACCTTGACTACCGCGCTAAAGGCGCAAATCACTGGATTCAAGCAGGACTATGATGAGACCATCTACACCGCGTTTGAGAGGTTCCAAGATCTCACAAACAAGTGCCCTCACCATGGTTTTGAACTTTCTGACCTAGTCCAACACTTCTACAATGGACTAACCTTCGAGAACCAACAAGTGGTGGATTTCCAATGCCGCGGCAATATTTGGGAGGAAACCGCAGAAGCCGTCTGGGCAGTTTTCGAAAGGCTTGCTAAGGGTTCGCAGTTCAAGGACCCAAGAGCAATGGTTAGGAGACGTGGACCTGAAGCTCCACCGACTCAAGAAGCCCCTATGTATAGGGGGAATGGGGATCAATTCGAGTGCTTTACCAACGAATTGAAGCAAGTCCTCAAGAGCGCCACTGGAACAACTGTTTCGAACGAAGTATGCCGAATATGCAAGAACTATGGGCATGGGGCTCATATGTGTAGATCGGAGCTTACGTATGATGATGGCAACTGGGCTCGAGGAGGCGAAGAGGAAGCCTTTGCTACGGAGTTTGGTACTCAAGAGGCTAGCTACGGACAAGATGGTAGGAATCCTCGAGGTGGATTTTGGAGAAGAGGATTCCGAAACAATCAAGGATATGCACCGGCTAACCAAACTTATGGCCCTAACCAAGACCGTAGTAGGCTAAACTATGGTAATGACCATTGCGAAAACCCCGCTCCGAAAGAGCCACCGAAGTCGAAGTCGGCTCAACTGATGGAGAACTTGCAAAAGATGGTTGATCACACACAAAGTTTTCTCAAACGTTATGAAGAAGATTCCGAGAAGACTAGGGCGAGGCTTGATAGGTTGGAAGAGAGCACTAGGCTTGCCCATCAAAAGATGCAAGAGTTGATCGACCGAGGAGCAAGTAGGGAGCAAGGCAAGCTGCCTAGCAACACTGAGAAGTCAAATTCCATTACATTAGCTGGTGATCTACCTGACGAAATCACCATCAAGAAGGTTGCTAAGTGCGAGTGTTGCAAGAAGAAAGAACTTCTACAGGCTAAGGAAGAAGAGAAGGACCTTGGTTCTGACGGAAGTGATGAGGAGCAAGAGGATCCCGAGCCACTCCCTAAAAGTTTCGATGTTAAGGTAGGGATTAGTGAGCTTGAAGATGTCCGTGCCACACTAAACACGGGATCCTACTCAACATACTCCCTTTGAATGTGTTTGAAAAGAGTAGCCTTGGAAAACTATCTGAGCATAGGGCTATTGTGCAACTGGCGGATGGATCCTTTAGGAGACCCGAAGGCGTTGTGAAAAATGTGTTGGTCAAGATTGGTGAAACTTCTGTATACACAATTTTGTAGTTATGCCGGCGTCTGCACCTGGAACGGGGGATGTCATACTCTTAGGGCGAACGTTCTTGACTAAACTACGCTCCGTGATGGACATCTACCAAAGAACTTGCACTATTGAAATAGATGGCAAGCAACACGTGTTGCAAGCCATATCTGATCCACCTGATCCGCCTGATATTTCTTACACTACTCACTACTGTGGTCTTGCAGCCTATGTTCTTTCTTATTCACAGGTTCGTGGCATGGAGAGGAGATCAATGAAGGGGAATCCTAGTACCCGCAAAAAGGAGGCAACCCGGAGTTTTTATCGCTTTCTTTACCGCTTTATTGCATGCATTCATACTTGAACAATTTGCTTTTCATATGTGAATTTGTTCATCTCTGTGTCGTATATGCTTATGTTTGAGTGAGATTTTTCGAGTGGTTTTATGACAAAATTGGTTTTGGGGATTAAAAACCGCGTTTTCGGACGAAAGGACCGTCTCCCCGCATCGGGGAGCGGGGGGTGAATCGCCCCGTGTGGGGCGACTCGCCCCACAGTCCCAGTAGTAAAAAAATGCGGATTTCCCCTCTTTAGCTCAGTTTCTTCATATCTTCATCATTCCTCCTTCCCAAAAACCGAAAATCACAATTTTACCTTCAAAATCTCATAACTTCTTCATTTCTTCACCAAATTTAGTGTTCTTTAGCTTCAATCGAAGCCTATTACGTGATCTATCTTTTCATCCGAACAGATTTCGTCCTAATGCATTAGATTTTCAGATCTGAGGTATCTTCTTATGAACCCTAATTTTCGAATTTGGGGGTTTTCTAATTTGAGCTTCAATTATGCTATTTGATACATGGGTAGGTTGTTTGTATGATTAGAAGCGTTATTTACTATCAATTGCATGCTCAATTATGCTTGGATTGTTTATTTGGGAATTTTGCTACTAGATGATATATCTTGTTATGCAATGTCTTTATCTTTGATTTCATGCTTATGATTGTGTTTATTGGTGTAATGTTGGTGGATTTGATGTTAGAATGCTTAATTGTTGAGTATGAGGATTTATGATGCTAGAATTTTCGCTACTATGGTATGAATTGAGCCTTGTTAACTAGGATATTGGTTGTCTAGTAAGAGCATAATGTGATGTATTGCATGTAGTAGTTACATTGGTATGTTGCATGATGAAGAAGCTAGGCTAGACATTAAAGGTTTGGGGAGCTCGATTGTTGATCTTATCACTTGTGTGTTTTGTTCTTACACTAGCATATGCATGAGTCAGTTTTGTGTCATACAAGGTACTAACTGTTGTTTGTAGGAACCATGCCAAGGGAAAGGAGCATTCCCGTATGATTACTATGAAGTATTGGAGGGGGATCGATTACAACCATGTCAAGAAGAGTGACCTCGTTAGATGTGCGTTCGAGCCAAGGTGTTTTGCAACAACGTCGTGGATTATCCAAGAGGATGAGCTAGAGTACACCTGGAGTAAGGACTCCTATGCCTATTCATGCACCACCGAAGGGACAGAAACCATTATTACGTCAGCAATCCATCACAAGGACTGCAAAGTTCGAGTGAACTGGAAGGCACCGGGACAATCTAGCCGCAACGGATTAAATCTCGAGTTCGCAGTTGCTAGAAGGTTCCGAAGCGCTAGCTTGGTTCGAAAACATAATGACATGGGTGCCCAGCCCCTCGTTGGGGTGCCCCTTACCTGCCTCTAAAGGGAGCATCATATAGACATCGGTCGCATCAACCGTAGAGAATGTGGTCGACATTGGAAAAGATGGTAGAAGACTTCTGAGTATCCGAGTAGCTTACTGAAACCTTCTCGGGGTGTAAAATGCTGGAGGGGGAGGTCCTGATACCATTGCCCTTTCCCCTTCAACAGTTCACATCCTATTGGAGGGCTACATGATGGAGGATTCCATAACAGCGGCGGCTAATCTTGAGAATTCTACTCGACACTACAACTCTACTAGTGTGGATGTGCGTGACAGTAGTGACAATGAAGGCCATACGGGCAATGATGATACTAATGGAGGAGTTGTTCCTGTCCGGCCTATGATTGAAACTACCACGCCTACCAGAAGACCTAATGACACCCTATAAAGCTCCAAGAGCAGTCCCAATAACTCACAAACAGCATACTCAGCCGACCGAGGCCAAACCATGGGGTAACATCTAGTATCACATCTTATTTCCTCATTTTCTTACTGCTAGGGACTAGCGTTAATTTCATGAGGGGGGATGGGATTTAACTGATCTAGCATTGTTAGGTTGGAGCTTGACATTGGTAGGCTGAGTATAGTACCTCGCATGTTTTATCCGTTTGCATTTGCATTTGCACGTTTACTGCTTTCTTAGATTTTTTAGGTTGCATTCACTACATTCATCCTAGGATAGTCTTGCATGTTTTATATGGAGTTTATTGCCGAATTTTTTTGAACTTTTTTATTGGGTAGATCAACCAACTATGCCATTAATCGTATGCTTCATCTCTATGAATTTGTTTGAGGTTTTTCTCGCTTGGCTTGTCACATTTATGTATTGCACTTAGTTAAGCTTGGTAGTCTCGACATCACTTAGTGGTGTTTTCTCTACTGCGGTTCACGAAGGCCTTTATAATAGGATGATGCATGTTAGGGTCTTATGGTTGTTTTCCCGAGTAATTATGTACCTAAGAGGCAACAAGTCTTCACCATGCTTTGAGGTTGTGTGATCCTTTGTTTATAACCTATTCTTCCGAATAGGTTTGGGGAGGGGGTTACACCATCATAGACTTGTTTTCGTTTTCCATTTTCGTATTGTGAGTTTATTTTTCCTTTTCCGTAAATTTTGTACTCCAACCTATTCTTTCGAATAGGTTTGGGGAAGTCGTGTGAGTCATTTTGTTTCTCTTTTTGTTATGCTACTGCTGGCTAGAAAAAATTGAAAAAAAAGAAAGAAAAATTCCAGGAAAAAAGGAAAAAAGAAACTGGAAAGAAAAAAAGAAGAAAGGAAAAAAAAGAAAAGACCCCAAAAAAAACAAAGAAGGGTCCAAAAAAGAAAGCCAAATAGCAGTTTAGCAAAGTGTTGTGTCTCATTTTCCAATTCTTGTAATGTTCGTAATCGTGTTGTAATTTTCTATTTTTGTCTTTTGTTCTTGAGTGTCATCTGTTCTAGACCACCCTCGTCCTGCCATTCAGGAAGTGGTGAATAGCTTAAGACTTTACTTGAGAGATGGGTAGAATAGGGGAGTGTTAACTCTTATAGGGAACCCTCCTTCGTTTGATGAGAGCCAGTACTGGTTCGACCTCTTTGAGGGAAAGTCTTAACATGGTGGAACAGCAGTAAGTCCTCAGTTTCATAGGCACGGGACAACCATTCGTATCTTAGCATGCTTCATTACGTCGTCACTGACTAGGTCCAGGTAGAGAATGTTACGAGAGACTATCTTGTCTTGACATAAGTGCTTATGTGGATGTGTATAAGTCAATCGAGGTATTCTTCAACCTATATTCATGCTTTGATTTATATGGTTCTTGTTCATATGTTTTTTGACAGATTCAGTAGATTAGTTCATTTTATTTGGCATGAGACTCCATTTTGTGTCTTGCATTGTTTTTTGCATTAGAGTCTAGCTTAGTTGCTTGAGGACAAGCAAAGGTTCGGTTTGGGGAGTTTGATGAATGTGTATTTTACACTTTCATTTGAGTCTTTTTCACCTATTTTAGCTATCCTCTATGTTAATTTAGCTATATTTTAGTGCATTTTATTAGAATAGTGTCACGTTTCCCTTTAGATTTTATTTTACAGGTTTTGGTTGAAAATCGAGGATTTCCGGGCAATTATATTGAAGTTGACAAGGAATTGGTGTTCTAGAAGCCTATTTGGAGTATCTGAAGGTTTCCAGATAGGATTTGGAGTCTAGGGGTCGAATCTGGAGGTTAGAAGGCCACTAGAAGTCAGAAACCGAGTCCGAAAAGGGGAAGAAATCCAAAAACGCGTCGAAAACGCGGAATTCCGCGAGATTTTCTCCCGGGCGAATCGCCCGGGATGTGGGGTGAATCGCCCCACACCGGGCGAATCGCCCCACACTATTTCGTAGCCTATATATAGTTGCTCAGATTTTCTCCGAAATTCATACTTTTCCAGACCTATTCTCTCACCTTTCTCTGTAGTTTTAGGTAGGGACTTCCCAGAGCCTGTTCTAGGGGTTCGTAGCTTAGGAGACACTTTTTCATAGCAGATTGGAGCTTGTAGGATCGCAATTCTTCAGAGATTGACAACCTTCGGTAACATTGTACCTTACAGTTTATTCTACTTATTTTTATATATCTTTCAACATGTTTTCTTCTATGATTTCTGTTGATTGCAGGCCTATTATGAGTAGCTAAACTTATCGTTGGTGGTAGTATGTGAATTCTTAGCGAAGGGAAGATAATCATGCTAATGGTTATATCGCGCATTATACTCCGTGTTATTGCTTTAATTCGTTGATCAGGCTCAGCCTAAATTCTCGTCTGTTGTATTAATTATTATGCACAATTGGACCCTCGTCGACCTATGCGCATCTATATCTTCGTAGTGTTGAATAATTACGGAACACAATAGGACAATAGAGATTGACTTGTCAGTATCAGTATCTTCGTAGTGCTTAATAATTGCAACAGAACATTTGATTGATCAAAGATCTCCATGCAAGACCGAGGAATTTACGCATGATTATTGACCCGTTATGCTTTGAACGATCATACTATCACCAATCTCCATTATCTGTTAGAAAAACCTTTGCTTTTACGTCTGCTGTTTTTATATTCTCTAGTTAAATAGATAAAGCTAGTTATAGTCCTGAGAGAACGACACTCGAGGTCATTCTACTGCTACACTACGGTTTTCGTTGTAGTTGTGGATTGCCTTTGGCTAAATAACAAATTTATTTGCTTGAACCGGAACTGACAAACCGCGTTCATCAAATTGGCGCCGTTGCCGGGGACTATACTCCTTTTTTCCGTTTAATTTGTTTATATTTTCAGCTTTCGATTCCTAATTCTATTAGTTTTAGTTTTCCTTTTTAATCTCTCTCTGATACTGCTTTCCTAGTCTGTTACAGATAGTGTATGCCACATACACGATCTAGGGGAACACCGCTTTCTGATTCAATTGCTGAGATCGACAGAGTCTACCACCAAAGAAGGCGACTACTTCAAAGGCGTGCACTAGAGGAAATAGAGGATACCGATTTCACTGAATCTCTACATAGTCTTTTCAAGGAAATCGACGGAATGGCAGAAGCTAGACCACTGAAAGCATGGGTTCAACCCACCAAGGATCGTATGAGGGGACCGGTGATTGTTCTTTCGTCTGCAACCCGAGATCTGGAAATCAAGAACCACGCATTCCAACAACTTCCGAGGTTCTATGGCTTATCAAGGGAAGATTTGATGGGGTACTTGCAAGATATCGATGATTTCGTCAACCAACTCCCACGACCCGGAGCTAAAATAACAACGGATGAGTTGAGGATGAAGGTTTTTGCTATGGGACTTGGCGACAGAGCCAAGTCATGGTTGAGTACTCTACCAGCAGGCTCGCTGGACACTTGGGAAAAGGTTTCTTCAGCTTTCATGGAAAAATACTTCCATCACACCTTGACTACCGCGCTAAAGGCGCAAATCACTGGATTCTAGCAGGACTATGATGAGACCATCTACACCGCGTTTGAGAGGTTCCAAGATCTCACGAACAAGTGCCCTCACCATGGTTTTGAACTTTCTGACCTAGTCCAACACTTCTACAATGGACTAACCTTCGAGAACCAACAAGTGGTGGAAAACTTGTTCGTCGTTTAAAAACTTTCTCAGCAAGTACTTATTACTTTTCAGTAATGAGTTTGCTGATACTTAACTTTCTCAGCAAGCGCAAGTTACTTCTCAGTAACTAGGTTTGCTGATACTTAAAATCAGAGAGCGGAAGTCTTTGATACAATAAGTGCTTTGTCAGTAAGTGATAGTTTCAGCAAGTGATGTGAATGACTGTGTACAGATAGATATGCTTTGCTGAAAACTAAGTACAGTAAGTAAATCACACAAACACTTTTTATAGTGGTATCTGAGAGTGGCGTAATCTCTCAACTAATCCACTTTGTCCTTTCTAGGACTGAATCCACTAAGACAAGTTTGATGTTCCTTACAACACCTATCTAGAGCGATTCAAATAGAAACCAAAGCACACTTGCTTCGTTTCCAACCTAACTAGAGAACGAAACCTTGTTCTCCACCAAACTTGGGACTTTTAATCAGCAACACTATGCTCGATTAAGTTCCCCCTGTATATCACGCCTGAAAGGGTGTATTATCAGTTAGAGAGGTTTGGGATGAGATAACTTAATTATAACAAATTCAGTTACAACAAGTAATCTAAGAAACAAAACTTTGAATACTTTGCAGTAAACAAGTTTGATTGTTTCTAGTGTCAAGACTTGTTCTTGTTCGAAACAAAGAAAGAACACTTAACTAATTTCTTAGCCGTGTAAGTTCTACTTCTTCACAAGTAGCTTTTTCAAGCTTTAAGTCTTGGAACGGATCAATGGCAGTAAAGAGTGTTTGAAGGGTATCTGAGTTTAAGCACAAGTGAGAGTTTGATCACATTGTTAACACACTTCAACTCTTTGCCGGATGACTTCTATTTATAGTGAAAATAAGGAGTCGTTTGAATTTTAAATTCTAAGGCTTTTGTTCCTTAATATGTCACTATCTTGCTTTTGTACTTTCAGCAGCGTCCTTGTTTGTCTTCTAGTCTTCATGTCCTTCCCGTGCATGCTTTGCATTTAATGATCATTTGAATGAAATTCAAACAGTAACATTGGAGCGCAAAATACAAGTACTTTCAGCAAGAGGTCACAAATGTTCATCAGCAAGTGGTCAGTCTCAGTTTCAGCAAGCACAACCTACTCTGTCGTTTAGATTTTCACTTATGCAAGTTGTTGCTGAAGTTTCCACTTTCTGAGCAACATGTGCCTTTGTAGATACCAATCTTCAGAAATCTTCTAGTCTTCAGATCTTCGAATTCTTCAAGTTTCTGAGCGTTCTAAATGCTTCAATAGATTGTTTGTGAAAACAAAGTACATCATCAGCAAATGCTTCAATAGGTTGTTTTTCTTTTCAGAAAACAAGATACATCATAAGCGGTAAAACTAACCTATCTAGCACCTACTCTAAGTCATCAGCAAACGTTCCTCTTTTACAATGTCCTTAAAATTCTAAATTGCTATGGACCTTAAGAGTACTAGTTACTGGACTTTCCTTAATTTAGCATGGTTAATTGCTCATCAGAATTACAAGTTTCCTAACAGTTATCACTTCCTCCACGACTTCCTCTTGACCAACAACCTCGACATCTGCACGTAAGGACGTGGAATCCAAGCTAAGCACTGAGGAGACTTCATCAATGGATTCTTCTCCACATTCCTCTTCACCGGCAATGTCAATTTCTGGTGGCTGACTACTAAAGCGAGACGTCCATGCCCTTGACCCGGGAGGTGAGTCCCTATCCCAATGTTCCAGAAACTTGCTGGTTACTTCACCCCAAGTGCGCAACGATTTTTCGGCGGGATTCTGAGCCATCTTCGAGCGTACCCTTTCAAGGATCCCATAAATCTTCTCATACAAAGTTTCTCATGTGATAAAATAACCCCCTCCTCATTCTCACGAGGTATCCTCAACACTCCTTCCTCGTACGTGTCTAAGAACCCTCTTGGATCATCACCCATTGAAAACGTGGAGAGAATGGAGTAGTAGGAAGGATCAAAGTCATAATTCCTGCAATCGTCATCTAATGTTATGCAAGGCCCTTGAGGCATCACATATCGAGGCAACGGAGGTTGACTCATCCTTTCATATGACTAGTTTCTGCACACGAGGAAACAAGAAACCAAGGAGCAGAATCCACAAAAGAAAAACAAAAATTTGCAAAGAAAAACAAAAAGATTGCAAACAATCACAATGTAACCGAGAACTTCGAAAGCAAAAGCACGCAAGGTAACCAAGATCAGATTAGATGAATTTACTGAAAAAGATAGGGGGAAAGAAATAGGGTAAGAAAGTGAAATTTTCTGAGAGCAAACCCCTAGAGCCTGTTCTTCTGTAGGGAATTGAAAGCTAAAAATATAAATAAGCTAAACAGAAAAAAGGAGTATAGTCCCCGGCAACGGCGCCAATTTGATGAACCGGAATTTGTCAGATTCAAATTAATCAAATAAATTTGTTTTTTAGCCAAAGGCAATTCACAACTACAACGAAAACCGTAGTGTAGCAGTAAAATAACCTCGAGTGTCGATCTCTAAGGACTATAACTAGCTTTATCTAATTTAACTTAAACTATAAAATCAACAAACGACTTAGCACATGTTTTTCTTATCAAGATAATGGATGTTAGTGATAGTATAATCATTCAAAGCATAGCAGGTTAATAATCATGCATGAAGTACCCGATCGTTTTGCATAGAGATCTAAGATCATGAATTTTCCAATGTGTTCCGTTTTATTCAACACTACGAATATAGAGGGCTTAGATAGATCAAAGAAATAAAGCAATAACTCAAAGTCTGATTCGCATTACCGCCATCATGCATAATTAATAACCCTTCGCTAAGAAATCACATACTATCACCAACGATAGATTTAGCTACTCATAGATGTCATGCAATCAACAGAAATCATAGCAAGATTGAATGAAAACATGTTGAAATATATATAAATATAAATAGAAAAATCGTGAGATACAGTGTTACCGAAGGTTGTCAATCTCCGAAGAATCGCAATCTCACAAGCTCCAAATTGATAAGAAAAATTGTCTCCTATTCTAAGAATTCCCAGAACATGCTCTGGAGAATTCCTACCTAAAACTAATGAGAATGGTATGAAAAAAGGTCTGAGAAAGTATGAAAAAACATAGAGAAACAACAACTATATATAGGAGTTCGGCACGCGTGGGGCGAGTCGCCCCACACACCGGGCGAACCGCCTGGTATGGGGTGAATCGCCCCACATCCCGGGCGAATCGCCCGGGAGCTTCAGTCGGCGAGAGACGCGTTTTTGACGCGTTTTTTGATTTCTTTTCCTTTTCGGACTCGATTTTTGCCTTCTAGTGACCTTTTAGCCTTCAGACTCGACCCCTAGACTTCAAATCCCATCCGGAATCTTCTAGATACTCCAAAAATGTCCTCGGAACACCGATTCTTCATTCTCTTCAATATAATTGCCCGGAAAAGCATGTTTTTCACCTAAAACCTGTAAAATGCAAACTGAAGGGAAACGTGACACTATTCTAATAAAATGCACTATAATATAGCTAAATTAACATAGAGGATAGAAAAAATAGGTGAAAAAAAGACTCGAATGAAGGTGTAAAATACACGTTCATCAGTAATCATGGTTGCTAGAAGATCAGGAGGTCTATACACTGTAGATTGGTCTTCAGCAATCATTGAAAAATGCCTGATCTCAGAACATGAAGGCCTTGTTGAAAATCATGGTTTTGGCATAAAAGAACTAGTCACCTAAACTTCAAGACGCTGAATAAACTGTCTAAAAAGGCACTTGTAGTTGGATTACCTAAGGTTAATTTTAAGAAGGATGGTGTTTGCACTGCATGTCAGCAGGGTAAGCAAACCAAGGCCTCTTCAAGAACAAGGCAGTACCGTCAACTACAAAACCTTTACAGCTCTTGCACATGGACTTGTTCGAATTTTCTTCAACAAGCTATGCTGGCAAGAAGTATGGTCTTGTGGTGGTGGATGATTATTCAAGATTCACTTGGGTGATTTTCATCAAACAAAAGTCAGAAACAAGGACTGAAATACCTAACTTGCTCAACAAGCTCGAAGTCATGAAAAATGACAAGGTAAAAATCATCAGAACAGACCATGGTACTGAGTTAGTAAATCAGTACATAACTGAGTATTTCACTTCTAAAGGCATACAACATCAGTTATCCTCAGTAAGGACACCTCAACAAAATGGTGTTGCTGAAAGGAAGAATCGTACCCTTAAGGAAGCAGCTAGAACCATGCTTGCTGACACTGAAATAAGTGAAGCTTATTGGGTTGAAGCGATTAACACTGCTTGCTATACTCAAAATAGATGCTTGATAACTAGGGAGTACAACAAAACTCCCTATGAGCTATTTGTTGGAAGACCTCCTAACATCACTCATCTAAGAGTATTTGGTTGCAAATGCTTTGTTCTTAACAATGGTAGAGAATATCTAAGAACGTTTCAACCAAAGGCAGATGAAGAGATATTTTTTGTTTACTCCTTGCATAGCAAAGCTTATAGAGTTTACAACAAAAAGGCACAAAAGATTGAAGAATCTGTGCATGTTGTATTCTACAAAAAGAGACAAGGAGCTTTTGCTGAAGAAGAAATATCAGAATGTATGAAAAAGCTACTCATACATGAGCAAAGAACTGAATCTAAAGCTGGAAATGTCAAGCTCATTGAACTTAGGGATGATTCTGACAATGATACGCCAACACCAAATCAAGTCAAGATAAATGTAGTTCATGATAAGGAATTCCCGGCTAAAGATGTAGGTGCTCCAGACGTTGCTGAAACATCACAACCTCATGTGCTTGCTGATGAGTTTTCTGAAACCAGCAATACTGATCAACTAGTTGCCGATGAACCTATATCAGTAGAGACACAACCAGAAACCAATGGTACTGAATAAGTACGTGCTGAAGAGTCACATGCTGAAATGCATACATGTCCAGATCCAAAGAGCAAACGCGTTAATATTTGGATTAGAGATCATCCCTCTAAGGATATGATTGGTGATACTGGCAAACACCAAGTGACTAGATCCAAAGTTTCTACTAACAAAGACGTTGCTGAAGAAGCAATGGTGGTTGAAGTAGAAGCATTGTTCTCTTGCTTTGTATATGAAATTGAACCTAAAACCATAGAAGAAGTTTTGAAGCATTCTGAATGGATCAAGGCAATGCAAGAAGAACTGGATCAATTTGAAAGAAACAAAGTCTGGAAACTTGTACCCCTTGCTGAAGGAAAGAAAGTAATTGATACTAAGTGGGTGTTCACAAATAAGCTGAGCGAGTCTGGTGAAGTAATAAGGAACAAAGCACGTTTAGTTACTCAAGGTTACTGTCAGACTGAAGGATTGGATTATGATGAGTCTTATGCTCCAGTTGCAAGATTGGATGCTATTAGACTATTCTTAGCCTTTGCTGCTCACAAAGACTTCATAGTTTACCAAAATGGATGTTAAAAGTGCATTTCTAAATGGTGAACTTGCTGAAGAAGTTTATATAGAACAACCGCCTGACTTTGAACTTTCTTCAGAAACCAAGATGGTATACAAGCTTCACAAAGCTGTATATGGTCTAAAGCAAGCACCAAGAGCTTGGTATGACACTTTAGCTAGGTTCTTGCTGGATAATGGTTTCAATAAAGGTGAGGTTGATAAAACCTTGTTTGCCATGAATCATGATGGTAAATTACTTTTAGTCCAGATTTATGTGGATGACATAATATTTGGTTCTAAAGACAAGTAACTTTGTGATGATTTTGCCAAACTCATGACAAACAAGTTTGAAATGAGCATGATGGGGAAATTGAAATATTTCCTAGGATTGTAAGTCAAGCAACTCAAGGATGGAATATTCATAAATCAAGCAAAGTATGCAAAGGAAATGCTCATAAAATTCAGGATCAAAGAAGACGAAAAACCTGAAAAGATCCCTAGGAGCGTTGGTACTTGGGCTATACTAAAAAAGACAAATGTGTTGATGAACACAAGTATAGGAAGCTCATTGGTTCCTTGTTGTGTTTAACAGCAAGTAGGCCTGATATTCAGTATGTTGTTTGTGTGTGTGGAAGATTCCAATCTCATCCTAGAGAATCACACTACAAGAAAGCTCTCAGAATACTGAAATATGTGAAAGGCACTGTCAATATTGGATTGTGGTATCCAAAAGATTCTGGTTTGTCACTAGTTGGCTACACAGATGCTGACCAT
Source organism: Plantago ovata (assembly GCA_028274465.1). Taxonomy (NCBI): domain Eukaryota; kingdom Viridiplantae; phylum Streptophyta; class Magnoliopsida; order Lamiales; family Plantaginaceae; genus Plantago; species Plantago ovata. The sequence continues at coordinate 82,172,955 of CM051457.1, forward strand.
GGAAGCTCTACACTTGGCAGAAAGAGTACCTCTGGAACTTGTCAGTTCTTAGGAACAACACTAATTTCATGGTTCAACAAGAAGCAAACTTGTGTGGCAAATTCTTCCACAAAATATGAATATATTGCAGCTGGTTGTTGCACTACTCAAATCCTATGGATTCAGCAACAACTAAGGGATTATGGTATCTTTGAAAAGAAGACTCTAATCTTCTGTGATAATACAAGTGCTATTGCTATCACGCAATATCCAAAGTTCCATTCAAGAACTAAGCACATTGATATTAGACATCACTTCATAAGAGACCATGTTGAGAAAGGAGATATTGAGGTAATTCAGGTATGTACTGATGATCAACTTGCTGACATTTTTACCAAGCCACTGCCTGACAATAGATCCTAAGGTACAAACTTGGGTTATTGGAACTTGCCTAAAATATTTTGGAAATATACTACAAGGTTGCTGAAACGGGCATTCAGCAAAGACTAAAGTTATAAGATATAAAACTTGTAGTATACCTCCAATAAAAAGTAATTCAGCAAAGATATGATTCTTGACTCTATTAAAGCTCATCTGATTACTAAGGTTTGCTGAAACAGGCATTCAGCAAACAAGGGTTTTTTTTTTTTTTTTTTTGCAAACTAATACTCCCTCCATCTATGTTTAATCTTCCCATTTGACTTGGGTCAACAAAAATGAGGAATTATTATTTTAATAATAAATTATGATAGGTGGAGGAGAGAGATATTATAATTAAGCTTTATGTCACATGCTTTAGGTTGATGAGTTTTATTTTTTAAATTAAAATAATGCACATGTATTGCCAAAAAGGAAATGAGAACATCAGTGGTGGATAACAAATAAGGAAATATGAGAACATTAATAATAGATGGAGGAAATATTTGTTAAGGAAACTTGTTTGCATAATACTGAAACGGGCATTCAGTATTAAAAAGGGAACAAAGATTGCTGAAACAGGCATTCAAACAATCTTTGAAGGAACTGAGACGAGAACTCAACAAAGTAAATGCAATTTTGTCCCTCACATCATTACACCTTATTATCTCAACTAAAGATGTATTTGCTGAGACAGGAACTCAGAAATACAAATGGTTATCAAGAGAAAAGAGATAATTAATTAAGGGGGAAGTTCATCAAACACAAAGATCAAAAGCATTTTTGATAAAATTTGTTAAAGTGTTTGATTGATTCTATGATCCCTTGATTAAAAAGAGGTAATTACTATGATGCTTTTGGCACAGATAAACTACAAAACAATGAGTGCTTATTAGTTAATCCGGTTCATTGATTTTAAGCAAGATACTTATCCAACGGTGTTAATTGTGAGATTAGACACAATCTGACAGTTACTCGCTAGTGGGCCACTATGCATTTATTACGCGTGCACCTTCCATACACTTGTATCTCTGTTTTCACCTTGCTGAGATCTTAAATAAATTAAGACTCTCAAACAACAGAATACTATATAAAGAGGAGTCTGTTCATAAGATAAAAACTCTTACAGACTCCGACAAAAACTTTGTCATTTCAAGCACAAAGAAACCTCTGAGTTTCTCTGCAAACTCTCCGGTCAAAACTTGCTTTTGCAAAGTACACTGTTCCGATTTCCTTTGTCCCTATATATAAGTGAAGATGGCTCCCAAAAGATCATCTAGCTCTGCCCCAAAAGACCCAAAATCTCCCAAATCCCAAAATTCGAAAAGTTCCTCTTCTGCACAGGTTGCAACACAAGGAGCACCTCAATTGTGAACAATAGACTTTCACAATCGCCCATGGAAAGAACTTATATAGACACTGAAAAGTGTAAATGTAAGATGCAATGGGGTGCTTCTGCCCTAAGAGAGCATATGAATGTTCTCTGTGAAGAAGGAAACGCCGTACAAGAAGCGGTGGACTTGCTGGAAACAAATGGACTGATGAAATTCATCAGTGCCACATCTACTTGCTTGAGCACCATTGATGTGCTTGAGTTTTACAACAATGCCGTTGTAAACACTAGCACTACAAATGGGGTCACTGAAAAAGTGATTACCACTAGTGTTCAGTCAAAGAAAATCGTCCTGAAATGGACGGATATTGCAGCTCACTTTGAGCTTCCAGTCACCGGAGAACTTGAAGAGGTGACTGATGATACAGGGACCCTTGCTAACTTCTATGCTGAAGTTAGAAATCCTGAACCAATCAATGGGGTTGAGGCACCTACAAAGTTCAGCAAAGTGGATGTTAAAAGAAAACACTTAATTGAATCACTCAAATTAGTGTGCCTTTTTTTTATCAGAGTAGTAGACTCTCAAGTTGGTGGAATAGACCAAATAGGGCTGAAAAGATGGCCTTTGCTGAGGATTCTCTTCTACGACATTAAAACTGAGTTGAACTGGGCTAAGTTCTTTTTTAACAAACTTGTGGAAAATATTGAAAAATTTAAGCTCACGGTAGAAGATAATCTGGTAAGCCCCACTGAGAATGTCTCTTACGGACTGAAGTTGTGCTACCTCTTGTAGAAGATGAATTTCGTCGTTAGGGAAAATATCCGTATAGAATCCATGTGGATGCTGGGAAAGCATACCATTGAACAAAAAGCTAAGAAAGCTAAATCTAACCCTACACCAGCACACTCAGCAGTTGGCTCAAGAAAGAGGAAGACTACTACAAAAGCTCCTCCTGCTGACACATCATCCCCTGCTGATGTCAGTAAGACTTCCAAGAAAAAGAAGGTTGCTGAAAAAGCAACTTCTTCAGCGCAGAGTCCAACTCATCAAGATGGGACTGCTGAGTAGAAGAAAGAGATTGATACCTATTCTTCAGTCCCTGCTGCAACTACTCTCAGAATTACAAGGAAGACTGCTGAAAAAGCAGTTCCAGACATAGTTGAAAGTGTTGTTGATCAGACAACTGATATCTTAACTGCAGTTGTCAAAACATGAAAGACTAAGGCTAAGAGAACCAAGAAAAGTGCTAGAAAGTTGGTAGCCCCAGTCCCTTCAGTAGATACTCTCTCATCTTCTGAAGAATTTACTTACACACCAGAGGATCAAAAGCTCATTAAAAGACCAAGGAAAAGGCAATCTGGTGATGAAGCTGAAAAAGCTCCTCCAAACAGTGGAAATGCAAACCCTGCTGAAGAAAGAGATTACACTGAGTCAGCAAATACTCTGGAACAACAAGCCCCTCCTCTCTATGAAACAACAATGGATCCACAAAGTGATGTGGGAGCAGAATTGTTGAAGGTTGCTGAAACAACAACAAAAGAAAAGGTGACTGTTGCTGAAAAAGCAACCAGTATGGAAAAAGACGTTGTTGAGACAACAACTGAGAAAGAAAGTGAGTTTGCTGACACGCACCAAGAAGGACCATCCGACGACGCACACAAAACTGCTGAGGATAATATGAATGAGGCAGCCTTCGTTTATCCTGACCAACAAGTACAAGATGTACTTGTAAGAAAATATGGTCAAGATGTACCTCAAAGGTAGTGCAGCGGAATTTTAAAATTTTCTTAACAAGCAAGCCAATAGATTATCTATCTACGTATATTAATATCACATAGGAGTTTATCAGACAAACCTGTAAATCTGCAGCTGTAGTTCGGCAGATAATTGACAGGGAAAACAACCTTCAATTTCGATGCCCTTTTACAGAAATGTATTTCAAAGAGTTTGGAGTATTCTCCAACTGGAATCACCTCAATATCTTTTCTAACGAAGCGGGAAATGATTTTATAAACTTGTTGCACAGTGCAGAAAATCTGCACTCGGAAATTCATTCCAACGTAGTTCGTAAGAAGGTGTGGTGGCGGCGGTATGGGTGCACAAGAGGGAGAGCTTTTCCTGTCACATGGAGCACGAAAATTTGTGAGCTAGAAATCCTCTCCAGCTCTCTAATACCCTCTATTTATAGTTTCTATTGGAAGCCTTTAGAAGCCAATAGAATCCTGAAAGGAATAAGAATTCTAATTCTTATTGCACAAGTAAAGCATTTACCTTTTATGTTCCAACTCTAATTAGGTACAACTTTTCCCAACTCCTAATTGATTCAAAACTCAATTAGGAAATTCTATTTACACTGTTTTATTTGGAGAAGGAGAAAACTCCTTCTCCAACACTACACACGGACTCCTTCTCCAACACTACACACGGCCGACGCCTATGGTAGGAGAGTCACACGTTTTGGGACCCACTTATATGTGTAATAGTGGAAATTTAAATCTTGCCCAAGTGCATATATTAATTCAATTAATATATCTTTCAATTAACCCATAACTGTATTCTCAAAATACAATTAATATATTAATACATAATTAATATATATCTATAATTAATATTCAAAATATTAATTATGCCACAATCAATTATAATTAACTAAGTTAATTATAATTCTTCCTATTGTATTATGGACAAGCCAATCCACCGTATAGTGTGACCCCATAGTGCCTCAATGTATTAAGCTACACAAGACGACTAGGCATTATGGATTTCTCAGACGATTCCATTTGCAATATTAATACATGAGGATGTTTGAGGGAGACCTCAAAACCACCTTTCGTTGTGGAAGTCTGTCGCACTCAATGCGGCGATGGTAAGGTCCTTTCACCTGACTGTCTCGAATGCATCTAGGATCGATTAAGTGTCTATCCCAATAATACATTCATGGCGCCTCAAGGAGTTGTTTGGTTAAGTGGATATAACTATGACAATCATAATATACCCATGCGTTGGCCAACGACTTTACCAACACAACTATGATGACTATGAACAGTTCACTCCAATGCTACACATGAGAGATGAATCCTCTCCAGGAACACTTATCATCCACATTTATAATATAGTCATGATCCCAGAAGGGCCGTAGCAGGATGCTTGTTCAGAGCGGACATTGGATTCCTTCCAAAGACATGGGGCACCAAATGTGATGATAAAGTCCTGGGAGTCAAAGGACGAATGCATCACTTCGACAATTCCGGTTCCCATAGACACCTTAGTGTAGAGTATACATCGATGGGAGTTTCCGGTGGGTACTTCCATTGTTCGGTTTCCTCCTCGAACAACTATGCGCAGTTATGGGAACATCATGGACTCGTCCATGCGATCCGTTCCGTGGTCGTGGGATCGACACACACTTGCTCTAACAAGTATAACATCCACGCATACTAGTCTCGATTGCCTCATCCAGACCACTACATCCGAGATGAGCTTCGACTAGGGAGAGTTTGGGATAGATGATAATTCACATAGTTCCCACTAATTATGTGATCAGTCATCTATCCACTGGGGACATGTTTGATATCTATACAGACAAACCAGATAAAGATATGACATGTTGTATGCCTGGTGTAATATATAAATACATATGTAAACATGAACATGAATAACAAACATATAATATATTACGTTGATTGTGATATATTATATATGTCCTTAAATGTGGTTGTCTCTAGGACATATTTACTATCAGTACTAAAAAATCTACAAGTAAATATGGATCAAGAAGTGCAAGATAGATCAGATGTATCTGTGCCACCATTCATGACCGATAGAGAGCTAAACGGTCAAGGTTCTTCTGCTCAACTTGTTTCATCTGAAACAAGGAGAATGTTGAACAAGAATCTCAGCTAGATCAAACCAAGAAGTCTGAGGAAGAGATCCAAAGAAATGACGAAGAAGCTGATACTTCAGCAAGGATCGAATCCACTACTGTTGAACCTCAGCAGGTAGTTGATTCATATAATCAATCTTTGTCATTATCTTTTGATTTATTGTCTTTAGCTAAAATTCTTTTCAGACTTCTCAAGAGACGGATACAAGCAAGAAGCATATTGAAGCTTCTGTATCAGAATCAATTCCTCATGTTCAACAGGTAGAACTTGTTTTTGATAAGTTAACTAATTTTCATGACTTAGTACTTGTATTTCACGTGTTCTTATTACAAGAACTTGCAAATCAGGATGCTAACCAAGATCCTGAAGAAATGATTATAGAGACAATACAACCAAGTGTGCAAAATGAGCCTGCTTCTTCTCAGCAGGTAGCTCATTTAACATTTAAAGACTCTAGTTCTATAATCAACTTGCAAACATGTACTAATAATAAACACTCTCTTACAGGCTCATTTGGAGAAATCTCTGCCTGACATAGAGATACTCCCTCCTCAAGTAAGTTCAGCATCCATGTACAAAAGGTTCAAGAAGAATACTTTGCCCAAGGTTGTGAAATCTTTCAGCACCTGGAAAAAGTACAGATCCATGGACTTTGCTGAACTCTTCCATCTTCTCATCAATGACAAGAAGAAGCAATCATTTCTCAATCTGAAAGTCTTCATTTACTCTGTGATGCCAATGGAACACGTTACCTTTGCTGAGCAAACGGATAGCGAACTACTGAGCACAGTCAAGAACAAGTTCAAAGAAGCTAGTCTCAATGACCAATGATGGAGAAAATTGCAAGTGTACGATATTGCAACAAGTAATATAATGATAAATTGAGTATCGTCTCCACAGGGACTGATTTGTTGACAAGTACTAACGTATACTAAACTAAGATCTAAATTAGGTGGGAAAATAATACTTGGGAATTCTATACTAATTAAATATTACGAACTACAATATAAATTTATGATTAGATCAATAGACAAGATATCTAGGGATTCCGACTTCACCATAGCTAATCACATGAATTCTCATATTCTTCAATTAATCTCAGTTAATCTTGTTGCAACAATCAAGCTTCCCTAATTAATTCACTAATCTCTCTCGAGAATTAACGAACCTATTATATCATCCAATTATCATCTCTCGAATCTCTAACACACATAATAAAACGCAATAAACACTAGGAATCTTACACATGATTGCATCAAACCTATGGATATCTCTATCTCACGGTATTTTACGGTACTTTAATCGATTGGAAGAATTAATTCTCATATCTCAAATCTCGAATTAAAACTCTAAAATCATGCAATTGGTGATCAAGCAATTACTAGCAATGAGAACATATTAAAATACTCTACAATCATGAAAAACCATGAATTAACTTCGAATATTCAAATAAACATGATCATAACTAGGTTACATCGTAACCCTAGAAAAAGGAATTAGTTCAACATAATCCAAGAATCAAAGATCAAGAAGTATGAAAACATAATCCTCAAAAGATAGAAGAAAAAGAAAGAAGGAATCGAATCAGTATAAAATGCTGGAAGCGTTTTATATGTGTCTTCTCCTATATGTCGATTTATCTGTCTGTCTGATAATGAGAATAATTGAAAAAGTCTAACCGATCCTTATATATAGCAGAATCACGCAAGAATTCTAAAAAGGCTGAAAATAATGGTTTTCTAAGTCCAAACGGAGTAGGAAACTTTAGAAATTGGGCCTTGGGCCATACCAAACCATTGGGCCGTCTTTTCCATAAGCTTTTATCATCAAATTAGCTCCAAATTTAGCCCGTATCTCCATAAATCACCAATTTTAACCACCTAGACCAAAATAAATATAAAACAAGTAAAATTGAACAAAAATAGCTTTTAAACATACAAAATATCAAGTAAAAAGATAGTGATAAGTAGGTATAAAACCGACTTATCAACTCCCCCAAACTTAGACATTTGCTTGTCCTCAAGCAAACAGACACTAAATGCAATGCAAATGCAAACAAACAGACACACATAGAGTCGCTTTGCCAAGCTTTAGAAACATTCTAATAAGCTAACCCAACAACTATGAATAGGTTCCATACAAAATATAACCAGTTAATAGGTTGAAACTCGCCTCTATTTTTCATACATATACATCCCTATATACATGCACCAAGTTAAATAAAGTATTCTTTGATACATCCCTAATCTTGACCCAAGTCATTGACGACTATTATGGACAACTCACACAAATCAAAGGACTTACTCTATTCACCAAATAACAAACATAGACCACTTCTTGAATGGTAGGACGAGGGTGGTCAGGAGCAAACAATATAAACAAAAGAGCAAGGATGCTCACACAAGAGAAGACAATGACAAACCGAGGAAAGAAACATAACAAGCTGCTGGACCCCATAAGGCTTTTGCGGGTGTTTTATTCTTTCTTTCTTTTTGTTGTTCGCCTTTTTTTTTTTTTCAAACCTATTGGTTGCCTTTTTGCATACACTCTTTTGGTTCCATAAGGATTGTGAATCCGTGGAGGTGACACAGAGTTCCTAAAAACCTGAATGAGATACCACATCATGTATACTGCAAGACCTCGACACAACCACATTGTTATGCCCTATACCGGACCAGCAAGGGAGATAATAACGATCCACAATAAAGAATTGACAATCGTATGCTTAATTTTTTTAATGTTTTTTTATTAAAAACAAATCAGCAGCAACAGCAACATCACATTACGTAACAATGACAATTTCTCAAATGCTCCTATATAGAAATCAATTAGTTTGCAAATAAGGTAAATGCCATGACGCCTTATCATATTCATGCTAAAAAAAGTTATCCATAGACCTTTCGTGAACCGCAATTAGAGAATAGCACACCCATGTGCAATGATGTGTTCTTAAACTACTATACTTAACCAAGTGAATATGCAAGTGGATGTAACGTACCAATAGACTGTTTCCTTGCGAATTTCAAATTACAACCAACACTACAAGAAATCAGCCATATAGCGACGGAAGAGTTGATACGGATGGGATCCGTCGCTATTTAGCGACGGATCGCTACCGTTAGCGACAGATAAAGACGAACTGCGCTCTAAGCTCAGTTCGTCATTGGAAAGAGTCAATTCGGGATCAACTTAGCGACGGATATTGCTTATCCGTCGCCAATTTAGAGACGGATAAATCTATCCGTCACTAACTATAGTTGACCAGAATAAAGAAAATGGGAAAAAGAAATAAAAATAAATAAATAGCAACGGATGGACTATCTGTCGCTATATTTCCAAGATACAGATGCGATCATCTTCCCCAAATCATTCCCCCATTTCTTTCAAACCCTAATCTCTTCTCCTTCTTCTCCTTCTCCTCCTCCCATCTAAAAAATCCACCACCACCACGGATCGGCTCCACCCACGCCACCACCACCACCACATCACAACCACCACGACTTCTCATTTTCCTCTTCATTCTCTTCTTCTCTTCTCCATTTCTCCCCAATTCAAACCCTAAACCTCTCCACCCAGGCCATCACCGCCGGAGCCACCACCGCCCACCGCCACTACCGGAGTCGACACCACCGCCTCCTCTTCTCCTCTCGATCTCTGTCCAATCGGTGAGTTCCTTCCTCTCATTCTCTCTTCTCAATTTGAATTTTATTGTCAATTTCAATTTCTTGTCTTAATTCTTCTCTTTTGCTGAATTGGTAGATCGAGCCACCTCCTCTTCGCCTCTCCGATTCAATCTGTATCGTACCCAAAAAAGGTTAGAACCCTAACCCTAATTTTTGGGCCTTTTTATTTTTTTCGTAATTATGATTGTTTAAGTTGTAAAATGGTAAATTATATATGTTGTATAGCAACAATCAGTTTAAATATTTTTTTTTTAAATTTATTCTGTAATTTTTTAAATTAGTTAGAATTAACTAGAGACTGTTAATTGATTATGTTAACTGAAATTTAATATAATTCTATAATTTAGTATTAATTTATTGTAGTTATATTGTAATTTACTATGATTATGTTGCTGTTAATTGAATATCATAATATTCTAGCCTAAATCCAACCTTCGATTTGAACAGCCCCAAAGTAACCCTAATTTTTAACTGTAAATTGGTTAATATTAATGTAATATTGATGTTAAATGGAATTGAATATCATAATATTCATGTTAATACCTTATTCATATTAAATTGGTTATTCATCCTTAATATGCATGATAAATTTGCTTTAAGTTAGTTCTGTTAAATTGCTTAAGTTAGTTCTGTTTCCATGTTATTATATTCATGCTTAATATTTATGTTAAATTTGCTTAATATTTTGTTAAATTTTGGATTAAGTTGGATTAAGTTTGATTAATTAAAAAGATTAAAATTCTGCCTACTTAGTTCTGATAATTATAATTATGTTAATTATTTTAATTATGTTATATAAGCTATTAAGTGTGATGATGCTATTATAATCGGTTTCTATGTGTTGGTAAGATTTTTCTTGGGCCCTAACTAATAGTATATGCTTACTATCGACCAGTGAGCGTTACATTGGTTAGGTCCCATAGAAAAGTCTCCCCAACATTTAATCGAACAGATTGTATTTGACTGAACACACATAAGAGTTTGTTTTTCATTGAAATGAATAGGTGTGATGATGATATACATATATTAGTTTGGAAGTGTTGGATTAGGCTTACATTGGGTGATAACTAATACTATACGTTTAGTGTCGATCAGTAAGCATTTTATTGGTTTGCACCCATTGGTAAGCCTTACTGACATTTAAGCAAAGTGATTGTATTTAACTGAACACCCATTGTGTTGTGAATGATTGTAGTAGGCAGGCACCGTAATAAATGGACTTTATTTCCTGGTATCCATAGAGTAAACATTACAAACTTTCCTTGCTTTCCGAGTCCTCGTCTATACTTATTAAGTGACAACTTATTAAGTGACAATAAGTTAACTAACAATCAAGTGTAGTCGGGGTCTTGAAAAGCAAGAAAAGTTTGTATTGCGGTAATCATGTCAAGCAAGGAAATGTTAGTTAAATATGATTTACATGTATAAAAAATACAATCACATTGTCCTTCGAACACACCATCATTTCCGAGTCCTCGTCTGTACTTATTAAGTGACAACTTATTAACTGACAATAAGTTAACTAACAATCAGGACAGTGAATGTCGATGGTCAAGCACAACCTAGGACGGCGACGATGGTCAAGCACTGCCCCAGGGCGGCGACAATGGGCTGCCTGTCTTGTCTGTTGGGCAGGGTTCCATGTAAGTTTTGTACTTAAAGTTTGTATTTAATTGTTTTTATATATAGTTGTGGGTATCCATAATTATTTTTTTAATATGTGTTACAGGTTTCACCGGCCTGAAGCTAATAGAAAGTTGGGTAACATCATAGAAGATTTCATACGCTTCCAGAGCCAGGGAGTGGGGGTGAAAGGTGGAGTACGCTTCCTATGTCCGCAAAGGAGCAGTTTTTCGAGGAATTGAAGGTACTTTATTTGTATTTAATAACTTTACGTCCGCATTCATGATGTTGGGTAGGCGGCGCCCATGATTATGTTAGACCACAACATTAGGTTATTGAGTAGGCGGCGCTCACTAATTAAGTGTAACATTTAGGTAAATTGTGTTTCATTTCACTTATGTACATTGAATATATATTGCAGAACTACTACTATATGCCTCCTGCTCATATGGAGGAGTTGTGGAATGCGTTCCTGGTCCGAGGATCTAGCATCCACATGCATACGATGATGAGAGTCAAAACTGACTGGAGCAAGGAGGGAAAATGGCCCCTATGGATTGACACGGCTTCTCGGCCGCTGTGGGAAGCGTAGTGGAACCGGGACCCTCCCCTCATCCAGTCGCACCACTATGCTGGAGCTTTGGGTGGGGTGGAGAACGCAGAGGCCGAGGAGAAACGCAGAGGCAGAGGAGTAGCTAGTAGTTTTAGTATTTCTAGTTTATGTTCGTACATTGTAGGATTGCATCTCCGTACATTTTGAGATGCTCGCTTTTTATGTTTATGTTCGTACATTTTAGTATTTCTGTATGTAGAATTTAAGTTTGTTGAATGAAATTTATAGTTTCGTACCGTCAATCATCGTACATAAATCTCTGACGCATTCAATTTTTAACTCGAATAACAAACATTATTTGAAAACACACACACACACACACACACACACACACACACACATATATATATATATATATAGCGACGGGTGACTCTATCCGTCGCTATGAGCACTTGGTCAGGGAAGGACACGTGTCCCATACATTTAGCGACGGTTAAACCCATCCGTCGCAAAATAACAGCGACGGATAAACCTATCCGTCTCCCTAGTGGTCAGTTTATCCGTCGGTGTTATTTTGCGACGGTTGGGTTTAACCTCTCTTTTTGTTTTAGCGACTTCCCTTTTCGCGACGTCCTATTTAGCAACGGACAATCCGTCGCTAATCGTCTTTAGCGACGGATCGCGAACATACATCCGTCGCTAAAATCCGTTTTCCTTGTAGTGCAATCACATATTACATGGAAAAAGTTCACTAACATCAAGTTAAATTACTACAAATTTCTAAAACTTGGCAAAAGACTTCGACTAAATGAAACGTGATATGCATGCAACACGATACCAAAAGCACACAAACTAGAACTAAAACATCACAAACTACGATTACTATTACAAAACATAACAATGAAATAAAAACAAAATACACAGATACATCATCTCTATTTCCCTCCCCCAAACTTAAGAATGAGCTAGTCCCTAGCACAATGAAAGATTAAGAGAAAAATAGAGATGAGACAGTACTGGCCTGGTCATTGAAGTAGCCGTGTCCAATCAACCGTAAACAACATTTGCAGCAACCATCCCCATCCAAACAACCTACTCTTACTACACATCAAAACCTCAAAGCAACATTAGTCCGACACAAGCTAGTCCCTTTCGGAGACTAACTTGAAAGCACAAATTAATGCAAATGCTCATGGAGGAAGTGTTTTAAAGCGTACGCTTCGACCAAAAAAATTGAAGCTTTAATCACACAGGAAATTGCTAAACTGAAGTAAAGTATAATGATCATGCGAATGAAATAGCATGGAAATTTAAAGCTTGACAAAAATCAACCTCATCATAATTTCCAAGCCAAAACTAACATCAGTAGCAAGATGCACACATGAAAGAATAAACTCTATTCTAGTTCATAAGACATGCCTTAATTTGCCTTTTGTGAAAATAAGTGCTATACTAACGATGACATCCAACCCATGTGATAACCAAATCCATGACACTTAACTCAACTAATAGCAATACAATCATTCAAAGATGTAGAAAAGTTCCATGTCAAAATTCAAGAGAAATTAGAAGGATAAACTCTTTTTGACATTTTATCAAACATATGGTTTGCACAGTTTATGAATTCTTTCTTATTAACATTCCTCAATCCTTCTTCCCCATACATGGTAAATCAGTTAAACAGAAAATCAATGGCTCTAACGTGCTCTAATGAACAACAATGTCACATGGAACTCGAGCAGAAATCAACAAAACACCACCCAAGAAATAAGGGAAGAAACCGTACCTGTAGGAGAAAACGAAACATGGAAGAAAGAAGAGAATAGAGGGCAGGGCAGAGAGAAGAGGAGAAGACGGAGAGGGGGAGAGTCCGGTGGTTTTACGGCGGACGGTATTCTATGGTGGCGGTGATGATGAAGAGACGATTGCTTTCTGATTTGGCTCTTTCTGTTCGTGTTCCTTCTTTTTCTGTCTTTTTAATGTCTTTTAATTTTTTTTTACGAAAGGCTCATCCGTGCCGCATTGGTGCGGCTCGGAAGCAGTCAGTTTTGTTTCTTTTTTTTTTTTTTTTTGAATAATGAAATCTAAACTGGACACAAAACTAGCATGGAGAGTTTTCAAATAACATCGAAACAAAGCTTAATGTTTTTATTAAACACTTCAACCTAAACTTGCAAAACAAGAAAAATAACAATATACTAATATAGATAAATTCCACCGATTAGCAACCTTACTCAACTCCCCCAAACTTGATTTCTGCAAGCACAAAAATTAGTTCTATAAAAATCAAATAAAGGAAAAGGAGAAAACGTCCCTGAATGGTGGTGATATCTTGGGTTGCCTCCCAATAAGCGCTTCTTTAACGTCACTAGCTTGACGTTTTTTGTGGAGTTAGCCGGGATTGATGAACTTGATGGTGTCAGATCCACCATCTCCAACATCTTTCTGAGTCACTTGAACATGTTGTTCAGACATTTTATCCCTTTCCCATCAGACTTCATGTTCAAGCACTTTAAGTTCTTCACGGATGCTAGAACAAGTTTCTTCTGAATCATGATACTTCATTGCCTTAAACACATTGAAGGTGACTTTCTCGTCATGAACACGAAGTGTCAATTCTCCCGTTTTCACATCAACAAGAGATCTTCTAGTCGCCAAGAGTGGCCTCCCAAGAATGATAGGGATATCAGAATCTTCCTCCATATCAAGTAGAAGAAAATCCACCGAGAATATGAACTTTTCAACCGTAACAAGTACATTCTCCACACTCCCCCATGGATGTTTGATGGAGCGATCTGCTAGCTGCAATGATACTGTAGTAGGCTTCACTTCCTTCAATCCCAATCTCTTGAAAACAGACATGGGCATCAAATTTATACTAGCTCCAAGATCACACAAGACTTTTGGAAAATTTGTACCACCAATGAAACAAGGTATTGTGAAACTCCTAGGATCTTTGAGTTTCAGAGGCATCTTATGTTGCAATATGGCACTACACTCCTCAGTAAGTGCTATCATCTCATAATCCTCAAGTTTCCTCTTCTTCGATAAGATATCTTTCAAGAATTTCACATATGTCGGCATCTGAGCAAGGGCATCTGCAAATGGAATATTGATATGCAATTTCTTAAATATTGCAAGTTTGAATTTCTTATCTGATTTTTTGTGGCGGATCCTCTGTGGGAAAGGAACTTCTGGTGTGGCATCACTAGCTTATTTTGTAGGCTCTTTCACCACTTCTTGCTCCTTGTTCTGATTGCTCATCTTTGTTTGGTGTCACCTTCTTCAGGACTTCTTCCAACTGGCTTCCATTCCTCAAGGTAACAACCATGCAATTCTCTTTCGGATTAGGTTCAGTTCCTTGTGATCTAACTGAGTGTTGCTTAGCTAATTGTCCCACTTGATTTTCCACATCCCGAATAGCAGCACCTTGGGCTTGAAACTGATTTTTAGCCTCAACCATGAATTGTTTTTGCACACCGATTTGTGCCTTAGCTTCATCAATAAACTGATTAGTTGACATGGCCAATTGTGCTACAATATTCTCAAGTGCCGGCTTTGATGGACTTGACTGGGGTTGTTGAAAAACTCCATGAGATTGATTGGTACCCCCTTGAGGATTGCTCCACGAAAAACCAGGATGATCGTTTCTCCGTGTGTTGAAATTTCTATACCTATGTTGGTTGCCCATATAATTAACTTGCTCTGATGGAGCTTGAGCAAATGGACTTCCAGCTTGACAATCAACCGTCTGGTGATCTCCTAAGAAAATCACACAAGATACTCCATTGACTTCCACTGGATAGGTTGAAACCTTCACATTATTTTTAAGAAACATAGCAATTGAATCAACCTTAGAAGCTGATGAACGTGTATTTTACACTTTCATTCGAGTCTTTTTCACCAATTTAGCTATCCTCTAGGTTAATTTAGCTTATATTTTAGTGCATTTTATTAGAATAGTGTCACGTTTCCCTTTTCTTTGCATATTTCAGGTTTTAGGTGAAAAACGTACTTTTGATGGGCAACTATGGTAAAGAGAATGAAGTTTGGGTGCTTCGTGATCATTCGTGGTGTATCTAGAAGTTTCCAGACGAGTTTTGAGGCCTAGGGGACGAGTTTCAAGGCTTAAAGGTCACTAGAAGGCAAAATCGAGTCCAAAAAGAAAACCAAGAGCCAAAATTTCGCTACCACCGACCTGGAGCTCCCAGGCGGTTCGCCCGGCACCCGGGACGGTTCGCCCGGTGCCAGGCGGTTCGTCTGGCATGATTCGTAAACTATATATAGTTTCGCCTGTTTTGTTCGTTTTTCATACCTTTTCACCTTATTTTGAGAGACAAATTCTCCAGAGCTTGTTCTGGGAATTATTAGCATAGAAGACTTTTTTTTTTATTGATTTGGAAGCTTAAGCATAGAGATTGGACATCTTTGATTCTCGATTCTTGCTTGTGAGTTAGCAATTCATCGGAGATTGACAACCTTCGTTGGTAACTTGTATCTCACGATTTTTTCTGCTTTTATTTATTTCATTCAACATGTTTTCATTCAGTCTTGCTTTGATTCTTGTTGAGTTCAATTTATCTATGAGTAGCTAAATCTATCGTTGGTGATAGTATGTGATTTCTTAGCTAGGGTTCTTAATTATGCATGAGTGGCTTCGTAGTGTTGAATTGAAAGGAACACATAGGAAAATTCACGATCATAGATTTCTATACAAACTTCAAGTACTTCATGCATGATTATTACCCGTTGCTTTGAATGATCATACTATCACTAACTTCCATTATATTGATAAGAAAAATCTGTGCTTTGTTTGATTCCTGATTTATAGTTTAAGTTAATTTAGATAAAGCTAGTTATAGTCCTTAGAGATCGACACTCGAGGTTATCTTACTTCTACACTACGTGTCTTGGTTTTCGTTGTGGTTGTGAGTTGCCTTTGGCTAAAAACAAATTTATTTGATTATTCGAGTCTGACAATCTCGTTCATCAAATTGGTGCCGTTGCCGGGATTGAAAGCGAGGGCTACTAGGGGGATTGGAAGCGATATCACGGTTGAGATTTGCAACAAGCAATATGTGTTTCCAGAATCCGGGGCAAAATCAGGATGGATCCATCAGAGTGACCTTAGTCTTGAGTCTAAGGTGGTGATGAAATTTTGTATTGCCAATCTGATTCCTAGGAAGAATGACACATGGATTCAACCGAACTATGCTGAGCTCCTCTACTGCTTGTTGGGCAAGCATCGTATCGACATCGGGAAGATCATGTATGAAGAATACGAGCGTCATTGGGAGAAGAAGAAGAAGCCCTTCATTTTTCCAAGTTTCATCACAGCTTATTGCAAATATCATGGGGTTAAGGACATTGTTGAGGGGGATTCTGAGGTCACGGCTCTTTCCCCATCAACTATTGATGTGCAATTGGATAGGTATCGTATGAAGAACCCCACGGCTGCTGCTGCTGATGTTGAGGCTTCCCTTCGACAGCATGATACTGATGATGATGAGGAGGAGGAGGAGGAAGATGAGGATGCTATGGATACTGATGATGGAGCTGGCCGAGTTCCTGATATTCCTTCTGTTAGTGGACCTCCACCACCGCCTCGAGCACCACATGCACCACCTCGAGCACCACATGGGTCTAGAGGTATTGATTTCTCTGATTTTCGAACCTACCTCGATGACCGCTTCGGTAGTGTGGATGCTAGTGTTGCAGCCTTGACCACTTCTGTCGAAGGGTTGCAAAATAATCTTGATGGATATATTGCCCAACGCAACAGCGATTGGGAGATTGCTGAGGAGCATCGCCGAAACGAGATAGAGATTATGTGCGAGCAACAAGAGCTCATCAATCGCCAACAGGAAGCCCTAAAGCAATTCAATGATATTCTGTCTGACTTGTGGAGGGACTATTATGGGGATTACGATCCAGATAATTAGTCTTTTCACAAGTCCATTCTTGTATACTCAGCCGACCGAGGCCAAATCATTCGGTAACATCTAGTATCACTTTTTATTTCCTCATTCTCTTTTGCTAGGGACTAGCTTGAGTTTCATGAGGGGGGATGGGATGTGAACCATGATGTTAGTATTGTTTTGCTTTATGATGTTGAATATGGTATCTTGTGCTTATTGTATCTTGTACTTTGTTTGCATTTGCACGTTTACCACTTTCTTAGTATTTAGTTGTATACACTACATTCATCCTAGTATAGTTTTGCATGTTTTTATGTGGAGTTTATTGCCAAATATTTTGAACTTTTTTATTGGGTAGATTAACTAGTTATGACCTTTGACCATGCGTTTCATCTCTATGAATTTGTTTGAGGTTTTTCTCGCTTGGCTTGTCACATTTATATATGCACTTAGTTAAGCTTGGTAGTCTCGACATCACTTAGTGGTGTTTTCTCTACTGCGGTTCACGAAGGCCTTTATAATAAGATGATGCATGTTAGAGTCTTGTGGTTGTTTTCCCGTGTAATTAAGTACCTAAGAGGCAACAAGTCTTCACCTTGCTTTGAGATTGCTAAATGCCTAGGAAGGAGGTAGTGTTAGATTGTGTGATCCTTTGTTTGAAACCTATTCTAACGAATAGATTTGGGGAGGGGGTTATGCTATCAATATGACTTGTTTTCGATTTTGAGTGTTGTGAAGTTTGTTTTTCTTTTTCGTAAAGTTTGTTCTCCAACCTATTCTTTCGAATAGGTTTGGGGAGGTCGTTTGTGAGTCTTTGTAATTTATTTTTCGTTGTGCAACTGTTGGCTACAAAGAAACAAAAAAAAAAAAAAAAAAAAAAAGAAAAAAATCTAAAATTTCCAGAAATCTGGAAAAGCAAAAAAATGAAAAAAGACCCCAAAAAAAGCAAAGAAGGGTCCAAAGAAAGACAAAAAGCAGTTTAGCAAAGTGTTTGTCTCGTTTTTCAATTCTTGTAATGTTCATAATCGAGTTGTAAAATGTGTCTTTTGTTTGTTTGAGTGTCATCTGTTCTAGACCACCATCGTCCTGCCATTCACGAAGTGGTGATAGTTTATGACTTTGCTTGAGAGATGGGTAGAATAGGGGAGTGTGAAATTTTAGGGAACCCTCCTTCGTTTGATGAAAGCCAGTATTGGTTCGACCTCTTTGAGGGAAAGCCTTAACTTGGTGAACAGTAGTAAGTCCTCAGTTTCATAGGCACGGAACAACCATTCGTATTTTAACATGTTTCATTGTGTCGTCACTGACTAGGTCCAGGTAGAGAATGTTACGAGAGACTATCTTGTTTAACATAGTGCATATGTGAATGTGTATGAGTCAATCCAGGCATTCTTCAACCAGTATCCATGTTATGATTTGTATGGTTCTTGTTCATACGTTTTTGATAGACTCAATAGATTAGTTCATTTCATTTGGCATGAGACTCCATTTTGTGTGTTGCATTGGTATTTTGCATTAGAGTCTAGCTTAGTTGCTTGAGGACAAGTAAAGGTTCGGTTTGGGGAGTTTGATGAACGTGTATTTTACACTTTCATTCGAGTCTTTTTCACCAATTTAGCTATCCTCTAGGTTAATTTAGCTTATATTTTAGTGCATTTTATTAGAATAGTGTCACGTTTCCCTTTTCTTTGCATATTTCAGGTTTTAGGTGAAAAACGTACTTTTGATGGGCAACTATGGTAAAGAGAATGAAGTTTGGGTGCTTCGTTAGCATCCGTGGTGTATCTAGAAGTTGCCAGACGAGTTTTGAGGCCTAGGGAACGAGTTTCAAGGCTTAAAGGTCACTAGAAGGCAAAATCGAGTCCAAAAGGAAACCAAGAGCCAAAAACTCGCTACCACCGACCTGGAGCTCCCAGGCGGTTCGCCCGGCACCCGGGGCGGTTCGCCTGGCATGATTCGTAAACTATATATAGTTTCGCCTGTTTTGTTCGTTTTTCATACCTTTTCACCTTATTTTGAGAGACAAATTCTTCAGAGCTTGTTCTGGAAATTATTAGCATAGAAGACTCTTTTTCTTATTGATTTGGAAGCTTAAGCATAGAGATTGGACATCTTTGATTCTCGATTCTTGCTTGTGAGTTAGCAATTCATCGGAGATTGACAACCTTCGTTGGTAACTTGTATCTCACGATTTTTCTGCTTTTATTTATTTCATTCAACATGTTTTCATTCAGTCTTGCTTTGATTCTTGTTGAGTTCAATTTATCTATGAGTAGCTAAATCTATCGTTGGTAATAGTATGTGATTTCTTTGCTAGGGTTCTTAATTATGTATGAGTGGCTTCGCGCGTTTAAGACTTGATTTATTGTTTTATTTCTTTGATCTATCTAAGCCATCTATCTTCGTAGTGTTGAATTGAAAGGAACACATAGGACAATTCACGATCATAGATTTCTATAAAAACTTCAAATACTTCATGCATGATTATTACCCGTTGCTTTGAATGATCATACTATCACTAACTTCCATTATATTGATAAGAAAAATTTGTGCTTTGTTTGATTCCTGATTTATAGTTTAAGTTAAATTAGATAAAGCTAGTTATAGTCCTTAGAGATAGACACTCGAGGTTATCTTACTTCTACACTACGTGCCTTGGTTTTCGATGTGGTTGTGAGTTGCCTTTGGCTAAAAACAAATTTATTTGATTATTCGAGTCTGACAATCTCGTTCATCAGCAGCCAGTGCATCCACCTTGTCAACCTCATAAATTCCAGCCACTTTCTTCGAACCTATTCTCTCAGTTGGCCATTGACAACTATTCATAGCCATCTCCTCCAGTAAATCATATGCTTCAGTTTGAGTTTTCTTCATAAAAGCTCCTCCAGCAGCAGCATCAATAAGAGTACGAGTAGATGCACCCAACCCATTATAGAAATTATGAATCACCTGCCATTTAGGAGCTCCATGATGTGGACAACGCCTAAGTAACTCTTTGTATCTTTCCCAAGCAACATATAAGGATTCAGAATCCTGTTGAGCAAAATTTGCTATCGCATTCCTCAACTGTGCAGTCTTGGAAGGTGGGAAAAATCTGGAGAGAAACCTGCTAACTAAATCATCCCAAGTCGTAATTGAATTATGAGGAAGAGAGCTCAACCAACTTTAAGCTTTTCCACTCAGTGAGAACGGAAACAACTTGAGCCGAATAGCTTCATCTGTGACTCCATTGATTTTCAGAGTACCCGCTATGTCCATAGATATGTGATCATGCGGATCTTCAGTAGCCGAGCCAGTGAATGCAGAATGTTGCACCATCTGAATAAGAAATGGGTGCAAGTGAAAGGAAGTTGCTTCTACGACAGGCTTAGTGATATAACCGTATGAATTCCAGTGGCCTTAGGTAAAGCAAAATCTTTCAACGGTTTGTTCGCATCAACATTCGTCATAGTGCCAAATAGATAAGTTTCTTCTTTGCACTATGAATTATCCGAGAAACTAAGCAAAAAAAAATTAGACCCCAATTTAATTCGTATTAATATCGCCAAATAAAAAGCAAAAACAGTCCCCGGCAACGGCGCCGAAAACTTGATGGAGAAAATCGCCAGTGTACGATATCGCAACAAGTAATATAATGATAAATCGAGTATCGTCTCCATAGGGACTGATTTGTTGACAAGTACTAAGGTATATTAAACTAAGATCTCAATTAGGTGGGAAAATAATAATTGAGAATTCTATACTAATTAAATACTACGAACTACAATATAAATTTCTGATTAAATTAATAGACAAGATATCTAGGGATTCTGACTTCACCATAGCTAATCACATACATTCTCATATTCTTCATTTAATCACAGTTAATCTGGTTGCAACAATCAAGCTTCCCTAATTAATTCACTAATCTCACTCGAGAATTAACGAACCTATTCTATCACGCAGTTATCATCTCTCGAATCTCTAACACACATAATAAAACGCAATAAACACTAGGAAACTTACACATGATTGCATAAACCTATGAATATCTCTATCTCACAGTATTTTATGGTACTTTAATCTATTGGCAGAATTAATTATCATCTCTCGAATCTCGAATTAAAACCCTAAAATCATGCAATTGGTGATCAAGCAATTACAAGCAATAAGAACAGATTAAAATACTCTACAACCATGAAAAACCATGAATTAACTTCGAATATTAAAATAAACATGCTCATAACTAGGCTACATCGTAACCCTAGAAAAAGGAATTAGTTCAACATAATACAAGAATCAAAGATCAAGAAGTATGAAAATATAATCCTCAAAAGATAGGAGAAAAAGAAAGAAGGAATTGAATTAGTCTAAAACGTTGGAAGCGTTTTATACTTGTCTTCTCCTGTATGTCGATTTATCTGTCTGTCTGATAATCAGAATAATTGAAAAAGTCTACTCTATCCTTATATATAGCAGAATCCCGCAGGAATTCTAAAAAGGCTGACAGTAATGGTCTTCTAAGTCCAGAACGGAGTCGGAAACTTCAGAAATTGGGCCTTGGGCCATACCCAACCATTGGGCTTTCCTTTCCATAAGCTTTTATCATCAAATTAGCTCCAAATAAGCTCCTTTTGGCCCGTATCTCCATAAATCACCAACTCGAACCACCTAGACCAAAATAAATATAAACCAAGTAAAATTGGACAAAAATAGATTTTAAACATACAAAATATCAAGTAAAAAGATAGTGATAAGTAGGTATAAAACCGGCTTATCAACCAAGCTGACTTGCTGAAGAACAAGTTTGTTCCGGCTGTTGCTGATCCAGAGGTTGTTACTGAAGAAAAGGAAGTAACCAGTTGGGCTTTGTACAAGTCCATTCCTTTAGTCATCCTTACTAATGATGAGGGAAATGATGAAGAAGAAGAAGAGGATGAGGACTCTAGTGGTGAGAATGACCCTGATGATTCTAAGGACCCAAAGGACTCAAAGGACGATGATGATGATACCCAAGGTCCTAGTTGCGGTGCTGGTGGAGAGAAAACTAAGGCTACAGATCAGCCTGATCAAGCACATGCTGAAAAGCATGATGCTGAGAAACCACCTCCCAACAACCCAAAAGAATCTACTCCCACTAATGTTGAGAAACCAACAGCTGATACTGCTGTTGAGACCACTGAAATTCCTATAGCTGAACAAGTTGTAGAGAATACTGAAAAGCCAACAACTGAAGAAGTTGTTTATGCGGAAATTGCTCAGAAGCTTGCCGAAATTACTAAAGGCAATAAGAAGCTTGCTGATGATGAGCTAGGTGCACAAGCTATAATCAAGGTTACTGCTGAAAACCTTGATAAGGAAGAAGCTGAACATTTAAGAAAGGCTATTCAAAACAGCCTAACAATCAATGTTCCAGGAACTCAACATCTTGAGATTGCTCAGTCTTCTAGAATAAAAGACAAGGAACAATCTTCACTTCCACCCCCTACTACTGGTGAAACTCCAGTTGATGAGTTGCAAGCGTTGCATTAAGCAACCACTCATCCTGACCAACAAGAAGTGGCTGACAGAGAAAAGCTAGAGTGCTTTAATGATGATGTTGATAGCTCATTTGGATTCTCTGGTCATGATGGAGAAAATGCAGAAGATGATACTGCTAAAACAAAAACGAGACCTACTGCTGAAACAACCGGAGAGGCTCATGCTGAAACTCATGCTCAACACGATACACAAGCTGCACTCCATCATCCTAAATCTTCAGATGGTGACCATGAAATGTATGAAACTGAGCATGCTGAAGATTAGTTTGCCACTGAACTAAAGGCTCATTTAGTTGCTCCCTCCCTCATATCATTTCTAGAAGTGGATAGTGTAACTCCAAGAATTACTTCACTAATGCAAGTCCACAAACAATGCACTGATGAGGATGCAACACTACTTGCTGAAGATCCACTGAATGTGGAAAATATTTTGAAGGTCTTGCTGAAAAGATCTACAAGTCTCAGTTTGCCTCAAGCTGATGTCAATACACATCACAAGACCAATGATGCAACATCAGTCCAAACAATGAGAGTTGCTAAAAATGCACTCAAAAAGGCACAAAAGGCCCTTGAAGAAAAATATGCCATCATTGAGAGATTAAACAGAGATATGGATGAAGTTAGACACACTATGTCTACACTTACCCAAAGATCAGCAAGAGCTGATTTTGCACTTTAATGGGATAAAGACTCTTACTGACTTCTGTAATGAGTACATTTCCACCAAAGTTTTTGCTGACAAACAATCCATGTCTAAGGGGGAATAAAAACAGAAGAAACCAGAGAAGAGTAAAAAGGATTTACCTCCTACTGCTCCTGCTCCCTGTAACGGTACCGAAGTTTTTAAAATAAAATAATTCCTTCGAAAATAAAGTAAATTTTAAAATTCAAAAGAAACGTTCTTCAATAAATAATAAGGAACGGGTTTTGGCGCTCAAATGAGTGTACAAATTTAAAGTAGGAAAGAGATGGTAACTAAACTCAGTGTCAACTTTAAAATGAACAGACAGTGATGATGAAAGAGTTTTCCTTCTTATTTCTAGCAAATAAAATCCCACGAGCTCCCAAACCCAACTCTCAATCGCTAGACGCCTAGACTTGATCTTCTTCAACCAAATCTACAAGGAAGGAATTTTGAAAATAGAAAGAGTGTGAGATAAAGGATCTCAGTGAGGTTCTAAGTTTAATAGACAGAAAAGTAAACGGTTTTGGAAACAAACATTTGTAGCAAGCAAAACAGTAACAGAAACAGATAACATAGCAGAGACAGACAGAAACAGATAAGGTGAAGTCCGTTGGTGCAGCCTGCCTTTTTACTCCTACTTCCAGAATGCCCTTATAGCTCCCTTCAGAGGGTACAACTCTAGACAAAAACAGAAACAGAACCTACAACCCTAATAGACCTCAACGACTTCTGCCTCACGTCTAAAAGGGAATAAACTATGAAATAACCAAATAAACCCGATAGTCCACACTACCCAAGTCTACCTAGTTACAACTTAATCGACCGGCCACACAGAAACAGACAGAAAGAATAACAAATAAAGTGCTCGGATAACCGAGTTACATTCCTGTAGAAGAGTCAGTACAAACAGAACAACACCTTACCTAATAAAGTAGAATGGTCATGCATAGGGCATATTTACTTTTAAAGCAGTAGCATACAGAATATAATACACATACGTATATATATACATGCATAGCACATTGCCTTCCAGGTTTTAAAAACAAACAAACTTTGGAGTGAACACTCACCTTAAGCCTTGCAAGCAATAATCCACAAGAGCAACGCACACTAAGAGCTAACGGACGGAGCACCTAAACAGAAAGCGTCTAGTCACTAAATAGAAATCGAACAAAATCTAAACGAATGAAAATAAAAAGGTCGGTGAAGAATTGGCAAAGGAAGGGCTCGAACTCTGGACCTTAAGGTTGAATTAGTTTGCACCAAACCAACTATGCTAGCCACAAAGTTGTTACAAAGGTTTAAAGAAAACGGACTTGAAGGTCAATTAGTTTGAAATACGAAAAGCCTAGCACAGTTTCACAACCCAAGATAGGAAGGACAAAAGTCAACTTCAGTCGACAGTCCAACTAACTATTTACGATCCAGAATCTGTTCAAGGGTATAAAGGTCAAGTCACAGTCAACAGGGGAAATTCTGTAATTTCCAGGGTCAACTAGGGTTTTAAAAGTCAAAGCAGTAACTCAAGGGCCAAACTATAATTTCAGAACCCTAGGTCAATGGTCAACATGGCCACAAAATACGAAAGGGCAAAATGGTCAAAACCAATTGAAGTCCTACTAAATCAAAACAGTCTGAATCAAGTTTAATACGGAAGGGAACAAAAGTCAAAGTCCTGGTTATTGAAAGGGTAAAACTGTCCAGAAAGGTCCAAGGGTAAAATCGTAAATCCAGTCAAGGGTAAAACAGTAAATTCATATCCAGGGGTAAAATCGTCCAAAACATAAAATAAAACGAAAAGGGAAAAACGAGTTTTACTAAAATGGAGACTAAATGAACGGGAAACTGAAACGGAACGGAACCGGGGCCAGAGTCCTGAACCGGGCAGAGCGCGAAGGGAACCGACAAAAGCCGGGACTGAGCAGGAACGAACGGAGACTCGATCACGCGAACGGAACCGAAAATCAGACGGAGAATGAGACTGGATCGAAGCTGAGCTCGTGAAACGAAGCCAAGTACGACACGGGCAGGACGGCTTTGGGGCGGAACGGGCGGCGCGGCCAAACCAAAGCGGTACGGTGGTGGTGTTTGGGTGGTTTGGTGGTGGTTAAAGGTGTTGGAGATGGAGATGAAGAAGATGGATGATGAAAACCGAAGATGATGAATCCGTTTGGGATGATGATGATGGTGGAGGGAGGATTTGTTGTTGTTGATGGCGGCGGTGAGAGGGAGAGAGACACCGACAGTTATAGTTTATTTGGGGATTTTTTTTCTTTCTTTCTTCGACGTGATGGTGGCGTGAATGAGGAATGAGGGGGAGGAAAGATGGGATTGAGGTAGGTTTTGGGTTTGGGAGACTTGGGCTTCCACATGGGCTTTAGTTATTGGGCCAAGATCAGCTTCAAATCTGGTTTAGCTAGCTAACTAGATGATTCGTAACCTCGGTCCATTAACCAATCGCATAGGCTTTCGGATTCGATAGCGCGGGAGGAAATTTAATTAAATTACCAAATAAAATAATTTACTTAGGTAATTAATTGAATAAAAAAAATAAGTAGAAAAATATGGGATGTTACACTCCACCCCCTTAAAACAAGTTTCGTCCTCGAAACTTAACTAGCGTAGAACTAACGAACGTGGAACGGAGAAACGAATGTCTTCAAACTTCTAACGCTGGGTCAAACGAACACGTTCGCAAATCAAAGGTTAATAGAGTTCGTTACTACCCTAAAGATGTTAAAGCTTGCCTCTTCAACCAGAACATCCAACTATTAATCCTCAGCAAATACTCGATAATTAAACTTCAAGTGAATCTATCCTAGCGAAAGAAGAGCAGCACGATAACAAACAAAACTAAGAAGAAGTTTGTCTACATGAGCGTACCTTTAGCCACACTTGTCGAGGGAGCCTCATGTCCAACCCCACTATAGACCTTCCCCTTGGTTGATTCACTATCTCCTTGGTTTTTCGAAATTGTGCGACCAGGCCGTCGTTCCTTAATCAGAGAGCGACGCCTCGGACATTCGTTCACCTTATGGTCCCTGCTGCCACAAGCCAAACACCAACCCTTCTTCTTCCAGCAGTTGCCTTCCTTGTGAGTTGTTCATCCACAGAAATTACACTTTATGCTAGTTGACTCTCCAGTAATATCATCGAGTTGACAAGGTTGACTTTCCCGCTGATTGCGAGGATAGTTGGACGGAGACGGACGATCCTTGCTACTCGTGTGATTAGAACTCCTTTTTCCAGATCGATGAGGTTCATATATCTCAAGCTCTCCTAATCCGTCCTCCACTTCAGCAGCTCTTTCCACAGCCTTCGCGTAAGTTGACATCTTGATTCCAAACAGGTTAAACCTGATCTTTGGCTTCAATCCTCGTACAAAGTACCTCATCTTTTCCATTTCATCATTTTGGAGGTGTGGCACATACTTCAATAATCTCATGAATTTAAGATCATACTCGGGCACAGTCATCTTCCCTTGCCCCAAATTTTCAAACTCACTAATTCTTCTCTTACGGACAGAGCGGGGAACATACTTGTCCACAAATTCCTTCACAAAATTCTTCCATGTGCGAGCTTGTCCTTCTCTCCTCCATCGTGCATCAACGGTGACCCACCAACGGCGTGCTGGTCCATCGAGCTGAAACGCTACAAGTTCCACCATTTGTGCATCGTTGATGTGCAAGATACTGAACAAATCCTCTATGCCCTCAATCCAAACTTCAGCTTTCCTTGAATGGGGTGATCCTTCAAACCTTTCTGGGTGAAAACGAGTGAACCTCTCAGCTGCTGGCAACGTTAGAGTTTCTTGATGTGGCATAACTGGCGGCGCGATTGCACTTGCTACTTGGCGGGAGGCATTTGAAGCTGCAATCATCTGTTGCATCGAGTCTTGTGCATTAGCATCATTGGCGACGTGGTTGCTGCTGCTGGTAGCGCGAGTGTTGTTCCTTGGAGCCATCCTATAGCAATTAGTCTAAGACCAGTAACGTAAATTAACGTTCTTGAGCGTGACTATCTTAAGGCGTAAACGTGAACTAAGGAACTAACTTAAGTCAAAGTAACGTGAACGAGCAAGAGGCGCGTAAAAGTAAACAAAATTACTAAAGTCAAATCCAATTAGGGAGTCTATAGGAGGATAGCAACTAATCAATAAGTAAATCCTCGAGTGTGTCTAACATAGCATACAAGGCAGACATAAATTGAAAATGAAACGAGAAAGCATAAGTAAGAAATTCAATAATGAAGAAAAGGACAAAACATCATAAGCATTAAACAAGCAATAACTCAAAGTGTTCTCTCACAAGGTGACCCATCGTTTGACCTTAGTTAACACGAATCACTTAAATAGTCGGCGCCTGCCAGTGATTTATGTCGACCTCGGTTAAGGAATAGATCGCAATATGACAGAACCAAGCAAGAACATACATCAACTTCAAGAAGTAAAACAAATGCATAAATAAGTGTTTAAACCTCAAAGCATGCAACTAATGACATTATAGTAAATACATACTTTTAAACAAATACTCATGCATTTAGAAGAAACAATATAATCACCTTAAAGAAAATGAACAAAGTAGCAATAGTAAGCTTGGGAACTTAGTAGAAGTTAAACAGAATGAACACCAAGACAGTTTCGGAACACGGAAGACAGAACAGTAGGACAGTTAATAGACGAATATAACGGTTCAGAGTTAATGCGGAAGACCAAACTTTGAAAGAGACAGAACAAAAACCACTCAATCTATATCCAGCGACTTGGACCCTCACACACACCCCTAAAGGTCAAAAGATCCTATCCTAGCAAGCTCGAGTTTGAACTCAAGCTCTGATACCAACTGTAACGGTACCGATTTTTTAAAATAAAATAATTCTTTCGAAAATAAAGTAAATTTTAAAATTCAAAAGAAACGGTCTTCAATAAATAATAAGGAACGGGTTTTGGCGCTCAAATGATTGTACAAATTTAAAGTAGGAAAGAGATATGGTAACTAAACTCAGTGTCAACTTTAAAATGAACAGACAGTGATAATGAAAGAGTTTTCCTTCTTATTTCTAGCAAATAAAATCTCACGAGCTCCCAAACCCAACTCTCAATCGCTGGACACCTAGACTTGATCTTCTTCGACCAAATCTACAAGGAAGGAATATTGAAAATTGAACGAGTGTGAGATAAAGGATCTCAGTGAGGTTCTACGTTTAATAGACAGAAAAGTAAACGGTTTTGGAAACAAACATTTGAAGCAAGCAAAGCAGTAACAGAAACAGATAACATAGCAGAGACAGACAGAAACAGATAAGGTGAAGTCCGTTGGTGCAGCCCGCCTTGTTACTCCTACTCCCAGAATGCCCTTATAGCTACCTCTAGAGGGTACAACTCTAGACAGAAACAGAAACAGAACCTACGACCCTAATAGACCTCAGCGACTTCTGCCTCGCGTCTAAAAGGAAATAGACTAAGAAATAACCAAATAAATCCGATAGTCCACACTATCCAAGTCTACCTAGTTACAACCTAATCGACCGGCCACACAGAAACAGACAGAAACAATAACAGATAAAGTGCTCGAATAACCGAGTTAGATTCCTGCAGAAGAGTCAGTATAAACAGAACAATACCGTACATAATAAAGTAGAATGGTCATGCATAGGGAATATTTACTTTTAAAGCAGTAGCATACAGAATATAATACACATACGTATATATATACATGCATAGCACATTGCCTTCCAGGTTTTAAAAACAAACAAACTTTGGGGTGAACACTCACCTTAAGCCTTGCAAGCAATGATCCACAAGAGCAGCGCGCACTAAGAGCTAACGGACGGAGCACCTAAACAGAAAGCGTCTAGTCACTAACTAGAAATCGAACAAAAGCTAAATGAATGAAAATAAAAAGGTCGGTGAAGAATTGGAAAATGAGGGGCTCGAACTCTGGACCTTAAGGTTGAACTAGTTTGCACCAAACCAACTATGCTAGCCCCCAAGTTGTTACGGTCCAGAATTTGTCCAACTAACTATTTACGGTCCAGAATCTGTTCAAGGGTATAAACGTCAAGTCACAGTCAACAGGGGCAATTCTGTAATTTCTTGGGTCAACTAGGGTTTTAAAAGTCAAAAAGCAGTAACTCAAGGGCCAAACTGTAATTTCAGAACCCTAGGTCAATGGTCAACATGGCCACAAAATACGAAAGGGAAAAATGGTCAAAACCAATTCATGTCCTACTAAATCAAAACGGTCCGAATCCAGTTTAATACGGAAGGGCACAAAAGTCAAAGTCCTGGTTATCGAAAAGGTAAAATCATCCATAAAGGTCCAAGGGTAAAATCGTAAATCCAGTCAAGGGTAAAACAGTAAATTCATATCCAGGGGTAAAATCTTCCAGAACATAAAATAAAACGAAAAGGGAAAAACGAGTTTTACCGAAATGGAGACTGAATGAATGGGAAACTGAAACGGAACGGAACCGGAGCCGGAGTCCTGAACCGGGCAGAGCGCGAACGGAACCGACGAAAGCCAAGATTGAGCAGGAACGGACGGAGCCTCAAGCATGCGAACGGAACCGGAAATCAGACGGATTATGAGACGGGATCAAAGTCGAGCTCGTGAAAGGGAGCCAAGTACGACACTGGCAGGATGGCTTCGGGGCGGAACGTGCGGCGCGGCCAAACCAAAGTGGTACGGTGGTGGTGTTCGGGTGGTCTGGTGGTGGTTCAAGGTGTTGGAGATGGAGATGAAGAAGATGGATGATGAAAACCGAAGATGATGAATCCGGTGGGGATGATGATGATGGTGGAAGGAGGATTTGTTGTTGTTGATGGCGGCGGTGAGAGGGAGAGAGAGACTGAGAGTTTTATTTTTTTTTTGGGATTTTTTTCTTTCTTTATTCTCTGTGATGGTGGCGTGAATGAGGAATGAGGGGGAGGAAAGATGGGGTTGAGGTAGGTTTAGGGTTTGGAAGACTTGGGCTTCCACATGGGCTTTAGTTATTGGGCCAAGATCAGCTTCAAATCTGATTTAGCTAGCTAACTAGATGATTCGTAACCTCGGTCCATTAACCAATCGCATAGGCTTTCGGATTCGATAGCACGGGAGGAAATTTAATTAAATTACCAATTATAATAATTTACTTAGGTAATTAATTAAATAAAAAAACAAGTAGAAAAATACAGGATATTACACTCCACCTGTGCTGAAGTTGACAAATCCTCCACTTGTTGCTGAAAAATTAACAACCAGATCTCAGAAAAGATGTGAGACTGAAACTGAGAGAAGTTCAGCACCTGCAGCAAAGAAGATGAGAACTGCTGCTGACACTTCTGATACATGTCGAGAAACTCACATCATGTACAAAACTGACAATAATGATGATGATGATGATGAGTTGCCTTTGACCATAGCTCTAAATATTAAGCCTATCTCTGCTTTGACTCCATCTGGACAGTCTAAGCACTTCTCTTCTCACTCCAGATCCTCAGCAAAGGATTAAGGAAATGCTAAGTCAAGAAGAAAAAGGAAAAGAGAAGAAAAAAGAAGGCTTGCTGACATTGTGGTAGGCACTAGCATCAAGTATACAAAGACTAGCAACGAGGAAACCACTCAAAATGTGGTCAGAAACCTCAAAGGTTGCTAGATTCTTAAACTGGAAGACCTACTAGCAAATGATTTATTTCCAACTACTGTGCTAAATCAGCTTTATACTTGGATTGATTTGAAGGTTGCAAAGAAAGAAAGGGATCCCCCTCCCTACCCAAGGAACATTGCTTCAAAATGGCTGAGTACTGAAATCTTGGTAAGAAGAAACTCCATCAGCAAGAAGTCAAGACAAGAGCCTGACTTCATCAAGCCTATGGATGTTGCTTACTACAATGACCCTATAACCAACAAGTCCAAAAAGAAACTTCACTTGATTCCTTATGAATTTTTCTATCTTACTGCAAAGGATCAAGATGAATACCTCCGTTGGTTAAGGAAGATTCATGGCAATAAGGGAATTTCTGACACTCAGCTCCTACATGCTTGCAAATGGGGTGTGCATTTATGGGTAGTGCACTACAAAGATCTGAATGGTGAAACTCATCACTATACTTCCTGTAAAACTGCGAGAATAATTCAACTTGAAGTCCGCAAACTACTTGAAGATTACGAGAAGGACTGCATTAAATTTACGACCCTTGCTAAGAAGAGTGTGAAAGATATTATCAGAGAATCCTCTGCTGGACAAACTTAGATATTCTTAAAAAGCTTTCCTTTGTGTACTGATTGTAATAGTTATCTATGTTCTTTCTTGTAAACCTTATTACTGAAAGATAACTATCAGCAATCAACTTTTGATGACTCTTATTGGTTCTTGGTTATGCAAATTACTTATGCTTACTGTTTCATTATTCAAGTATGTTTGCATTAATCAACTGATTTATTCAACATCATGAATCTCTAAAACGGTAACAATTAATTTAGCCGTGAATTGTTGTCATTAAAAGGGGGTAAATTTGTTAGGAAACTTGTAATTTTGATGAACAAATTACCATGCTAAATTAAGAACAATCCAGTAATTAGTACTCTTAAGGTCCATAGGAAATTAGAATTTTTAAAGGACATTGTAAAAGAGGAACATTTGCTGAAGACTTAGTATAGGTTTCTAGATAGGTTCTTTTGTTTGCTGATCATGTACTCTGTTTGCTGAAACAGTCTATTGAAGTACAAGAACCACTCAGAAGACTTGAAGACTTGAAGATTTGAATTCAAGAAGACTTGAAGTTTGATGAGATTTGGTTTCTATATAAAGCACATAGTAAAGTTAACTAAAGCATATATTTCAGCAAATCAGAAAACACAAGTGTTACACTTAAGTCTGCTGAGCTAATATAACGTGCTAAAGTAATTACATGTGACCTTACTTGCTGAAGTAGTACTTTCATTTGAGCTCCAAGTTTCAGACGTTGAAATAAGCCAAAGAGCATTAAATGAAAAGCATGCCGTTCTGAAAAAGTAGAACACGCTGCTGACAGTACCTTCATAGCAAGATAGTGACATTTCTGGCTCCGCCTTAAAGTTTGAAAATTCAAACGGCACCAAGAAATAACTATAAATAGAGACCCTTAGGTAGTGAAAGAAAGTGTGTCAACGACGTGATCTTACTCTCACTTGTGCTTTCAAACTCACATCTCTCTTAAGCTCACTACTGTCTAAAGATCCGACCCAAGACTTAAGCTTGAAACAAAAAGCTACTTGTGAAGAAGTAGAACTCTGGCTAAGAAATTAGTTAAGTGTTCTTTCTCCTGAACAAAAAATAGTCTTGACACCCAAACACAGTATACTTGTAACTGAAGAGTTATCTAGTTGAGTTTCTCAAGATTACTTGTTATTAGCTGAAAAGTTAATCTCATTGTGATCTTCACCAAAAACCTCTCTAACTGATAAAACACCCTTTTACAGGCGTGGAATTCAGGGGGAACTAATCAAGCAAGGATTTGTTGATAAGTGTCCCAACTTTGGTGGAGAAAAAGGTTTTAGTTCTCAGGTTAGGTTGGAAACAAAGCTAGGTTGCTTTGGTTTCTGGAATTCTAGTAGATTAGGTGTTGCAAGGAACCTCATCATCTATCTTACTGAATTCAGTCCAAGCAAGGACAAAGTGGACTAGTTGAGGGATTACGACACCCTCAGATACCACTATAAAGTGTTTGTGTGATTTACTTACTGCATTTACATTTCAGCAAAGCTTTACTTTAGTTATTGCAGAATCTTTCAAAAAGCTTTCACTCAGCAGACTTGCTTAAAAGATGTTTTGTTTATCCTGCTGAGTTGTTGATTTGTCAAAAGCACATAACTTCAAAAGACTCCTGCTCTCTGATTATTTAACTATTAGCAAAGATTATTACTAAATAAGTATTAAGCACCCTGCTGAGAAACTGTATTAAGTATCAGGTAAGCTCTTTACTGAAAAGTAAAAGCACCTTGCTGAGAAAGTTTTGGACGACGAAAAAGTTTTCGAGACTATTCACCCCCCCTCCCCTCTAGTCTCTACTTGTTGTCTAAAGAGACCAACATAACCAGTACTCTGCAAGAGGAAAGGCAAAGGTTAGCAAGAAATCAAGAGCGAGTACAAAGGATACACAGAGGGAGCGAAGAGATCACTTAGAATAAAAGAATAAACATGTTTGGTTTAACAAAGTATGAAGGAGAGTTGTTCAAGACTCCATAATTACCAAAGAGATACTCCTTCTTGTAGCTTGGTCGGAAACCAGTGTAAACTGGAGGTGAGTGCCCGACAAGGTAATGAAGTGGTTGAAGGACAAGCCCTCAATAGAAGTATTGCTTCGCCTCCTCGGTCTCATTCTCAGCTTGCAACTCGACCGCCAAATCATCTAAGGTCTTTGGCAAAGGATGCTTGTTCGCGATCGCCCCTCGATAAAATAACTTGGGGACTCCCCACTCGGCATCCTCGTCGGTAATCCCGGCGAGCTTTTTCTTCTTGACATAGACGTATCTATGCCACCATCTGAATCCCGAGGAGGAGGGAGCGTCCTTGACAAACCCAAAGCCTTGTCGAGTTGAAAAGTAGTAGAAATACTTGTTTCCACCACTCATCGAGACGCGAAACATTTGGTAGAAGTTATGAGAATTGAGCTCGATCCCTCTCTTCTTGTAGTAAACGCCAAAACATATAAGGGTCCCAAAGGAACTTGGGATCAACTGCCATGGAGCGGTCCCAAGTTGGTTGAAGATCTCCTTAAAGCCGTCAAAGAATGGGAGGACCATCCTTGCTCTAGTGCTAGCAGATGCACTGCCATGTATCCCTGCGGTGCGTTGTAAAAAGTCTGGTCGGGCTCAGGAATGAGGATGTCGAGAGTCTCCTCATCAAGGCTATAGTTTGACCTAATGGGCGGAATCTCTTTCTCTAGTACAGTGGAAGCAATGGTCGGGATCAGCCCATCCACGTTTCGCTCTCCCTCAGGATCGGGGAGGTCGACATCCAAAGGTCCACGAGTGAACTTCTTCTCCGTGGCCTTGGTAATCTCGATCTCCTCCACTACCTTCTTATTTTGAGAGCGACTGGACTTCCTCTTAGGGGCCTTACCAGGCGCATTCTCTTGCTCCTCGAGCGCATTAGCAACTTCATCTGCTCGAGTGTTGTCCCCTGGAAAATCAAAGCTTATAGTTCGAGGATCAATCGAATGGTAACTAGTCTCCTCCTCAGGCCCTCCATACGCATCTTGGAACGCCGGGTCATAGAATGTGGTCCCTTCATTCCTCGGGAGCGATGGGGATTTTCTACTCGGACCATCTTCATCCCTGATGTCGTTAGAGTCAAAATTAATATTTGTTTAAAAAAAAGCCAAAGAACACTCAACACTACACAAAGACTATGCAATGGTAAGTTGTCCCGGAGTGCCGTTCTCTCGGGACCTAATGTGGCTTTGCTTGGTTTCTTTGTAAGTAATTCGGTCAACGAATCAGTTTGCAAAAGAGTTTGGGAAACAAAGTTTGTAAACTTTAACACAAACAAGACTAAGAAGGAACTTGAACGAGTTTTGTATCAATAGATGAAAGGGTTTGTGGTAACAATGGGGTCAAACATGTAATGAAACACACGAACGCTTGTAAGTTCAGTGCGTAAAGCCTTCAACAAGTTCTACATAGTAAACCGTCTAGGCAAGTTTAAGACACACCTCTTGAAAGGTTCCTATCGATACTTTAGAAGTGGTGTCACTCCACTATTTATCTAGCATGCTGAATACTCAAATCATTTATCATAGCCTTAATCGACCTAGAGTTTCTCACATACTCATATTTGAAGATATGTAATTGGCAACTATGATAAACGTAAAATAATATGCAGCAAGATCGAATCAAAACATCATGCAAGCATAGTAAATTTCATATCATGTTTGCACCCACATTGCACCATCAACACAAGAGATTTAGCTACTCATATTCATGCTATACATACACATTTCATATGAATAATCCATAGGAAACATAATAATCAAAATACAAAGGATTTGATATAATGTTACCACAAGTTGTCACTCTTGAGTGGAATCGCTAAATCCTTCCGTAGATCAATGTCAAATGTATTCTAGGTGCCAAATCCACAATCTCTAATGAATTACAATGGTTTAGATGTTCAAATCTGAGAATTAGGGCTAGAGAAAGCTCCCCAAAACGCAGATGGAGATGTCTGAGAGTGAAAAAGTCTCCAAATTGGTGAAAATAATGTATTTAATGTACATAATCTGTTCTGCAGAGGCTGCTGGGTGAACCGCCTGGCAGAGCTGGGCGATTCGTCCAGCCGGGTGAACCGCCTGGCTCCTGGGGTGGTTCGCCCCCTGGGAGCTGATTTCTGGGAGTTGCAGTTCTGTGAAACTCATTGCAGGCAAATCCCCTACAGTCTGGGGCAAATCCCCGGCAATCCGATGAGGTGCTACAGCTATTTCTTCAGTCTCGAGCCTTGGGAAAGCCTCCAAATTCCACGGGAATACATCTTCAGTCACTTATTAAGGGCTCGGGTGCTCATGGGCACATCCATGGAAATCAAGGTGCTCAAACGTGATCCAAATGCATCCAAAATAATGTGTTTAAGCTCGATTCCAACATTTTGTACCTAAACACCTGTGAAATGCAAAGAAACAAAATGTGACACTATTCTACAAAACTACCAACAAAACTAAGCTCAAAGATAGCAAAATAAGGCATAAAAGACGGGATGAACGTATAAAAAATACGTTCATCAATCCCTATCAACATTTCCTAAAGGCGGAAGCTGTCTTCATCATCCGAAGATATCACAGTCTTCCTAGCATTTTGAGGAGGAAAGTCTAGCTAGTCGGCGTCTCGATCCGGGAATCGCTACTTGGAGAGTGATGGGGCTAAGTGTGCCCTCATCGGATTCTTCATCCTCGCTCTCACCATCCTGCTTGGAGTGTTCACCCTCCTCGAACACCGCAATAGCAGGAATGGGGTGATCAGTGTCATCCATATTTTCAATGCGGACTTATAAAGGATCCACTACATCACGAGCATGGTAAAACCTACCTCCAATTTGGGTGGCTTTCATCATAAGGTCGTGAGGAATGCCTGTATCGGGAGGACCGCCCTCAGCCTCGGTCCGATCATCTATAAAGTCGTCGTCGCTCCCTTTTTGCCTTTTACGAGGTTGGAGTTTGTGCTGATCGACTTCCTTTTCTTCATCGGACTCCTTAGAAAATTTGGCTTCATCATCTCCATGAGCCTCTTCATTACCCTCATCTCCCCCAGAAGCGGGTTCTATTACGTTGTTGAGAAACCCGACCGACAGTGACGTTTACGCTGACGCATCGTGGTCGGACCCTTAGTCCTCGACTTCTCGGTGATTTGTCTATCTTCGCTCCTCTCGGACATCCTAAGGGTAAGGCCACAAAAAGGTGAGAAGGGTGGTTATAGTCCGAGAGGTCAGTTTACGTATGTCCATTATGTTCGACTTCCCGAACGGAGAAAAATTGCAAAAGGAATATCACAGAAGAAGTTACACTAAGCAAAGAAACGACAAGCACATAAGAGCGACCAACCGCTCAAAGAAGATCGACTATGCATATTTTCAGTCGAAGAGTTACTCTAAGAGGAGGCAATGGGGAGTTACAGTAAACAAAAATGAAAAAACCAAGTGCATCCTATGTTGTCTGAGTTTACAAGTAATGAGTCAAGGGAATTCGCGAAATCAAAAGCAAAGGGTAGCATTCTACAGTTCAAACGTCCGGCGATCGGAGTTCATTCCGGCTAAGAATACGACAACTAGCATTCAAGTTAAAGAAAGCGAAATTGGAGAAAATGAGGTATGTTACTTAATTGTTTTACGCTATTAAGGTGTTTGAACAACTGAGGCAGACGGGATACACCGGAAAATGCTTCGACTCATCGGAAAACGTCAAGTTTTGCTGCTCGAACTGCTCCTCGATCGATGAAAAGGGTAGTCGATCACTCTATGTAGCTCTGAGTAAAAGTTTGGCGAAAAGTGAAAAATGAATCGGTCCATGCCTATTTATAAAGGGGTATCCCGGGAATTCAAACCGTCGCCTACCCCCAAGAGATCTGGGACGACCATGTGTCCCCGTCCAACGACCCAGATTGATGCTGCCCTGTGAAAAGACGATCCTACCCTTCACGCACGCAAATCATCACATAGTGTCGGTGGGTCGCGAATTACCTGCCCACGCAGATAATTCGTGGAGCGCAGGAAAGTTACGGAGATGAAAGAGAAGGGTTGTTCACTCACCTTTGGGGAAACGACCAGCTATCATAATAACCATCCAGAAAGAAAAAGAACAAATTAGTCGCTCCCCGCGCGACAGGCATCCTCGAGACGAGCTAGGGGAGAGAGCAATGAGGCAAGAAATCGAGGATCCTATTTCTACCTTGGAACGCTTACCCGGATCAAATCTCTACCCACCAAACATACCCATTTTATAAGGTCTGAGCAATGTGTCCTCGGACCCTATAAAAAGGGGGGGACGGGGATATAGGAGGAGGGAAAGCTACTGAAGAATGAATATGGAGATCTTTTTTCGCCGATTACTAGTCGAGACAACCCTTTACCTCAAAGAGTGCTCGTCCAGGACTTTTAAATAGTTCCACAACTATATTCTACAAAGATACATGGGAACTAGGGGGACATATGTTGGTGTTAAAATATGTCCAGTCCGCATTTACGAACTGGAGCGGTCTAAGAGCGCGACGAAGCTCTAAAGGACTGTCCCTCAAAGGGCTCGACCACTCTTCCCGGTACGTCACCTGAGGGTGGCTCGACCAGCATAGTGTCCAACCAGCGTGAAGAGGTTTCCTTCAAGAAAGTTCACTAAGGACAAGCTGACGGGAGTGGACCGAGAAGCATCCCAGGGGCTCGACAACCCTCGAGGACCTTACGTCAAGGTAGTATCCTCAAGAGATAACCAGACAGAGCACTACTCGAGCGGTGGGTCCTGAGGTAGGGCTCAAGCACCTAGGTCGACCACAGCTGGTCGGTCCCTGGGTGGCCCACCTTCTAGACGGATCCATTAGTCTTGAAATGTCTGGAATGCCCTCTAAACCCTAGGTCAGATGTTTGGGTCGAAGCCCATGGACCTCCTTAATTGGCTTGGGCCAAAGGAAGCTTCAATCTC
Organism: Plantago ovata; assembly: GCA_028274465.1. NCBI lineage: Eukaryota > Viridiplantae > Streptophyta > Magnoliopsida > Lamiales > Plantaginaceae > Plantago > Plantago ovata. Next base: position 82,211,692 of record CM051457.1, read on the forward strand.
AGACGGACACTTGTCACGATCCTACATAAAGTGACAATAAAATACTATGAGTATATAAAGGGATCTTATTCATAATCCCAAGGTAAGCAATTACTATTAACCTACCCTTAATATTTCTCTCACTAGGGAAGCCTTCAACTCCCTACACGTAAAGTCGTTACTCCGGTCTCATATCCACTACAAGAAATCTCACTTTCAGCAACCACTTTTAGTGACGGATCGATCGGTTGCTAATTTTAGCGACCGATCGGTCTTTTAGCGACAGATAAACTCCCCTAGCGACGGATAAACTCAGTTCTCTATAAAGCGCACGTAGGGCGTGGAGGTTCAGCGACGGATGACTCATCCGTTGCTAAACAGCGACGGATAACTCATCGGTCGCTATTTAGCGACCGATGAATTATCCGTCGCTAGGCGTTGACCCAGTAAAAAAAAAAAGAAAAAGGATTTTGATATATAGCGACCGATGACGTCATCAGTCTCTATTTAGCGACCGATGGTTCCATCGGTCGTTGTTTAGCGACGGATGAGCCATCCGTCGCTAAACAGTGAGAATATATATAAACGATGATGTGAGTCTCAGACTTTAACACACACACACACAGCGAACCCGAGCTCTCCGTCACCGGCGAACGCGCGGCTCCTCCCTATCTTCTTCATTTCTTGGCCATCTCGAGCAACCTTATAGTCATTTGGAAGCTCTTCCATCAAGGAACAAGGGTAGCTAGTCAATTGCGTGATTCTTTCACCATCTCTTCCGCAATCAAAGGTATTAACTTCGAACCCTAACTTGTCTAAATTTTGGTATTCTTCGTTTTTTTCCTATTTCAATGAATTGTATGCATTCTACTAGCATCTATTATGTTGTGTAGCTCAAATTAGGGGGGGATGCACAAGTTTTGGTTGGTGAATTGATAGATTTGGGATGAATTGGGTATTTTGGAAATTGATAATTTGTTTTAGGAATTGGGACTTTCTTTTAGGAATTGATAGTTGGAGTGTTGAGACTTTGTTTCGGATGAATGGAGACCTAGAATCGAGTTGTAGTATGATTCGGCCATAATTATAATTAGTTGTTAATGAAAATGTATAACTATAATCGAAATATAAGTTGATAAATTCTAGTGGTTAATCGTAGTTGATAATTATCTCTGATTTTACATCTTATATATTAGGTTGATTATTATTAGATGTCAGTTCCTACGTTGGGGGATATCCTACTTGAGGCTTGGAAAGCCAACTGGCTGTTGGGAGTTCCGCCTTCGGAATGGATGCCAGCTCCCCTTCATGAGTATTGGCAGGCCTACTGGCGTGACCACCCAAATGTCCAGCGTCGTTCCTTACTTTATCTCTTAATGACTTTACATGTTTTATATTCAATTGTGTATGTACTAACACGGATCTTTTTATTGCAGATGCCACGACCCAGGAGGCCACGATACCTGACCTCGCAGTCCCAGAGGGATGATACCGACGGAGAGGACACTGGGCAGGGCTCACAGCTGGGCTCCCCTACTGTTTTTGGGACTCCGCCTGGGTCGAGTAGGGGCTCGACTGCTCATTCCTCCCTCCACGACCCGTGGGCCCACGTTCCAAACGACGGTTGTCCCTTTCAAAGGCCGGAAGATGGTCTGATGTGGAATGGTCGCCCTGTCCTTTATCCCAATGGAGAGAAGTAAGTATTAGGCATTAACTGATTTACGAACTTTTAATATATATATACCGAACTAACCGAAGGTTTCACTATTGACTTACCTGTTCTTCACAGGTTGTATGGGGATCGCGCTGCCAAAGTACTCAGTGGGATAATACGGAACAAGATGATCCCACCGCAAGAGGGTGGCAGCCAGTGGCATTGCATCCCGGACCAAATTAAGGGAGAGCTGTTCGAGGAGCTGAGGGTGAGGATTCGTACATTAGTTACCTAATTGTTTGTGTTGTGAGTGGTATGTTATCCACTTTGTGTGAGTGGTATGTTAGCCACTGTACTTGGTTGATATGTTAGTCACCATTGTTTTAGTGAAATATAGGACAATGTGAGTGGTATGGTAGCCACTATATGTGAGTGGTATGTTAGCCACTATATTTGAGTGGTATGTTAGCCACTGAACTTGGGTGATATGTTAGTCACCGATATACTTGAATACATGTTGCTTCCCCTTGTTATATATTTGATACATGTTGTTTCCCCTTGTTATACTTGAATGTTTTTAAGTATTCACCAACGTATGTGTTTCGATGTTTATTTGTAATTGTGTAGAAAGATTTCTTCCTTCCGAAAGCATTGTTGATGGATCTCTGGTGGAGCTTCAACTCTCATGGTAGTGCCCTTTACAAGTGCATGGTTCATAACATGAAGAAATTGTATACAAAGGGCCGTCCACGTACCGGTGATTGGCCCGGAGATGAAATTTGGGAGGCGTGGAAGGTGTATTGGGCTAACGAGAGAGTCCAGGCGCAGGCTGACCAGAACACTGAGAACAGGAAGAAGCAGCCGAATGATGGGAGCCGTACCCTGGTGACACACCGTTTTGGCTCTGAGTCGATCGCTACAGCACATGTGAGGCAGAAGGTAAGTGTATTAACTTTGTGAATTCATCATTCTTATACTTGTTATTTACTTGCATTTCGAACTTTAAAACTAAGTATATGATGCTTTCATGTGTCATTCAGTTGAAGGATAAGGAGAGTCTCCTATTCACCTTGTTCTCGAGATCTCAGAAGGCCAAGGACGGACAGTGGTTGTGTGACGAGGCCACAACAATTGCGGTAAGTTCAACAATACATGTGTTTATTAAATACTGATGATTTCATAACTAATTAACAACATAACTAACACCTTATACTCTTGATTTATAATTTCAGACGGCCTACGAGGCCAGGATTCGTGATCAGGATCTCACTGTTGAGGAAATGAATGCCATTTTCCTCGAGGTGAATCCTCCAGACCAGAAGGGTCGTCGCTTGGGACTGGGGAGTGTAGCAGCCGTCCCTGAATTGGACTCGAGGCCGACTCGTCGTTCCCGTGCCGGTACATCTTCAGCAGCAGCTTCCGCTCGAGAGCAGACCCTCTTACTTCAGTTGCAGGAGAGGCATGAGGAGGTGAAGAGGCTAGCTGCGAAGCAGGCTCGATATGATACTATGCTTGCTCAGGTGTATGAGAAGCTGGGGATGGAACCACCTACCTCTCCATGATCCCCTATCCTTTTCGACTCTATTTACTATTTTCTACATGAACACTATGTACAGTATAATATTATTTTTGATTAGTATTGTGTACGTATGATTATTATTATATGTATGGAGGGTTTTGGTACATTTATTATGATTTTTTTGGATTATTTTTTTGTTTATTTGGTCTATAAGAATTTCTGTAACATGTTGCTTAATTGAACAGGTTGCATTTGATTTTGGTTCTCATTATTATATTTAAAAAATTAAAAAAAAATAAATTTTAGCAACCGATGACTTTATCCGTCGCTGGGAGCTCCAGAGCTCCAGCGACGGATAACTCATCCGTCGCTGAGAGTACCAGAGACCCAGCGACGGATGAATTATCGGTCGCTGGAGCTCCGGGGCCCAAGCCACGTGGCTTGGACCTTAACGACGGATGAGTCATTGGTTACTAAAAGTCAACCTCCTTATTCGTCGCTAATCCGTCGCCAATTAGCGACGGATAACTCATCGGTCGCTAATTAGCTAGCGACTAATGGTTTAGCGACGGAAATTTTATCCGTCGCTAAATTCACCGATCGATCGCTAATTGGTTTTAGCGACCGATCGGTGTTTTTCAGCGACGGATGGATCCGTCGCTGAAAGGTGTATTCCTTGTAGTGATCTTAGAGACCGGGCAAGAGACACTAACCCCCTCCCCCCCACCTAGTTCATTTCAGGTACCAGGAAACCACATGGAGCCTACTTGAAATCAAAGAAACATCCTTCAAGTGAAGACCAAAGTGTTACCCTTGGGAGAAGACTTTAGACGAATTAGAAAGAAATAGCGAATTACCTTCAACACTTAGTATATTGGGCGTGACCATTTTATATTGAACCGAAGGCCTATGAGAACGAACGCTATAATATGAACCGCATTATTTTATAGTTTTTGAGTATATGTCCATTTTTATATTTTGAATGTGATGTACCGAGATTTGTCGGGTCCCGATTCAAGCAAATGAATTTGTTATTTAGCCAAAGGCAATTCACAACTACAACGAAAACCGTAGTGTAGCAGTAGAATGACCTCGAGTGTCGTTCTCTAAGGACTATAACTAGCTTTATCAAATCTAATTTAGAATATAAAAACAGCAGACGGTAAAGCAACAGATAATGGAGATTGGTGATAGTATGATCCTTCAAAGCATAACGGGTCAATAATCATGCGTAAATTCCTCGGTCTTGCATGGAGATCTTTGATCAATCAATTGTCCTGTTGTAATTATTAAGCACTACGAAGATAAAGATACTGACAAGTCAAGCACTATTGTCCAATTGTGTTCCGTAATTATTCAACACTACGAAGATATAGATGTGCATAGGTCGACGAGGGTCCAATTGTGCATAATAATTAATCAACATACGAGGATATAGGCTGAGCCTGATCAACGAAATAAAGCAATAACACGGAGTATAATGCGCGATATAGCCATTAGCATGATTATCTTCCCTTCGCTAAGAATTCGCATACTACCACCAACGATAAGTTTAGCTACTTATAGTTGTCATGCAATCAACAGAAATCATAGAAGAAAACATGTTGAAAGATATATAAAAATAAGTAGAATAAACCGTAAGATACAATGTTACCGAAGGTTGTCAGTCTCCGTCGCGATCTTACAAGCTCCAAACTGCTATGAAAAAGTGTCTCCTAAGCTACGAACCCCCAGAACAGGCTCTGGGAAGTTCCTACCTAAAACTACAGAGAAAGGTGAGAGAATAGGTCTGGAAAAGTATGAATTTCGGAGAAAAACTGAGCAACTATATATAGGCTTCGAAATAGTGTGGGGCGATTCGCCCCACATCCCGGGCGGTTCGCCCGGGAGTAATTTTCGCGGAATTCCGCGTTTTCGACGCATTTTTGGATTTCTTCCCCTTTTCGGACTCGGTTTATGACTTCTAGTGGCCTTCTAACCTCCAGATTCGACCCCTAGACTCCAAATCCTATCCGGAAATCTTCAGATACTCCAAATAGGCTTCTGGAACACCAATTCCTTGTCAACTTCAATATAATTGCCCGGAAATCCTCGTTTTCCAACCAAAACTTGTAAAATAAAATCTAAAGGGAAACGTGACACTATTCTAATAAAATGCACTAAAATATAGCTAAATTAACATAGAGGATAGCTAAAATAGGTGAAAAAGACTCAAATGAAAGTGTAAAATACACATTCATCAAACTCCCCAAACCGAACCTTTGCTTGTCCTCAAGCAATTAAGCTAGACTCTAATGCAAAAAACAATGCAAGACACAAAATGGAGTCTCATGCCAAATAAAATGAACCAATCTACTGAATCTATCAAAAAACATATGAACAAAAACCATATAAATCAAAGCATGAATATAGGTTGAAGATACCTCGATTGACTTATACACATCCACATGGGCACTTATGTCAAGACAAGATAGTCTCTCGTCAAGACAAGATAGTCTCTCGTAACATTCTCTACCTGGACCTAGTCAGTGACGACGTAATGAAGCATGCTAAGATACGAATGGTTGTCCCGTGCCTATGAAACTGAGGACTTACTGCTGTTCACAAGGTTTAAGACTTTCCCTCAAAGAGGTCGAACCAGTACTGGCTCTCATCAAACGAAGGAGGGTTCCCTATAAAAGATAACACTCCCCTATTCTACCCATCTCTTAAGCAAAGTCTTAAGCTATTCACCACTTCCTGAATGGCAGGACGAGGGTGGTCTAGAACAGATGACACTCAAAAACAAAAGACAAAAAATAGAAAATTACAACACGATTACGAACACTACAAGAATTGGAAAATGAGACACAACACTTTGCTAAACTGCTATGTGGCTTTCTTTTTTGGACCCTTCTTTGCTTTTTTGGGGTCTTTTATTTTTTTTCTTTTTTTTCTCTTTCCAGTTTCTTTTTTTCTTTTTTTTTTCTTTTTTCCTGGAATTTTTCTTTTTTTTTTTTTCGATTTTTTTTCTTAGCCAGCAGTAGCATAACAAAAAGAGAGAAAATGACTCACACGACTTCCCCAAACCTATTTGAAAGAATAGGTTGGAGTACAAAATTTACGGAAAAGGAAAAATAAACTCACGATACGGAAATGAAAAACGAAAAACAAGTCTAATGATGGTGTAACCCCCTCCCCAAACCTATTCGGAAGAATAGGTTATAAACAAAGGATCACACAACCTCACACTACCTCCTTCCTAGGCATTTAGCAATCTCAAAGCATGGTGAAGACTTGTTGCCTCTTAGGTACATAATTACTCGGGAAAACAACCATAAGACCCTAACATGCATCATCCTATTATAAAGGTCTTCGTGAACCGCAGTAGAGAAAACACCACTAAGTGATGTCGAGACTACCAAGCTTAACTAAGTGCAATACATAAATGTGACAAGCCAAGCGAGAAAAATCTCAAACAAATTCATAGAGATGAAGCATACGATTAATGGCATAGTTAGTTGATCTACCCAATAAAAAAGTTCAAAAAATTCGACAATAAACTCCATATAAAACATGCAAGACTATCCTAGGATGAATGTAGTGAATGCAACCTAAAAAATATACGAAAGCAGTAAATGTGCAAATGCAAATGCAAACGGATAAAACATGCGAGGTACTATACTCAGCCTACCATTGTCAAGCTCCAAACTAACAATACTAGATCACTTAAATCCCATCCCCCCTCATGAAATTAACGCTAGTCCCTAGCAGTAAGAAAATGAGGAAATAAGATGTGATACTAGATGTTACCCCATGGCTTGGCCTCGGTCGGCTGAGTATGCTGTTTGTGAGTTATTGGAACTGCTCTGGGAGGTTTATAGGGTGTCATCAGGTCTTCTGGTAGGCGTGGTAGTTTCAATTATAGGCTGGATAGGAACAACTCCTCCATTAGTATCATCATTGCCCGTATGGCCTTCATTGTCACTACTGTCACGCACATCCTCACTAGTAGAGTTGCAGTGTCGAGTAGAATCCTCAAGATTAGCCGCCGCTGTTATGGAATCCTCCATCCTGTAGCCCTCCAATAGGATGTGAACTGTTGAAGGGGAAAGAGCAGTGGTATCAGGACCTCCCCCTCCAGCGTTTTACACCTGGAGGTGTTTACAGTAAGCTGCTCGGATACTCAGAAGTCTTCTACCATCTTTTCCAATGTCGACCACATTCTCTACGGTTGATCCGACCGATGTCTATATGATGCTCTCTTTAGAGGCAGTCAAGGGGCACCCCAAGGAGGGGCTGGGCACCCATGTCATTATGTTTTGGAACCAAGCTAGCGCTTCGGAACCTTCTAGCAACTGCGAACTCGAGATTGAATCCGTCGCGGCTAGATTGTCCCGGTGCCTTCCAGTTCACTCGAACTTTGCAGTCCTTGTGATGGATTGCTGACGTAATAATGGTTTCTGTCCCTTCGGTGGTGCATGAATAGGCATAGGAGTCCTTACTCCAGGTGTACTCTAGCACCTCCTCTTGGATAATCCGCGACGTTGTTGCAAGATCCCGTGACTGGAACGCACATCTAGTGAGGTCACCCTTCTTGACATGGTTGTAATCGATCCCCCTCCAATACTTCATAGTAATAATACGGGAATGTTCCTCTCCCTTGGCATGGTTCCTACAAACAACAGTTAGTACCTCGTATGACACAAAACTGACTCATGCATATGCTAGTGTAAGAACGAAACAAACAAGTGATAAAATCAACAATCGAGCTCCCCAAACCTTTAATGTCTAGCCTAGCTTTTTCATCATGCAACATACCAATGTAACTACTACATGCAATACATCACATTATGCTCTTACTAGACAACCAATAATCCTAGATAACTAGGCTCCATTTACACCATAGTAGCGAAAAATTCGAGCATCATTAATCCTCATACTCAACAATTAAGAATTCTATCATCAAATCCATCATCATCACATCAATAAACACAATCATATGCAAGAAATCAAAGATAAAGATATATTGCATAACAAGATATATCATCTATTAGCAAAATTCTCAAATCAACAAATCAAGCATAATTGAGCATGCAATTGATAGTAAATAATGCTTCTAATCATACAAATAACCTACCCATGCATCATATAAGCATAATTGAAGCTCAAATTAGAAAACCCCCAAATTTGAAAATTAGGGTTCATAAGAAGATACCTCAGATTGAAGCTAAAGAACACTAAATTTGGTGAAGAAATGAAGAAGTTATGAAGTTTTGAAGTAATTTTCGCAAGTTTCGAATTTTGGGGAGGAAGAATTGTGAAAATATGAAGAAATGAGGATAGAATGGGGAGACCCGTGTTTTTGGTCTTCTGGGACCGTGGGGCGAGTTGCCCCCGGTGTGGGGCGATTCGCCCCACACGGGGCGATTCGCCCCCCGCTCCCCGATGCTGGGAGACGGTCATTTGGACAAAAATGCGGTTTTTAATCCCCGAAACCAATTTTCTCATAAAACCACTCGAAAAATCTCACTCAAACATAAGCATATACGACACAGACATGAACAAATTCACATATGAAAAGCAAATCGTTCAAGAATGAATGCATGCAATAAAGCGGTAAAGAAAGCGATAAAGAAAGCGATAAAAACTCCGGGTTGCCTCCCAGATAGCGCCATTGTTTAAAGTCTTTGACTCGACTCCTGTCTGTGCCTAGCTCTTCTTTCTGCGGGTACTAGACTTCCCCTTCATTGATCTCCTCTTCATGCCACGAACCTGTGTATAAGAAAGAACATAGGCTGCAAGACCACAGTAGTGAGTAGTGTAAGAATTATCAGGCGGATCAGGTGGATCAGATATGGCTTGCAACACGTGTTGCTTGCCATTCACTTCAATAGTGCAAGTTCTTTGGTAGATGTCCATCACGGAGCGTAGCTTAGTCAAGAACGTTCGTCCCAAGAGAATGACATCCCCCGTTCCAGGTGTAGACGCCGGCATAACTACAAAATTGGTGTATACAGAAGCTTCACCAATCTTGACCAACACATTTTTCACAACGCCTTCGGGTCTCATAAAGGATCCATCCTCCAGTTGCACATTAGCCCTATGCTCAGATAGTTTTCCAAGGCTACTCTTTTCAAACACATTCAAAGGGAGTATGTTAGAGTAGGATCCCGTGTCTAGTGTGGCACGGACTTCTTCAAGTTCACCAATCCCGACCTTAACATCGAAACTTTTAGGGAGTGGCTCGGGACCCTCTTGCTCCTCATCAATTTCGTCAGAACCAAGGTCCTTCTCTTCTTCCTTAGCCTGTAGAAGTTCTTCCTTCTTGCAACACTCGCACTTAGCAACCTTCTTGATGGTGATTTCGTCAAGTAGATCACCAGCCAATGTAATGGAATTCGACTTCTCAGTGTTGCTCGGCAGCTTGCCTTGCTCCCTACTTGATCCTCGATCGATCAACTCTTGTATCTTTTGATGGGCAAGCCTAGTGCTCTCTTCCAACCTATCAAGCCTTGCCCTAGTCTCCTCGGAATCTTCTTCATAACGTTTGAGAAAACTTTGGGTGTGATCAACCATCTTTTGCAAGTTCTCCACCAGTTGAGCCGACTTCGACTTCGGTGGCTCTTTCGGAGCGGGGTTTTCGCAGTGGTCATTACCATAGTTAAGCCTACAACGGTCTTGGTTAGGGCCATAAGTTTGGTTAGCCGGTGCATATCCTTGATTGTTTCGGAATCCTCTTCTCCAAAATCCACCTCGAGGATTCCTAATGTCTTGTCCGTAGCTAGCTTCTTGAGTACCAAACTCCGTAGCAAAGGCTTCCTCTTCGCCTCCTCGAGCCCAGTTGCCATCATCATACGCAAGCTCCGATCTACACATATGAGCCCCATGCCCATAATTCTTGCATATTCGGCATACTTCGTTCGAAATAGTTGTTCCAGTGGCGCTCTTGGGAACTTTGAACTGCGCACCCTTGGCAAGCCTTTCGAAAACTGCCCAGACGGCTTCTGCGGTTTCCTCCCAAATATTGCCTCGGCATTGGAAATCCACCACTTGTTGGTTCTCGAAGGTTAGTCCATTGTAGAAGTGTTGGACTAGGTCAGAAAGCTCAAAACCATGGTGAGGGCACTTGTTCGTGAGATCTTGGAATCTCTCAAACGCGGTGTAGATGGTCTCATCATAGTCCTGCTTGAATCCAGTGATTTGCGCCTTAAGTGCGGTAGTCAAGGTGTGACGGAAGTATTTCTCCATGAAAGCTGAAAAAACCTTCTCCCAAGTGGCCAGCGAGCCTGCTGGTAAAGAACTCAACCAAGTCCCATAGCAAAAACCTTCATCCTCAACTCATCTGTTGTTATTTCAGCTCCGGGTCGTGGGAGTTGGTTGACGAAATCATCGATATCGTGCAAGTACCCCATCACATCTTCCCTTGATAAGCCATAGAACCTCGGAAGTTGTTGGAATGTGTGGTTCTTGATTTCCATATCTCGAGTTGCAGACGAAAGAACAATCGCCGGTCCCCTCATACGATCCTTGGTGGGTTGAACCCATGCTTTCAGTGGTCTAGCTTCTGCCATTCCGTCGATTTCCTTGAAAAGGCTGTGTAGAGATTCAGAGAAATCGGTATCCTCTATTTCATCTAGTGCACGCCTTTGAAGAAGTCGCCTTCTTTGGTGGTAACTCTGTTGATCTCAGCAATTGAATCAGCAAGCGGTGTTCCCCTAGATCGTGTATGTGGCATACACTATCTGTAACAGACTAGGAAAGCAGTATCAGAGAGAGATTAAAAAGGAAAACTAAAACTAAAAGAATTAGGAATTGAATGCTGAAAATATAAACAAATTAAACAGAAAAAAGGAGTATAGTCCCCGGCAACGACGCCAATTTGATGTACCGAGATTTGTCGGGTCCCGATTCAAGCAAATGAATTTGTTATTTAGCCAAAGGCAATTCACAACTACAACGAAAACCGTAGTGTAGCAGTAGAATGACCTCGAGTGTTGTTCTCTAAGGACTATAACTAGCTTTATCAAATCTAATTTAGAATATAAAAACAGCAGACGGTAAAGCAAAGGTTTTTCTAACAGATAATGGAGATTGGTGATAGTATGATCCTTCAAAGCATGGAGATCTTTGATCAATCAATTGTCCTGTTGTAATTATTAAGCACTACGAAGATAAAGATACTGACAAGTCAAGCACTATTGTCCAATTGTGTTCCGTAATTATTCAACACTACGAAGATATAGATGTGCATAGGTCGACGAGGGTCCAATTGTGCATAATAATTAATCAACATACGAGGATATAGGCTGAGCCTGATCAACGAAATAAAGCAATAACACGGAGTATAATGCGCGATATAGCCATTAGCATGATTATCTTCCCTTCTCTAAGAATTCACATACTACCACCAATGATAAGTTTAGCTACTTATAGTTGTCATGCAATCAACAGAAATCATAGAAGAAAACATGTTGAAAGATATATAAAAGTAAGTAGAATAAACCGTAAGATACAATGTTACCGAAGGTTGTCAGTCTCCGAAGAATCGCGATCTTACAAGCTCCAAACTGCTATGAAAAAGTGTCTCCTAAGCTACGAACCCCCAGAACAGGCTCTGGGAAGTTCCTACCTAAAACTACAGATAAAGGTGAGAGAATAGGTATGGAAAAGTATGAATTTCGGAGAAAAACTGAGCAACTATATATAGGCTTCGAAATAGTGTGGGGAGATTCGCCCCACGTCCCGGGCGGTTCGTCCTGGAGTAATTTTCACGGAATTCCGCGTTTTCGACGCGTTTTTGGATTTCTTCCCCTTTTCGGACTCGGTTTCTGACTTCTAGTGGCCTTCTAACCTCCAGATTCGACCCCTAGACTCCAAATCCTATCCGGAAACCTTCAGATACTCAAATAGGCTTCTGGAACACCAATTCCTTGTCAACTTCAACATAATTGCCCGGAAATCCTCGTTTTTCAACCAAAACCTGTAAAATAAAATCTAAAGGGAAACGTGACACAATTCTAATAAAATGCACTAAAATATAGCTAAATTAACATAGAGGATAGCTAAAATAGGTGAAAAAGACTCAAATGAAAGTGTAAAATACACATTCATCAGAACGTATACGTAAAAGTCAAAATAAACGAGTTGGTGAAAGTAATTGGATTGTTAAATGAAAATTATAATAATTATATTTATATATATACTTGCACGCCTAAGTCCAAATGGACGAAAGGGGTTACTTCATACCGAAGTATTTCCTCCACCGCCTTAAACACTGCGGCCGTAATCATCATCTCTTTCTTTCATCATTTTCATTTTCTCTTCTTACATTATTTGTTGGCCTCAGTTGTCTAGTGTCTCAAGCCTACACAAACTTGACACTTTACACGCTGACACAACTCAAGTCGAGAGAAAGAGGAGCGCATAGATGATCGGAGAAAGAAAAATAGAGATAGGTGCTTATGATGTTTCGGACTCGGAAGGGTTAGTTAGTAAATAGAGATAGTACAAGCACTATTGAAAGTTTTGATGAGAGAATTTGTAAGTATGATTTTGTAACACTTGTTATTTGATATGTTTATAAGTGCTATTTGATAGCTTGTTATTTCCATGATGTGTGCTATCGATGCTTACGTATGTGATTTGAGCTTATTGAGCTATATGTGAATTTTTATGACTAAGTTGATGATTTACTGATGATATTAATGTAGAAATTGTACTGGATGCTCTGTATGTGTGAGTTGATTGTTTAGAAATATAGTTAATCTCATCTACGAGCTAGTAATACTCATGATATATATATGGTGATTGTGATATGCATTCATAAGAGATAAAAGGACTCTGTTATGGCTGCTTATGACCTTTAGACTGTTTTTAAAACAAAATTTCCAGTATAATTGGACATAGAGTACCGTACGGCCACCCGGAGACAAATCGCTCCATATGGATTTTGAGAACTGGAGAGAAATAAGCTCCATATGTTCTCCAAGTATGAAGAAGTTGTTATCACAATTACTCATGGTTATAGAAGAGCCATAATAGATAAAGAATATGACTAAGCACGTGCATTAGATATGTGAATCGATGTGTATACGATGAAGAAATGTATGTGATGAAGAGTATATGGATGATGTGTGTACAAGGTGAAATGAATGATGAAGGTGAAATGTATGTATTGAACGAGAAGATAAATACGTATATATAGGTGATGAAATGCTTGCTCTGTGATTGCATTACAAGTTGTTAAATAACGTGTTATCAAGTACCTTACAGGCCGTTAAATGGCATGTTACTTGATTATACTTATTGAGCCCGCAACTCATCCAATTGCGATGTTGTTTTCATAGTTATCGAAGGAGAAGACAAGGAAAAGGTCTTAATTGAGAAAAGTTATGTCTTGGATCAAAGGTTGGCCGGCTGGTTTCACTTCTTGGTACTGGCTCATCATTCTGCATCTCATATAGGTCACATTGGTATGTAAGAGAGGATCGACTCCTCCAAGCACATGAAGTATGTGTTTTCAGTATAATTGTTAACGCTTTCGCATATGTTTCTTAACAAGTGTCGTTGTCGCTCACGTACAAAAAACTTTAAAAAATGTCTTTTCACTTACATATTTGAAGATCCTGCAAAGAGTAAAGTTTTAAAATGTTTTTGCACGCCTTAACACCTAAGTGTGTTTAATTGTGTACGATGGTGTTAGGGTGTTATAGTAGGGTATGTGGGTCTGTGGCTAACTCGAGTTCCCTTTCCAGGTTTTCCTCAGGCAAACCATCAAAAAAGTTCCCTCTCATCCATCCCATCAACACTCAAAACAGAATCGTCAAAGTCCCCATCCCCAGAACAACAACTATCAGAATAATCATTATCATCTAATGTCTTTTCACCCATAACCTCCTCAATCATTGTCTCATTCAAAGCAACAGTATCATCAATATGGGGGTAATAAGGGGCAGCATGAGCATTTAAGTGGTCTTGTGTATTTGGACTTAACACTCCACATCTATGACTCATATCAATAAATAAACCATATCTACTTCATGAACCAGAACCATTTACTTCAGATAACTTCATTAAATGGGATAGGGTACCTGAGATAGGCTTCTTTCCACCGTTTGGGACCAGATCTGAGACCGATAATGGATCTTCCGTCTTTTCGTGCTTTGTTTCCGCGTCCTCCTTGCTCTGCTTCAGTCCTTGCTTCCTCTGCTCCACCAGATCTGCATCCATCCTTAACCCTCTGTCAGATCCCTCCACCTGGGTACTTAGAACTTGAGTTATGCGGTCCTTATCTATCTTATCTTTTACCCCATCATTCACATTTATATCAGTTCTTGCTTCAACAATTCCTTTGGGGGGATCCATGGCTCCACTCCCTTTAAGGATGTCAGGCTACGCAACTTTGAATTTCCTATGCCCTTTCTAAAGCAAAGAACCTAGAAATAAGTTTTTGTTCCAGTTCCCACAGACGGCGCCAGAAATGATGGGACGTGATTTTCCCTTGGGAGATAAAACATATAATGACCAACAACTCGCTTTCCGTGACTCTTGTGGATGGAGCTGAAGGAGGTAGGATCCTCTTTCTGGGTGTCGCCTCGTCCTATCCTCCTGAACCGTGGCACTCTGCCTTGTCCGATCTCAAAATCTTCTAGTCTGACTCCTCGCTCTTCTAGTAGCAAGCTTGAACTCCGATTGTCCTTCCTCGACCAGTATCTACCTTGGGGGGAGGGGTGTGCACGTGTTGCCCGGTCTGCTTTTTGGTCAAACCAGTTTTGAAGACTTTACTTGAAGGTGGTTGAATGCTAACCTTGTGAATATGGAAAAGTGTGTTTAAGTGACTGGTGACGGTGAGTGTAGTGAATATAACAGTAATGAAGGATATTTCTCCAAGATGAACTCTTGTTGTTTCCTTGAGCTTCCCACCAAGAAGACCCAAGGTTGTATCTGTGAAGTGACCTTAAGAGTGTTGCCCTAATGTGTTTTGCCCCTTAGCTTTCTCTACGGGAACCACTCCTTTTATAGACCTCAGAGGAGCGCATGTCGTCGCCATCACAACATTTTTCCAAGTGTCCACAAACATATGTGGTTGGTAGGATATATCTTGACAGTCATGGAAGTGGCCCAATGATCGTGTAAGGATAAATATCTGCCTTGATCTTATCCACTTGTGTTATGCAACTAGTTGTGATTGACAAATCCATATGCTTTATCGTGGTCCCCCGTATACATAAGTATTAGATCTCGGATATAGCATCCGAAAGCATGCGACTCTAGGATCTCCGGCATACGCCGTTACGGCCCTGGCCCTTTGGAACTTTACACAACTTAGTTTTAATTCTTAAAGACTGGCGCAAGTTACTTGGCCCCTGACTATAGAAGAGAGTATCTTTGCATTTATGGATTTTTTTTAGAAATATAGGGTAAAAGCAGCATTAGTGACTGTAAGGATATATAACCGGAGAGGGAAGAATTGTGTGGATAACCCACAACCTTCAGGGACTGAGAATTTTACCTTTTCCAACACTTTATGTTTTTGAAATTTCACTTAGTTATGGCCTGCAATGCATTTAGTTACAAACAGAATGTGCATAAAACAGATGAGAAACTTAGCACCATTACATTCTACAAAAAGAAAAGAAAGGAAAAGAATATACATGAAATTCTCCTTCATTTCCACAATGTGTCTACAATAGTTGATGAAATGGAGAATTTGGCTTTCACAAAATCATAAGAGAAAAAATAATAACACTCACAACAAGCATCACCCTAAAGTCAAGATCAGTAATGCGCATTGGTTTCTATATTAGACACAATTATAAATCTATAAACAACCGAATAACCCAATAAGGCAAAAACTATGTAATCTTTTAAAAATGAATGTGTGGACAACTATGTAATATTTCAATAATGAACATCACTGTGTATAATAAAAACGCGAATGCCAAAACTAGAAACAATTCAGACTATAGCCTCCCTTGTTGATTGTTCCATGTTATTACATGATACTTATAGTCAAGAAAACCAGCTCACAATAATTCAGTAATCATCTTAAATAAAATCTTAAGATCAGTATACATGAATGCCTATGGTAAATATCAAGCTATTTTCTCATTGTAAGACGAGGAAAACATTGTAATATAAAAATAAGTTGTCATATTCACTCAAGCATATTAACAAACACATAGGTTGTTTGCTTTTGAAAGGGTATAGTTGTTTGATTTTGAAAGGGTATAGGTTTCTACTTGAACAACGTATTCCATGTATTTCATTATTGGAAAATTGGTGCGTGAAAAATCTTGCAGCAATTCTACTATTTTATCTCTGTTGTCACCCCTCTTGATTCTTTACAAAACAAGTGAAGTATAACAATCATTTCGAGATAAAGACCAAAGTTGACGAGGACAAGAAATTTATGTAACCAAGGAACACACTAGAATGTTTGATAAAGTACTTCATCAATCATCACCCTCTAAAAAATCTAGCCAGGAAACTGTGCATTCTAATTTATAGGATAATTTTATAGTATCCCCTTTCCAAAACAATTAGAGAGTTAAGAGGTCTTTCAACCATACAAACATATTTGAAGAAAGCAAAGAAATCAAGTCAATAAATGAATTAGTTCAATTACCTGTGGCCGATACCAGGAATGCGAATGCCCTTCTTTTCATGTTTTCCACAAATTCATAAGGTGAGAGACCCGGAAAAGACAAACAACTTATGTGAAGCCATTCTAAATCCCATAGGAAATTGAAGTACAATGGTATATTTAAGAGAAAAAGAAAGAGAGATGTGGAATGATGATTTAAAAGCTTTCTTTGTAGATTGAACCATTTGAACATATGAGGATTTTAACTTTGTTAGGAAACTTGTAATTTTGATGAGCAATTAACCGTGCTAAATTAAGAAAAGTCCAGTAACTAGTACTCTTAAGGTCCATAGGAATTTAGAATTTTAGAGGACATTGTAAAAGAGGAACGTTTGCTGAAGACTTAGAGTAGGTGCTAGATAGGTGTTTTAACCGCTTATGATGTATCTTGTTTTCTGAAAAGAAAAACAACCTATTGAAGCATTTGCTGATGATGTACTTTGTATACACAAACAAACTATTGAACCATTTAGAACCGTTCAGAAACTTGAAGAATTCGAAGACTGAAGACTAGAAGATTTCTGAAGATGGTATCTACAAAGGCACATGTTGCTCAGAAAGTGGAAACTTCAGCAACAACTTGCATAAGTGAAAATCTAAACGACAGAGTAGGTTGTGCTTGCTGAAACTGAGACTGACCACTTGCTGAAAAACATATGTGACCTCCTTGCTGAAACTACTTGCATTTGCACTCCAACGTTCATGTTTGAATCTCATTCAAATGAACATTAAATGCAAAGCCTGCACGCGAAGGACATGAAGACTAGAAGACAAATAAAGGACGCTGCTGAAAGTACAAAAGCAAGATAGTAACATCTTAAGGAACAAAGCCTTAGAATTTGAAATTCAAACGGCTCCCTTGATTCATTATAAATAGAGGTCATCCGGTAAAGAGTTGAAGTGTGTCAACAACGTGATCAAACTCTCACTTGTGCTTAAACTCACATACCCTTCAAACACTCTTTACTGCCATTGATACATTCCAAGACTTAAAGCTTGAAAAATCTACTTGTGAAGAAGTAGAACATACACAACTAAGAAATTAGTTAAGTGTTCTTTCTTTCAAACAAGAACAAGTCTTGAAACCAGAAACATTCAAACTTGTTTACTGCAAAGTATTCAAAGTTTTGTTTTTTAGATTACTTGTTGTAGCTGAATAAGTTATAATCAAGTTATCTCATCCCAAACCTCTCTAACTGAAAATACACCCTTTCAGGCGTGAAATTCAGGGGGAACTTAATCGAGCATAGTGTTGCTGATTAAAAGTCCCAAGTTTGGTGGAGAACAAGGTTTCGTTCTCTAGTTAGGTTGGAAACGAAGCAAGTGTGCTTTGGTTTCTGTTGAATGCTCTAGATAGGTGTTGTAAGGAATCTCAAACTTGTCTTAGTGGATTCAGTCCTAGAAAGGACAAAGTGGATTAGTTGGGAGATTACGCCACTCTCAGATACCACTATAAAAGTGTTTGTGTGATTTACTTACTGCATTTAGTTTTCAGCAAAGCATATCTATCTGTACACAGTCACTCTGTTCACTTGCTGAAACTATCACTTACTGACAAAGCACTTATTGTACAAAGATTTCCTCTCTCTGATTTTAAGTATCAGCAAAACTCGTTACTGAAAAGTAACTAGCGCTTGCTGAGAAATTTAAGTATCAGCAAACTCATTATGAAAAGTAATAAGTCCTTGCTGAGAAAGTTTTTAAACGACGAAAGTTTGAAACGACTATTCACCCCCCCCTCTAGTCTTTTCTTGTTGTTTAAAGGGACCAACAAGTGGTATCAGAGCTGGAGGTTCTTTAACCTTCAGCACTGAACCTAGATCCCCTTAGGTGCTTTCCGTAAATCACTCTCACTTGATCAGTTTGATAGTCTTTTGCTGACAGGATGTCTTTAGGAGACGCTCCCTTGCTGAAGCTGGAAAACTACAAAAAATGGCGAAACAACATGATGCTACATCTTGAGGCCATTAGTGATGAGATGGTTACTGTCATTAATGATGGACCTATCAAGATCACTAAGGTTGAGAGAAGTTTTCCTCACAAAATCACAGAAGCTGGAAAGGAAACTATCTCAGTTGATACTGTCGTTCCAAAACAAAGAGAGTAGTGGACTTCCGACGAAGCCAAGAGATTCCGTCTTGATGGCCAAGCAAGAAACATCATCATTCGATCAACTCCGGATACTATACAGTGCAAACTGTGGGGTGCCAAAACTGCTAAGGAAGCTTGGAAAATGGTTCAAGATCTTTGCGCTGGATCTGACAAAACCAAGGAAAAAAAACACGAAGTGCTGAAGTTAAAGTTCCAGAACTTTAAACAAGGTACAAATGAGTCACTAGAAGACTTGGACTTCAGATTCACAACTCTAGTTAGTGAGATGGCCGCCTTGGGAGTTGGAAATCTTTACTCAGATTCTAAGAAGGTGAAACCATCATCAGAAGTCTGAACCAAGAATGGATCCACACTCAGAATTTCTACTACAATCAAGGAATGCCAGACATCACACCTACAGAGTTGTTCTCTCATCTTGCTACTGTCAACTACGAGACAAAGCAAAGAGAAAATGTGTTTGCTGAAAAATCGCAAAACATTGCTCTTGCTGCAAAGCCGTCATCTTCTGAAAAGAAGAATGATAAAGAGCCCGCTGATGAAAATGCTTTAGTTGTTAAAAATATGAAGAAATTCATCAGTAAGGAACTACCATAAATACAAGAATGAGGCTAGCTCGCTGAACAAGCAAGCTCAGCAAGCAAACTCATCAGAAGAACCAGCAGTTGGAAATGATCTCTGTTTTTACTGCAAAAAGCCTTGACACTTCAAAGCAAATTGTCCTCTACTGAAAGGCAAATCTGCTGAAAAGAAGAAGAAGTTCAAAAGAGCTTTTATTTTTGAAGAAAAGAAGAAGCTTCAAGAAAAAATCGATGCGTTGTGCATTGATACTAGCTCCGAAGACAGTGAGGAAGAAAGCACAGACACTGACGATGAAGAAGCCACTTTTGACGTAGAGATTGGCAAGGAAGTTTGTGGAATAGCCATGGAAGCTTATCCAGATGTGTCAAACTACGAATTCTGCCTCATGGCCGGTAAGGTAAACAGTCCTACCTCTGACTCTGACTCAGAAAGTGAAGACGAGATTCATGTTGACAAGATTCAAGGAGAAATCGAAAGATTTGAGAAAACTCTAAGCAAACAGCAAGAGAAACTACAAAATGCTGAGACTCTGACCAAGCAGACTACTGAAAAGTATGTTTTGCTGAAGGAAGAGACAGAAAAGAAAGATGATGAAATAGTGCATCTTAAGAAGTTGATTGCTGAAGCTACAGAGAAGAATTCTCATATGGAAATAGAATTGGAAGAATATTAGTCCTCAATTCTAAAGTTACTTGCTGAAATCCAAGAGATGAAAAAGATGAAAATCAATTTCAAATCTTATGTGGACGCAAGTAATACGCTGACTGAACTAGACTCTTACTTGAGAGATCCATCTCAGAAAGAAGGTTTAGGTGCAACGTATGAAGGTGATGACGTAGAAATCTTGAGTAAAGATAAATCACCGATTTCCTTTGTACGTGCTGCTGATAGTGGTCTACCAGAACTCTATCAGTTTGGTCAATCTAAGGTTGCTGAAACACGCAATCAAGTACCTATGACCATAAAGCCCGCTGTTGCTACTCAAGGTAACAAGACTTTAAAAGGAAAACAGGTTGCTGAGAAGCAAACTGGAAAGAAGAAGGATGTTGTGAAGCATTCCGCCAAACAAGTTGCTGAAAAGCAAGTTGTTAATTCAAAAGGCAAGATTACTAAAAGTAATCAGAAGACCTTTGCTGACAAACCTGAATCAAGTAAGGTTGCTGACAAAAAAGCTCAGCATTCTCCGAAAAGTGGACTCGGTTTCAAAACCAAGCAAAGTCAACTCTTTCACGAGTATAAGCAAAGTCAGCAAAGATACTTCAAAGAGATGAAGAAAATCAAGCCTAAGAGCTCTGAAAAGACTCTTAATGCTAGGGCTAGAAGGAACCTTGCTAGAAAAGAACTTACTGAAAAGTATGTTCAGCAAAAAGGTCAACCGAGCAAGACACCACATCAAAAAGTGGATTTGATCAGCACGAATCAATAGTCTTTCAGCTCAAAACCTCCTAGTTCCTCAGCAAGTAGAAAACAAGTCAAAGTTGAAAAACTTAAGACTTGGGTTTCCACTGGACGCATTCTTGAACATGTTAATGGACATCCATTATTGGATAATTAACTTGTTTGCTCTTGATTGTGCAGACTTCAGCCACGGAGACAAACGATGCAATACTTCATAGTAATAATACGGGAATGCTCCTCTCCCTTGGCATGGTTCCTACAAACAACAGTTAGTACCTCGTATGACACAAAACTGACTCATGCATATGCTAATGTAAGAACGAAACAAACAAGTGATAAAATCAACAATCGAGCTCCCCAAACCTTTAATGTCTAGCCTAGCTTTTTCATCATGCAACATACCAACGTAACTACTACATGCAATACATCACATTATGCTCTTACTAGACAACCAATAATCCTAGATAACTAGGCTCAATTTACACCATAGTAGCGAAAAATTCGAGCATCATAAATCCTCATACTCAACAATTAAGCTTTCTATCATCAAATCCATCATCATCACATCAATAAACACAATCATATGCAAGAAATCAAACATAAAGATATATTGCATAACAAGATATATCATCTATTAGCAAAATTCTCAAATCAACAAATCAAGCATAATTGAGCATGCAATGATAGTAAATAATGCTTCTAATCATACAAATAACCTACCCATGCATCATATAAGCATAATTGAAGATCAAATTAGAAAACCCCCAAATTTGAAAATTAGGGTTCATAAGAAGATACCTCAGATATGAAAAACTAATGCTTTAGGATGAAATCTGTTCGGATGAAAAGATAGATCACGTAATAGGCTTCGATTGAAGCTAAAGAACACTAAATTTGGTGAAGAAATGAAGAAGTTATGAAGTTTTGAAGTAATTTTCGCAAGTTTCGAATTTTGGGGAGGAAGAATGGTGAAAATATGAAGAAATGAGGAGAGAATGGGGAGACCCGCGTTTTTGGTCTTCTGGGACCGTGGGGCGAGTTGCCCCCGGTGTGGGGCGATTCGCCCCACACGGGGCGATTCGCCCCCCGCTCCCCAATGCTGGGAGACGGTCATTTGGACAAAAACGCGGTTTTAAATCCCCGAAACCAATTTTCTCATAAAACCACTCCAAAAATCTCACTCAAACATAAGCATATACGACACAGACATGAACAAATTTACATATGAAAAGCAAATCGTTCAAGAATGAATGCATGCAATAAAGCGGTAAAGAAAGCGATAAAGAAAGCGATAAAAACTCCGGGTTGCCTCCCGGATAGCGCCATTGTTTAAAGTCTTTGACTCGACTCCTGTCTGTGCCTAGCTCTTCTTTCTGCGGGTACTAGACTTCCCCTTCATTGATCTCCTCTTCATGCCACGAACCTGTGTATAAGAAAGAACATAGGCTGCAAGACCACAGTAGTGAGTAGTGTAAGAATTATCAGGCAGATCAGGTGGATCAGATATGGCTTGCAACACGTGTTGCTTGCCATTCACTTCAATAGTGCAAGTTCTTTGGTAGATGTCCATCACGGAGCGTAGCTTAGTCAAGAACGTTCGTCCCAAGAGAATGACATCCCCCGTTCCAGGTGTAGACGCCGGCATAACTACAAAATTGGTGTATACAGAAGCTTCACCAATCTTGACCAACACATTTTTCACAACGCCTTCGGGTCTCATAAAGGATCCATCCTCCAGTTGCACAATAGCCCTATGCTCAGATAGTTTTCCAAGGATACTCTTTTCAAACACATTCAAAGGGAGTATGTTAGAGTAGGATCCCGTGTCTAGTGTGGCACGTACTTCTTCAAGTTCACCAATCCCGACCTTAACATCGAAACTTTTAGGGAGTGGCTCGGGATCCTCTTGCTCCTCATCACTTTCGTCAGAACCAAGGTCCTTCTCTTCTTCCTTAGCCTGTAGAAGTTCTTCCTTCTTGCAACACTCGCACTTAGCAACCTTCTTGATGGTGATTTCGTCAGGTAGATCACCAGCCAATGTAATGGAATTTGACTTCTCAGTGTTGCTCGGCAGCTTGCCTTGCTCCCTACTTGCTCCTCGGTCGATCAACTCTTGCATCTTTTGATGGGCAAGCCTAGTGCTCTCTTCCAACCTATCAAGCCTTGCCCTAGTCTTCTCGGAATCTTCTTCATAACGTTTGAGAAAACTTTGGGTGTGATCAACCATCTTTTGCAAGTTCTCCATCAGTTGAGCCGACTTCGACTTTGGTGGCTCTTTCGGAGCGGGGTTTTCGCAGTGGTCATTACCATAGTTAAGCCTACAACGGTCTTGGTTAGGGCCATAAGTTTGGTTAGCCGGTGCATATCCTTGATTGTTTCGGAATCCTCTTCTCCAAAATCCACCTCGAGGATTCCTACTGTCTTGTCCGTAGCTAGCTTCTTGAGTACCAAACTCCGTAGAAAAGGCTTCCTCTCCGCCTCCTCGAGCCCAGTTGCCATCATCATACGCAAGCTCCGATCTACACATATGAGCCCCATGCCCATAATTCTTGCATATTCGGCATACTTCGTTCGAAATAGTTGTTCCAGTGGCGCTCTTGAGGACTTGCTTCAATTCGTTGGTAAAGCACTCGAATCGATCCCCATTCCCCCTATACATAGGGGCTTCTTGAGTCGGTGGAGCTTCAGGTCCACGTCTCCTAACCATTGCCCTTGGGTCCTTGAACTGCGAACCCTTAGCAAGACTTTTGAAAACTGCAAGACGGCTTCTGCGGTTTCCTCCCAAATATTGCCTCGACATTGGAAATCCACCACTTGTTGGTTCTCGAAGGTTAGTCCATTGTAGAAGTGTTGGACTAGGTCAGAAAGCTCAAAACCATGGTGAGGGCACTTGTTCGTGAGATCTTGGAATCTCTCAAACGCGGTGTAGATGGTCTCATCATAGTCCTGCTTGAATCCAATGATTTGCGCCTTAAGCGCGGTAGTCAAGGTGTGAGGGAAGTATTTCTCCATGAAAGCTGAAAAAACCTTCTCCCAAGTGTCCAGCGAGCCTGCTGGTAAAGAACTCAACCATGACTTGGCTCTGTCGCCAAGTCCCATAGCAAAAACCTTTATCCTCAACTCATCCGTTGTTATTTCAGCTCCGAGTCGTGGGAGTTGGTTGACGAAATCATCGATATCGTGCAAGTACCCCATCACATCTTCCCTTGATAAGCCATAGAACCTCGGAAGTTGTTGGAATGCTGGTTCTTGATTTCCAGATCTCGAGTTGCAGACGAAAGAACAATCGCCGATCCCCTCATACGATCCTTGGTGGGTTGAACCCATGCTTTCAGTGGTCTAGCTTCTGCCATTCCGTCGATTTCCTTGAAAAGGATGTGTAGAGATTCAGAGAAATCGGTATCCTCTATTTCCTCTAGTGCACGCCTTTGAAGTAGTCGCCTTCTTTGGTGGTAGACTCTGTTGATCTCAGCAATTGAATCAGCAAGCGGTGTTCCCCTAGATCGTGTATGTGGCATACACTATCTGTAACAGACTAGGAAAGCAGTATCAGAGAGAGATTAAAAAGGAAAACTAAAACTAAAAGAATTAGGAATTGAATGCTGAAAATATAAACAAATTAAACAGAAAAAAGGAGTATAGTCCCCGGCAACGGCGCCAATTTGATGTACCGAGATTTGTCGGGTCCCGATTCAAGCAAATGAATTTGTTATTTAGCCAAAGACAATTCACAACTACAACGAAAACCGTAGTGTAGCAGTATAATGACCTCGAGTGTCGTTCTCTAAGGACTATAACTAGCTTTATCAAATCTAATTTAGAATATAAAAACAACAGACGGTAAAGCAAAGGTTTTTCTAACAGATAATGGAGATTGGTGATAGTATGATCCTTCAAAGCATAACGGGTCAATAATCATGCGTAAATTCCTCGGTCTTGCATGGAGATCTTTGATCAATCAATTGTCCTATTGTAATTATTAAGCACTACGAAGATAAAGATACTGACAAGTCAAGCACTATTGTCCAATTGGGTTCCGTAATTATTCAACACTACGAAGATATAGATGTGCATAGGTCGACGAGGGTCCAATTGTGCATAATAATTAATCAACATACGAGAATATAGGCTGAGCCTGATCAACGAAATAAAGCAATAACACGAAGTATAATGCGCGATATAGCCATTAGCATGATTATCTTCCCTTCGCTAAGAATTCACATACTACCACCAATGATAAGTTTAGCTACTTATAGTTGTCATGCAATCAATAGAAATCATAGAAGAAAACATGTTGAAAGATATATAAAAATAAGTAGAATAAACCGTAAGATACAATGTTACCGAAGGTTGTCAGTCTCCGAAAAATCGCGATCTTACAAGCTCCAAACTGCTATGAAAAAGTGTCTCCTAATCTACGAACCCCCAGAACAGGCTCTGGTAAGTTCCTACCTAAAACTACAGAGAAAGGTGAGAGAATAGGTCTGGAAAAGTATGAATTTCGGAGAAAAACTGAGCAACTATATATAGGCTTCGAAATAGTGTGGGGCGATTCGCCCCACACACCGGGCGATTCGCCCCACGTCCCGGGCGGTTCGTCCGGGAGTAATTTTCGCGGAATTCCGCGTTCTCGACACGTTTTTTGATTTCTTCCCCTTTTCGGACTCGGTTTCTGACTTCTAGTGGCCTTCTAACCTCCAGATTCGACCCCTAGACTCCAAATCCTATCCGGAAACCTTCAGATACTCCAAATAGGCTTCTGGAACACCAATTCCTTGTCAACTTCAATATAATTGCCCGGAAATCCTCGTTTTTCAACCAAAACCTGTAAAATAAAATCTAAAGGGAAACGTGACACTATTCTAATAAAATGCACTAAAATATAGCTAAACTAACATAGAGTATAGCTAAAATAGGTGAAACAGACTCAAATGAAAGTGTAAAATACACATTCATCAGAATGTATACGTAAAAGTCAAAATAAACGAGTTGGTGAAAGTAATTGGATTGTTAAATGAAAATTATAATAATTATATTTATATATATACTTGCACGCCTAAGTCCAAATGGACGAAAGGGGTTACTTCATACTGAAGTATTTCCTCCACCGCCTTAAACACTGCGGCCGTAATCATCATCTCTTTCTTTCATCATTTTCATTTTCTCTTCTTAAATTGTCTCAAGCCTACACAAACTTGACACTTTACACGCTGACACAACTCAAGTCGAGAGAAAGAGGAGCGCATAGATGATCGGAGAAAGAAAAATAGAGATAGGTGCTTATGATGTTTCAGACTCGGAAGGGTTAGTTAGTAAATAGAGATAGTACAAGCACTATTGAAAGTTTTGATGAGAGAATTTGTAAGTATGATTTTGTAACTTGTTATTTGATATGTTTTTAAGTGCTATTTGATAGCTTGTTATTTGCATGATGTGTGCTATTGATGCTTACGTATGTGATTTGAGCTTATTGAGTTATATGTGAATTTTTATGACTAAGTTGATGATTTACTGATGATATTAATGTAGAAATTGTATTGGATGCTCTGTATGTGTGAGTTGATTGTTTAGAAATATAGTTAATCTCATCTACGAGCTAGTAATACTCATGATATATATATGGTGATTGTGATATGCATTCATAAGAGATAAAAGGAATCTGTTATGGCTGCTTATGACCTTGAGACTATTTTTAAAACAAAATTTCCAGTATAATTGGACATAGAGTACCGTACGGCCACCCGGAGACAAATCGCTCCATATTGATTTTGAGAACTGGAGAGAAATAAGCTCCATATGTTCTCCAAGTATGAAGAAGTTGTTATCACAATTACTCATGGTTATAGAAGAGCCATAATAGATAAAGAATATGACTAAGCACGTGCATTAGATATGTGAATCGATGTGTATACAATGAAGAAATGTATGTGATGAAGAGTATATGGATGATGTGTGTACAAGGTGAAATGAATGATGAAGGTGAAATGTATGTATTGAACGAGAAGATAAATACGTATATATAGGTGATGAAATGCTTGCTCTGTGATTGCATTACAAGTTGTTAAATAACGTGTTATCAAGTACCTTACAGGCCGTTAAATGGCATGTTACTTGATTATACTTATTGAGCCCGCAACTCATCCAATTGCGATGTTGTTTTCATAGTTATCGAAGGAGAAGACAAGGAAAAGGTCTTAATTGAGAAAAGTTATGTCTTGGATCAAAGGTTGGCCGGCTGGTTTCACTTCTTGGTACTGGCTCATCATTCTGCATCTCATATAGGTCACATTGGTATGTAAGAGAGGATCGACTCCTCCAAGCACATGAAGTATGTGTTTTCAGTATAATTGTTAACGCTTTCGCATATGTTTCTTAACAAGTGTCGTTGTCGCTCACGTACAAAAAACTTAAAAAAATGTGTACGATGGTGTTAGGGTGTTATAGTAGGGTATGTGGGTCTGTGGCTAACTCGAGTTCCCTTTCCAGGTTTTCCTCAGGCAAACCATCAAAAAAGTTCCCTCTCATCCATCCCATCAACACTCAAAACAGATTCGTCAAAGTCCCCATCCCCAGAACAACAACTATCAGAATAATCATTATCATCTAAGGTCTTTTCACCCATAACCTCCTCAATCATTGTCTCATTCAAAGCAACAGTATCATCAATATGGGGGTAATAAGGGCAGCATGAGCATTTAAGTGGTCTTATGTATTTGGACTTAACACTCCAGATCTACGACTCATATCAATAAATAAACCATATCTACTTCATGAACCAGAACCATTTACTTCAGATAACTTCATTAAATGGGATAGGGTACCTGAGATAGGCTTCTTTCCACCGTTTGGGACCAGATCTGAGACCGATAATGGATCTTCCGTCTTTTCGTGCTTTGTTTCCGCGTCCTCCTTGCTCTGCTTCAGTCCTTGCTTCCTCTGCTCCACCAGATCTGCATCCATCCTTAACCCTCTGTCAGATCCCTCCACCTGGGTACTTAGAACTTGAGTTATGCGGTCCTTATCTATCTTATCTTTTACCCCATCATTCACATTTATATCAGTTCTTGCTTCAACAATTCCTTTGGGGGGATCCATGGCTCCACTCCCTTTAAGGATGTCAGGCTACGCAACTTTGAATTTCCTCTGCCCTTTCTAAAGCAAAGAACCTAGAAATAAGCTTTTTGTTCCGGTTCCCACAGACGGCGCCAGAAATGATGGGACGTGATTTTCCCTTGGGAGATAAAACAGATAATGACCAACAACTCGCTTTCCGTGACTCTTGTGGATAGAGCTGAAGGAGGTAGGATCCTCTTTCCGGGTGTCGCCTCGTCCTATCCTCCTGAACCGTGGCACTCTGCCTTGTCCGATCTCAAAATCTTCTAGTCTGACTCCTCGCACTTCTGGTAGCAAGCTTGAACTCCGATTGTCCTTCCTCGACCAGTATCTACCTTGGGGGGAGGGGTGTGCACGTGTCGCCCAGTCTGCTTTTTGGTCAAACCGGTTTTGAAGACTTTACTTGAAGGTGGTTGAATGCTAACCTTGTGAATATGGAAAAGTGTGTTTAAGTGACTGGTGACGGTGAGTGTAGTGAATATAACAGTAATGAAGGATATTTCTCCAAGATGAACTCTTGTTGTTTCCTTGAGCTTCCCACCAAGAAGACCCAAGGTTGTATCTGTGAAGTGACCTTAAGAGTGTTGCCCTAATGTGTTTTCCCCCTTAGCTTTCTCTACGGGAACCACTCCTTTTATAGACCTTAGAGGAGCGCATGTCGTCGCCATCACAACATTTTTCCAAGTGTCCACAAACATATGTGGTTGGTAGGATATATCTTGACAGTCATGGAAGTGGCCCAATGATCGTGTAAGGATAAATATCTGCCTTGATCTTATCCACTTGTGTTATGCAACTAGTTGTGATTGACAAAAAATCCATATGCTTTATCGTGGTCCCCCGTATACATAAGTATTAGATCTCGGATATAGCATCCAAAAGCACAACCTTCAGGGACGGAGAGGGAAATATAGGGTAAAAGCAGCATTAGTGACTGTAAGGATATATAACAGGAGAGGGAAGAATTGTGTGGATAACCCACAACCTTCAGGGACGGAGAATTTTACCTTTTCCAACACTTTATGTTTTTGAAATTTCACTTAGTTATGGCCTGCAATGCATTTAGTTACAAACAGAATGTGCATAAAACAGATGAGAAACTTAGCACCATTACATTCTACAACAAGAAAAGAAAGGAAAAGAATATACATGAAATTCTCCTTCATTTCCACAATGTGTCTACAATAGTTGATGAAATGGAGAATTTGGCTTTCACAAAATCATAAGAGAAAAAATAATAACACTCACAACAAGCATCACCCTAAAGTCAAGATCAGTAATGCGCATTGGTTTCTATATTAGACACAATTATAAATCTATAAACAACCGAATAACCCAATAAGGCAAAAACTATGTAATCTTTTAAAAATGAATGTGTGGACAACTATGTAATCTTTCAATAATGAACATCACTGTGTATAATAAAAACGCGAATGCCAAAACTAGAAACAATTTTGACTATAGCCTCCCTTGTTGATTGTTCCATGTTATTACATGATACTTATAGTCAAGAAAACCAGCTCACAATATTTCAGTAATCATCTTAAATCAAATCTTAAGATCAGTATTCATGAATGCCTATGGTAAATATCAAGCTATTTTCTTATTGTAAGACGAGGAAAACATTGTAATATAAAAATAAGTTGTCATATTCACTCAAGCATATTAACAAACACATAGGTTGTTTGCTTTTGAAAGGGTATAGTTGTTTGATTTTGAAAGGGTATAGGTTTCTACTTGAACAACGTATTCCATGTATTTCATTATTGGAAAATTGGTGCGTGAAAAATCTTGCAGCAATTCTACTATTTTATCTCTGTTGTCACCCCTCTTGATTCTTTACAAAACAAGTGAAGTATAACAATCATTTCCAGATAAAGACCAAAGTTGACGAGGACAAGAAATTTATGTAACCAAGGAACACACTAGAATGTTTGATAAAGTACTTCATCAATCATCACCCTCTAAAAAATCTAGCCAGGAAACTGTGCATTCTAATTTACAGGATAATTTTATAGTATCCCCTTTTCAAAACAATTAGAGAGTTAAGAGGTCTTTCAACCATACAGACATATTTGAAGAAAGCAAAGAAATCAAGTCAATAAATGAATTAGTTCAATTACCTGTGGCCGATACCAGGAATGCGAATGCCCTTCTTTTCATGTTTTCCACAAATTCATAAGGTGAGAGACCCGGAAAAGACAAACAATTTATGTGAAGCCATTCTAAATCCCATAGAAAATTGAAGTACAATGGTATATTTAAGAGAAAAAGAAAGAGAGATGTGGAATGATGATTTAAAAGCTTTCTTTGTAGATTGAACCATTTGAACATATGAGGATTTTAACTTTGTTAGGAAACTTGTAATTTTGATGAGAAATTAACCGTGCTAAATTAAGAAAAGTCCAGTAACTAGTACTCTTAAGTTCAATAGGAATTTAGAATTTTGGAGGACATTGTAAAAGAGGAACGTTTGCTGAAGACTTAGAGTAGGTGCTAGATAGGTGTTTTAACCGCTTATGATGTATCTTGTTTTCTGAAAAGAAAAACAACCTATTGAAACATTTGCTGATGATGTACTTTGTATACACAAACAAACTATTGAAGCATTTAGAACCGTTCAGAAACTTGAAGAATTCGAAGACTGAAGACTAGAAGATTTCTGAAGATGGTATCTACAAAGGCACATGTTGCTCAGAAAGTGGAAACTTCAGCAACAGCTTGCATAAGTGAAAATCTAAACGACAGAGTAGGTTATGCTTGCTGAATCTGAGACTGACCACTTGCTGAAAAACATATGTGACCTCCTTGCTGAAAGTACTTGCATTTGCACTCCAACGTTCATGTTTGAATCTCATTCAAATGAACATTAAATGCAAAGCCTGCACGCGAAGGACATGAAGACTAGAAGACAAATAAAGGACGCTGCTGAAAGTACAAAAGCAAGATAGTGACATCTTATGGAACAAAGCCTTAGAATTTGAAATTCAAACGGCTCCCTTGATTCATTATAAATAGAGGTCATCCGGCAAAGAGTTGAAGTGTGTCAACAACGTGATCAAACTCTCACTTGTGCTTAAACTCACATACCCTTCAAACACTCTTTACTGCCATTGATCCGTTCCAAGACTTAAAGCTTGAAAAAGCTACTTGTGAAGAAGTAGAACATACACGGCTAAGAAATTAGTTAAGTGTTCTTTCTTTCGAACAAGAACAAGTCTTGACACCAGAAACATTCAAACTTGTTTACTGCAAAGTATTCAAAGTTTTGTTTTTTAGATTACTTGTTGTAGCTGAATAAGTTATAATCAAGTTATCTCATCCCAAACCTCTCTAACTGAAAATACACCCTTTTAGGCGTGAAATTCAGGGGGAACTTAATTGAGCATAGTGTTGCTGATTAAAAGTCCCAAGTTTGGTGGAGAACAAGGTTTCGTTCTCTAGTTAGGTTGGAAACGAAGCAAGTGGGCTTTGTTTTCTGTTGAATCGCTCTAGATAGGTGTTGTAAGGAACCTCAAACTTGTCTTAGTGGATTCAGTCCTAGAAAGGACAAAGTGGATTAGTTGGGAGATTACGCCACTCTCAGATACCACTATAAAAGTGTTTGGTGTGATTTACTTACTGCATTTAGTTTTCAGCAAAGCATATATATCTGTACACAGTCACTCTGTTCGCTTGCTGAAACTATCACTTACTGACAAAGCACTTATTGTACAAAGACTTCCGCTCTCTGATTTTAAGTATCAGCAAAACTCGTTACTGAAAAGTAACTAGCGCTTGCTGAGAAAGTTAAGTATCAGCAAACTCATTATGAAAAGTAATAAGTCCTTGCTGAGAAAGTTTTTAAACGACGAAAGTTTGAAAAGACTATTAACCCCCCCCCTCTAGTCTTTTCTTGTTGTTTAAAGGGACCAACAAGTGGTATCAGAGCTGGAGGTTCTTTAACCTTCAGCACTGAACCTAGATCTCCTTAGGTGCTTTCCGTAAATCACTCTCACTTGATCAGTTTGATAGTCTTTTGCTGACAGGATGTCTTTAGGAGACGCTCCCTTGCTGAAGCTGGAAAACTACGAAAAATGGCGAAACAACATGATGCTACATCTTGAGGCCATTAGTGATGAGATGGTGATGAACGTATTTTTGACGCGTTCATCTTGTCTTTTTCACCTTCTTTTGCTATCTTCTAGCCTTGTTTTTTGGTTAGTTTTGTAGAATTGTGTCACGTTTTGTGTTTTCTGCATTTTCAGGCACTTAGGTACGAAACGGTGTTTTTGGAGCTAAAAACGAGCCTTTTTGATGGAAAAGACGGCCCCGTTGAAGTTCCCCAATCTCCGTGGCTTGTCCGTAAGTGTTTGAGCTTCAATAAGCATCGAGAAGCATGAGTCCAAGGCACCGAGGGCCATGCGAGGGCAAAAAGATTGATTTTGAAGACAAAAATCTGCCCAGGAGCCAAGCTAAGCGCCTAGAATAGTGAAGCGCTTCGCTTCAATTTCCAGGAGCTTTGGCACAGAAGCCAAGCGAAGCGCTTGGAGTGCCCGAAGCGCTTCGCTTGCCAAGCGCTCCGCTTGGCTTCTCCAAGCGGTCCGCTTGGCAACGGTTACGTTTTCGGATTTTCCTTCTTAGATCTGATCTTTGATCATTTTTTGAATATCTTTGGAACTGTAACTTCGTTTTGGAGAGCTCCTAAGCCCCAAAACTCAGGGAATATTCAGATTTCTTTGTATTTTAGCTTGGGATTCAAGGTTTTGATTGAGGATTCATCCTTTGTAATCATCTACGGAGAGGTTTTCTTTGATTCCCACCGATTAGTGACAGCTTTGGTGGTAACTTGTATCACTCTCTTGTCTTGTAGTTTGATATGATGTATTCCAATTATTATTCATATGAATTGATGTCTATGTTGATGAATATGAGTAGCTAAATCTTTTGTGTTGGTGGTAGAATGTAGAATATGCATGCTATGGGTTATGTTTATGCTTACATGAGATTGTGATTCAATATTGCTGCAAATCCCTTCATATCATTCCTAGTTGCCTATAAAATATATTCGAATTGAGTATAGTGACAAACTCTTGGTCAATGAAAGCTATAGGATTGTATGTTAGAGATTTGCAGCATGCTAGATAAATGGTGTTGGTGACAAGCACCTCTAAATTATTGATAGTGATCTTTCATGATGTGTGTCTTAAATTTGCCTAGAAAAGTTGCTTAGCAGACTTGATCGAAGGTTCTACGCACTGAACTTGTGAGCATATACGTAACCCATGCATGTGTATTTGATTTCTACCACCAACCGTTTTCCAAGC
The DNA here is from genome assembly GCA_028274465.1 of Plantago ovata. Lineage (NCBI taxonomy): Eukaryota > Viridiplantae > Streptophyta > Magnoliopsida > Lamiales > Plantaginaceae > Plantago > Plantago ovata. The sequence continues at coordinate 82,244,979 of CM051457.1, forward strand.
TTGTTTACAACAATCTGTTTTCTCGTTGCTATTGTTCAAAGGAAACGATTCTCTAAACATTTGAACTCGTTGACTGAAATTACTTGCAAAAACCTCAAGCAAAGCCACGTTAGGTCCCGAGAGAACGACACTCGGGGACAACTTGCCATTGCACTCTAGTTTGTGTAGTGATAAGTGTTCTTAGGCTTTTAAAACAAATTTAATTGGTGAAAAACGACATCATCAATTTGGCGCCGCTGCCGGGGACTTAACTCCTTTGGTTGGTGTTTTGTTTTGGTTCTTTCAGCCAACATCACTTTCTCACCCCATTTCTTTCCCCCTATTTCTTTGTGATTAATTCTATGTGTTCTGGTTTTTGTTTCACTAACGGGAACTAATTCTTGTCTGAGTGTTGTGTTGATTGCACTAGGTTTCAGGCGAGATGGCTGAGCAACCACTGAAGTTACTCTCAAAAGTTACGGTTGGGCCTAGTGGTCCAACTATTGTTCTCAATGATGCAACGAGGAATCTGGAGCTTAAAGGACACGTGTTCCAGCAATTACCCAAGTTCTATGTCGTGGACAATGAGGACGTCATTGGGTATGTGAATGACTTAGAGAATTTCGTGCTCTACTTGCCTAGACCGGATGGAATTACTGATGATGATTTGCGGATGAAGGTTTTCGCTATGGGAGTTGATGATAGAGCGAAGGCTTGGTTGAGAACCTTAGAAGCTGGATCTTTGACCACATGGGCTCAAGTGTTTGAAAAATTTATGGATCGGTATTATCCCGCTTCCAAGACTATGGTTATGAAGAGACAAATCAGCACTTTTGAGCAGAAGTATGATGAAGCTTTCCATGAGGCTTATGATCGGTTTAAGGGGTTGCAATATTGGTGCCCACATCACGGCTTCGATGGAGGTCAGCTCATCCAATTCTTCTATAATGGTTTGCATCGTGGTGTTCAAGCACAAGTGGATAGCATTTGTGGAGGAAGCATGGGAGAGTTGTTTCCGAGTCAAGCTCAAGCTAAGTTGGATATAATGTACCAGAATTCTCAGAACCGGAATATAAGAGCCAAGATTCATTCAAAAGAAACTAGAGAAGAACCCATAGCGGCTTTTGAAGAGAAAGTGGGTCGTGGTGATGACTATGAGCAAGGATTCGCCAGTCAACGTCAACATGCTGAGGTAAACTATGGGGTACCTGGATATGCTCCATCCTCTTTGGTCGCCATGGTGCAAAGCTTGGTAGAAAAGACCGACAAGTTTATGGAATCTTATTACAAGAATCAGGCTATGAACGAGAAGTGGTTTGAGAACTTGGAGGCTAGTACTTCTTCTCTTAACAGAAAGTTGCAAGAGCTCATTCATAGAGGAGCTAGTCCTGAGCAAGAGAAGCTTTTGGGCAATACCGAGAGAGCTATGGCCATCACGGTGGTGACTAATATTCCAGTTGACATCACGGTCACAAGAGAAGGAGCACGAGTAGAGGTTCCAAGTAGCAAGAAAATCTCTGAGCCTTGCGTTGCTAACGAGGAGCCTAAGCCCTCAATGGTTGAGGAAGAAGCTTCACATATTGAAGAAGAAAGCTCATCGTCTGAGGATGAGATGGTGGAAGTACCCGCACTTGAGAGCTTCGATGTGGAAATCGGTCTTGGCACGAAGGATGGTATATTGGCTACATTGGACACAGGAGCTGGAGTCAATGTCTTGCCGATGAATGTGTATGAAGAGTCCCGGTTGACTGGTTTGAAGCCTATGAAAGCTATGGTTCAACTTGTTGATGGGTCTATGAGGAGACCTTTGGGAGTTCTCGAAGACTTGGTTATTAGAGTTGCCGGTGTTGAGGTGAAGACGAGCTTCATAGTTATGCCGACTTCGGAAGCCAATCTTAAGGATGTGGTCCTGTTGGGAAGAGCCTTCATCAATAAGGTGCACATGGTGATTGACATGTACCGCCGTACATGTAGTTTTGAGGTAGATGGCAAGCGACACATGTTGCGAGCCATTGTTAATTCATGTGTTGAGAAGACTTGCACTAACAAACTTATAGGATACTTTGGTCCTCTATTCCTTCGTTCAAATGTGCAGGGATTTCACCGATTAAAGAGGGCATTGATGGGGAAGTCTAGTACCCAATATGAATTAAACCCCAATTGAGCCTTGAAGAGTCGAGCCAACGACGTGTAAACAAAGGCGCTTCTCGGGAGGCAACCCGAGGTGGTAAGTGTTTTGCATTTAGTTACCTTTCTTTATTTGCTTTTGTAGTTGTGGCCTGTGTGCCTTTTGTCGTGATTAGTTTAGTCTAGTTTTGTCTTGGTGCCTTAGGTGTTTAAGATAGGAAAAAACATCGAAAATCTGGAAACAGGGCCAAGCGAAGCGCTTGGAAGGGCCAAGCGGTCCGCTTGAAATTCCAGGAAGTTTTGCAACTTCCTGGAAATTCAAGCGGAGCGCCTGGAGCCTCCCAGGCGCTCCGCTTGGCCAAGCGAACCGCTTGGCTCCCTCCAAGCGGTCCGCTTGGACCCTGTACCCAGATTTTCCTCGTTTTTCCATTCTTCTCACCTTTGCGCACCCGTTTTAACTTTTTTCTTGAGTCCTTTTAGGTACTACTCATATATAGGAGATCGGACACGAACCTTTATCTCAGGGAAGTGTACTTTCAATCAAATTTTTCCTTTTCATTAACCTTTTCTTTGCTCGAGGACGAGCAAAAGTTTAGGTTTGGGGAGGGGGTATTGGATTTTCAGTACTATATGCTTGTGTGGTTCGTACATGCCTGATTTTACTCAAGTTCATGTGATTTGTCGTGTTTTTCAAATTTTTGCATGCATATCATCCTTAGATTAGTTGTTGCACGTTATTGTGTGTGGAGTTTATTGCCAAGTCTTTTGAACTTTTTTATTGAGTAGACTAAGTGTTTATGACCATTGATCATATGTTGCATCACTTTGCAAGTAGTTTGAGGCTTGTCTCGCTTGGTTTGTCACATTCGCTTGTGCACTAGTTAATCACATTCGCTTGTGCACTAGTTAAGCTTAGTAGTCTCGACATCACCTTGAGTGGTGTTTCTTCTACTGCGGTTCACGATGGCCTTATGAAATGATGCATGTTAGAGTCTATGGTTGTAACCCGTGTAATTATGTACGTAAGAGGCGACAAGTTCTTCACCTCGATTCGAGATTGCCAAATGCCTAGGAAGGAGGTAGTGTGAGGTGTGCGATTCCTTGTATTAAACCTATTCTATCGAATAGGTTTGGGGAGGGGGTTGCTTCGTTGATCTTGTCTTTCGTCTTTGAGTCATTGTAAAGTTTCCTTTTTCTTTTTCCTTTTGTTTTGTGTCCCAACCTATTCTTTCGAATAGGTTTGGGGAGGTGTCTTTGTAAAGAGTCTTTCCTTTTTCCTTTTCGTCTTTGTGCTCAAACCTATTCTCTCGAATAGGTTTGGGGAGGTGTTTTTGACACATAGTACTGCTGCTTGCCCCTATAAGAAAAAAGAAAGAGAAAAAAAGAAAAGATAAAAAAAGAGAAAAAGAAAAGAAGAAAAGAAAAGAGAAAAGAAAATAAAAAAAGGGGAAGAAAGAAAATAAAGAATAAGGCCCTAAAGCAAAAGAAGGGTCGTTGCAAGCCAAAAGCAGTCTAGTAAAGTGTCAAGTGTCATGTAAATATTTTGTTCTTGTGAAGTTATCGAGTTGTAAATTCTATCTTTTGTTTAGTGTCGCCTTTGTCCAAGGCCTGTTCTTGACCACCCTCGTCTTGCTATTCAAGAAGTGGTTGAAAGAGGCTCATTCTCAAGAGTCTGGGTAGAATATGGGAGTGTTATCTTTCTAAGGGAACCCTCCTTCATTTGATGAGAGCTAGTATTGGTTCGCCCTCTCTTGAGGAAAAGTCTCACTTGGTGAACAAAAGTAAGTCCTCGGTTTCATAGGCACGGGGCAATTGTAGTATGATAACATGCATCATTCTGTCGTCACTGACCAGGTCCAGGTAGAAGATGTTACGAGAGACTCCTTTGTTTGACCAAGTGCACATGAGAATGTGTATATTCGCAATCGAGGCATTCTTCAACCTACTTGCATGTCATGCACATATGGTCTTGTTCATAAGCATTTGGTAGATTCAATAGACTAGTTCATCTTACTTGGCATGAGACTCCTTTTGTTTTGCATTTAGGTTAGTTTGTTGCTTGAGGACAAGCAAAGGTTTGGTTTCGGGAGTTTGATGAACGTATTTTTGACGCGTTCATCTTGTCTTTTTCACCTTATTTTGCTATCTTCTAGCCTTGTTTTTGGTTAGTTTTGTAGAATTGTGTCACGTTTTGTGTTTTCTCCATTTTCAGGCACTTAGGTACGAAACGGTGTTTTTGGAGCTAAAAACGAGCCTTTTTGATGGAAAAGACGACCCCGTTGAAGTTCCCCAATCTCCGTGGCTTGTCCGTAAGTGTTTGAGCTTCAATAAGCATCGAGAAGGATGAGTCCAAGGCACCCGAGGGCCATGCGAGGGCAAAAAGATTGAGTTTGAAGACAAAAATCTGCCCAGGAGCCAAGCTAAGCGCCTGGAATAGTGAAGCGCTTCGCTTCAATTTCCAGGAGCTTTGGCACAGAAGCCAAGCGAAGCGCTTGGAGTGCCCGAAGCGCTTCGCTTGCCAAGCGCTCCGCTTGGCTTCTCCAAGCGGTCCGCTTGGCAGCGGTTACGTTTTCGGATTTTCCTTCTTAGATCTGATCTTTGATCATTTTTTGAATATCTTTTGAACTGTAACTTCGTTTTGGAGAGCTCCTAAGCCCCAAAACTCAGGGAATATTCAGATTTCTTTGTATTTTAGCTTGGGATTCAAGGTTTTGATTGAGGATTCATCCTTTGTAATCATCTACGGAGAGGTTTTCTTTGATTCCCACCGATTAGTGACAGCTTTGGTGGTAACTTGCATCACTCTCTTGTCTTGTAGTTTGATATGATGTATTCCAATTATTATTCATATGAATTGATGTCTATGTTGATGAATATGAGTAGCTAAATCTTTTGTGTTGGTGGTAGAATGTAGAATATGCATGCTATGGGTTATGTTTATGCTTACATGAGATTGTGATTCAATCTTGCTGCAAATCCCTTCATATGATTCTTAGTTGCCTATAAAATATATTCGAATTCAGTATAGTGACAAACTCTTGGTCAATGAAAGCTATAGGATTGTATGTTAGAGATTTGCAGCATGCTAGATAAATGGTGTTGGTGACAAGCACCTCTAAATTATTGATAGTGATCTTTCATGATGTGTGTCTTAAATTTGCCTAGACAAGTTGCTTAGCAGACTTGATCGAAGGTTCTACGCACTGAACTTGTGAGCATATACGTAACCCATGCATGTGTATTTAATTTCTACCACCAACCGTTTTCCAAGCTTGTTTACAACAATCTGTTTTCTCGTTGCTATTATTCAAAGGAAACGATTCTCTAAACATTTGAACTCGTTGACTGAAATTACTTGCAAAAACCTCAAGCAAAGCCACGTTAAGTCCCGAGAGAACGTTACTCGGGGACAACTTGCCATTGCACTCTAGTTTGTGTAGTGATAAGTGTTCTTAGGCTTTTAAAACAAATTTAATTGGTGAAAAACGACATCATGAGATGGTTACTGTCATTAATGATGGACCTATCAAGATCACTAAGGTTGAGAGAAGTTTTCCTCACAAAATCACAGAAGCTGGAAAGGAAACTATCTTAGTTGATACTGTCATTCCAAAACAAAGAGAGTAATGGACTTCCGACGAATCCAAGAGATTCCGTCTTGATGGACAAGCAAGAAACATCATCATTCGATCAACTCCGGATACTATACAGTGCAAACTGTGGGGTGCCAAAACTGCTAAGGAAGCTTGGAAAATGGTTCAAGATCTTTGCGCTGGATCTGACAAAACCAAGGAAAACAAACTCGAAGTGCTGAAGTTAAAGTTCCAGAACTTTAAACAAGGTACAAATGAGTCACTAGAAGACTTGGACTTCAGATTCACAACTCTAGTTAGTGAGATGGCCGCCTTGGGAGTTGGAAATCTTTACTCAGATTCTGAGAAGGTGAAAACCATCATCAGAAGTCTGAACCAAGAATGGATCCACACTCAGAATTTCTACTACAATCAAGGAATGCCAGACATCACACCTACAGAGTTGTTCTCTCATCTTGCTACTGTCAACTACGAGACAAAGCAAAGAGAAAATGTGTTTACTGAAAAATCGCAAAACATTGCTCTTACTGCAAAGCCGTCATCTTCTGAAAAGAAGAATGATAAAGAGCCCGCTGATGAAAATGCTTTAGTTGTTAAAAATATGAAGAAATTCATCAGTACGGAACTACCATAAATACAAGAATGAGGCTAGCTCGCTGAACAAGCAAGCTCAGCAAGCAAACACATCAGAAGAACCAGCAGTTGGAAATGATCTCTGTTTTTACTGCAAAAAGCCTGGACACTTCAAAGCAAATTGTCCTTTGCTGAAAGGCAAATCTGCTGAAAAGAAGAAGATGTTCAAAAGAGCATTTATTGTTGAAGAAAACAAGAAGCTTCAAGCAAAAATCGATGCGTTGTGCATTGATACTAGCTCCGAAGACAGTGAGGAAGAAAGCTCAGACACTGACGATGAAGAAGCCACTCTTGACGTAGAGATTGGCAAGGAAGTTTGTGGAATAGCCATGGAAGCTTATCCAGATGTGTCAAACTACGAATTCTGCCTCATGGCCGTTCAGGTAAACAATCCTACCTCTGACTCTGACTCAGAAAGTGAAGACGAGATTCATCTTGACAAGATTCAAGGAGAAATCGAAAGATTTGAGAAAACTCTAAGCAAACAGCAAGAGAAACTACAAAATGCTGAGACTCTGACCAAGCAGACTACTGAAAAGTATGTTTTGCTGAAGGAAGAGACAGAAAAGAAAGATGATGAAATAGTGCATCTTAAGAAGTTGATTGCTGAAGCTACAGAGAAGAATTCTCATATGGAAATAGAATTGGAAGAATATCAGTCCTCAATTCTAAAGTTACTTGTTGAAATCCAAGAAATGAAAAAGATGAAAATTAATTTCAAATCTTATGCTGATGCAAGTAATACGCTGACTGAACTAAACTCTTATCTGAGAGATCCATCTCAGAAAGAAGGTTTAGGTGCAACGTATGAAGGTAATAATCTTGAGTAAAGACAAATCACCAATTTCCTTTGTACGTGCTACTGATAGTGGTCAACCAGAACTCTATCAGTTTGGTCAATCTAAGGTTGCTGAAAAATGCAATAAGTACCTACGACCGTAAAGCCCGTTGTTGCTACTCAAAGTAACAAGACTTTAAAAGGAAAACAGGTTGTTGAAAAGCAAACTTTAAAGAAAAAGGATGTTGTAAAGCATTCCGCCAAACAAGTTGCTGAAAAGCAATTTGTTAAGTTAAAGGCAAGATTTCTAAAAGTAATCAGAAGACCTTTGCTGACAAACCTGAATCAAGTAAGGTTGCTGAGACAAAAGCTCAGCATTGTCCGAAAAGTGGAATCGGTTTCAAAACCAAGCAAAGTCAACTTTTCATGAGTATAAGCAAAGTCAGCAAAGATACTTCAAAGAGATGAACAAAACCAAGCCTAAGAGTTCTGACAAGACTCTTAATGCTAGGGCTAGAAGGAACCTTGCTAGAAAAGAACTTACTGAAAAGTATGTTCAGCAAAAAGGTCAACCGAGTAAGACACCACATCAGAAAGTGGATTTGATCAGCACGAATCAAAAGTCTTTCGGCTCAAAACCTCCTAGTTCCTCAGCAAGTAGAAAACAAGTCAAAGTTGAAAAATTTAAGACTTGGGTTTCCACTGGACGCATTCTTGAACATGTTAATGGACATCCAATATTGGATAATTAACTTGTTTGCTCTTGATTGTGCAGACTTCAGCCACGGAGACAAACGATGCAATCTGGCACTTTGACAGTGGTTGTGGAAAGCACATGACGGGCAACAAGAATAACCTTATAAACTATAGACGGTGGTCTAAAGGTCCAACAATAAGGTTTGCTGGTAGAGGCTCTGGTTCTACAAAAGCTACGGTGACGTGAAGTTAGGATGCATTACCATTACGGGAGTTCTTTATGTCAAAAATCTTAAGTTTAACCTTTTCAGCATGAGTCAATTTGCTGATAAAGGATACTTCATCAAAATCAAAAGTGATGAATGTAAACTTATAGATTTCGAGACAAAGAAGGTTATTATGGTTGCTAAACGATCAGGAGGCTTGTACACCGTAGATTGGTCTTCAGCAATCGTTGAAAAATGCCTTGTCTCAGATCACGACTGCCTTACTGAAAAAGCATGGTTAGGGCATAAACGAACAAGTCACCTAAACTTCAAGATGCTGAATAAGCTGTCTAAAAAGGCACTTGTAGTTGGATTACCTAAGGTTACTTTCAAGAATGATGGTGTTTGCAATGCATGTCAGCAAGGAAAGCAAACCAAATCTTCTTTTAAGAACAAGGCAGAACCGTCAACTACAAAACCTTTACAACTCTTGCACATGGACTTGTTTGAATCTTCTTCAAAAAGCTATGCTGGTAAGAAGTATGGTCTGGTGGTGGTAGATGACTATTCAAGATTCACTTGGGTAGTATTTATCAAACACAAATCTGAAACAAGGACTGAAATACCTAACTTGCTGAATAAGCTTGAAGTCATGAAAAATGACAAGGTAAAAGTCATAAGGATAGACCATGGTACTGAGTTTGTAAACCAGTACATAACTGAGTATTGCACTTCAAAAGGCATACAACATCAGTTATCCTCAGTAAGGACACCACAACAAAATGGTGTTGCTGAAAGGAAGAATCGCACCCTAAAAGAAGCCGCAAGAACAATGCTTGCTGACACTGAGATAAGTGAGGCTTACTGGGTTGAAGCGATTAATACCGCCTATTACACTCAAACAGATATCTGATTACTAAGGAATACAACAAAACTCCTTATGAGTTATTTGTTGGAAGACCTCCTAATATCACTCATCTAAGAGTATTTGGTTGTAAGTGTTTCGTTCTTAACAACGGTAGAGAATACCTAAGAACATTTCAACCAAAGGCAGACGAAGCGATATTTCTTGGTTACTCCTTGCACAGTAAAGCTTATAGAGTTTACAACAAAAAGGCACAAAAGATCGAAGAATCAATGCATGTTGTATTCTACGAAAAGACACAAGGAGTGCCTGCTGAAGAAGAAATATCAGAATGTACGAAGAAGCTAATCATACATGAGCAAAGAACTGAATCTGATGCTAGGCAAATCAAGTTAATTGAACTAAATGATGATTCTGACAATGACTCTCCTCCCACAAGTCATGACAAGATAAATATAGTTCATGGCAAAGAATTTCCAGCAAAAGACGCATTTGCTCCGGATGTTGCTGAAACTATGCAACCTCCTGTGCCTGCTGATGAGTTACCACAATCTAGCATTGTTGAACAAGCAGTTGCTGATGAACCAATCTCAGCAGAGACACAACAAAATACCAGTAGTACTGAACAAGTATATGCTGAAGAGTCACATGCTGATGAGCAAACTTATCCAGATCCAAAGAGCAGAAAACCTGTTAACAAATGGATTAGAGATCATCCCTCTACGGATATGATTGGTGATATTGACAAACACCAAGTGACTAGATCCAAAGTATCTGCTACTCATGAACTTGCTGAAGAAGCAAATGTCATAGAAGTAGAAGCTTTGTTCTCTTGCTTTGTTTCAGAAATTGAACCCAAGACCATAGAAGAAGCTTTAAAGCATTCTGAATGGATCAAGGCAATGCAAGAAGAACTGGATCAATTTGAAAGGAACAAAGTCTGGAAACTTGTACCTCTTGCTGAAGGAAAGAAGCTATTGGGTGTTCAGAAACAAGCTGAGTAGTCTGGTGAAGTAACAAGGAACAAAGCACGTTTGGTGCTCAAGGTTACTATCAGATTGAAGGATGGACTATGATGAGTCTTATGCACCAGTGCAAGATGGATGCAATTAGATTTTCTTGGCCTGCTGCTCACAATGACTTCATTGTTTATCAAATGGATGTTAAAAGTGCATTCTTGAATGGTGAACTTGCTGCAGAGTCATTTTGGCACAACCCCCTGGCTTTTACTTCCCTCAAGAAACCAAGATGGTATACAAGTAGAAAGCTGTATTGGTCTAAAGCAACCACCAGAGCTTGGTAAGATACCTTAGCTAGTTCTTGGCTGGATAATGGTTTCAAGAAGGAGACAGTTGACAAACTTGTTACCATGAACCATGTGGTAAATTACTCTTAGTTCAGTTTATGTGGATGACATATATTTGGATCTAGGACAAACACACTTGTGATGATTTGTCCAAACTCATGACAAACAATTGCAAATGAGTATGATGGGACAATGAATTATTTCCTAGGATTGCACAGTAAGCAACTCAAAGATGGCATATTCATAAATGAAGCAAAGTATGCGAAAGAAATGCTCATAAAGTTTAGGATCAAGAGGAAGAAAAACTGACAAGATCCTATGAGTGTTGGTACCAAATTGGGCTATACTAAGAAGATAAAAAGTGTTTGAAGAACACAAGTATCGAAGTCATGGTTCCTTGTTGTTATTTAACACAGAAGACCTGACATTCAGTATGTGTTTGTGTGTGTGCAAGTGTTCCAATCTGATCCAAGAGAATCACACTCCAAAAGGCACTTAATATACTGACATGTCAAAGGTACAATCAATGTTGATAATGGTATCCTACCGATTCTTACTGAATTGGTTGGTTCTTCTGATGCCTGATCAGGGAGGAGGAGGATCAACTCTTGATAGAAAAATACCTTGGCACTTGTCAGTTTTCTAGGTACTAGATAAATCTGGTTCAGCAATGAAGCAAACCTATGTTGCCAATTTCATCTACTGATCTGAATAATTGCGGCTGTTGTTGCACGCTTAAATCTATGGATTCCGCAACCAATTTCATAGATTTATGGATTTCTGCAAAGAAAAACACCAATCTTTTGCGATAATACAAGTGCTATTGCTATCACGCACAAATCCCAATTTCCACTCCCAGGAAAAGACATTGATATTATAATCATTTCATTTAGAGGATATGTGGAAACGGGAGATATAGGTTTTAAAAGTAGGTACCGAGATCAACTTGTGACATCTTTACCAAGCCCCTACCAGATAACCAGATTCGCAATGCTACAGGTATAACCTTGATTGATTGACTTACCTCAATAGGGATACAATTGG
>CM051457.1:82256305-82325627 GCA_028274465.1 Plantago ovata
TGTTTGAATCTCATTCAAATGAACATTAAATCCAAAGCCTGCACGCGAAGGACATGAAGACTAGAAGACAAATAAAGGACGGTGCTGAAAGTACAAAAGCAAGATAGTGACATCTTAAGCAACAAAGCCTTAGAATTTGAAATTCAAACGGCTCCCTTCATTCACTATAAATAGAGGTCATCCGGCAAAGAGTTGAAGTGTGTCAACAACGTGATCAAACTCTCACTTGTGCTTAAACTCACATACCTTTCAAACACTCTTTACTGCCATTGATCCGTTCCAAGACTTAAAGCTTGAAAAAGCTACTTGTGAAGAAGTAGAACATACACGGCTAAGAAATTAGTTAAGTGTTCTTTCTTTCGAACAAGAACAAGTCTTGACACCAGAAATATTCAAACTTGTTTACTGAAAAGTATTCAAAGTTTTGTTTCTTAGATTACTTGTTGTAGCTGAATAATAAGTTATAATCAAGTTATCTCATCCCAAACCTCTCTAACTGAAAATACACCCTTTCAGGCGTGAAATTCAGGGGGAACTTAATCGAGCATAGTGTTGTTGATTAAAAGTCCCAAGTTTGGTGGAGAACAAGGTTTCGTTCTCTAGTTAGGATGGAAACGAAGCAAGTGTGCTTTGGTTTCTGTTGAATCTCTCTAGATAGGTGTTGTAAGGAATCTCAAACTTGTCTTAGTGGATTCAGTCCTAGAAAGGACAAAGTGGATTAGTTGAGAGATTACGCCACTCTCAGATACCACTATAAAAGTGTTTGTGTAATTTACTTACTGCATTTAGTTTTCAGCAAAGCATATCTATATGTACACAGTCACTCTGTTCACTTGCTGAAACTATCACTTACTGACAAAGCACTTATTGTACAAAGACTCCCGCTCTCTAATTTTAAGTATCAACAAACCTCGTTAGTGAAAAGTAACTAGCGCTTGCTGAGAAAGTTAAGTATCAGCAAACTCATTACTGAAAAGTAATAAGTCCTTGTTGAGAAAGTTTTTAAACGACGAAAGTTTGAAAAGACTATTCATCCCCCCCCCCCTCTAGTCTTTTCTTGTTGTTTAAAGGGACCAACAAACTTGTTGTGAGTTTGAGAAAAAAAAAACACCAGGTTTGATTTTGGATGGTTTTGATGTGAGAATGACTTGTAATTTTTCACTGGTGTAATTTTTCCTTCCACAGCCTAAGCAAAACAAAAAAACAAAATGAATAAGCACTTAGGGTACAAGATCTTGAAATTCTTATGTTACACGTCCTACTTTGCACTTATTAAGATAAAAAAAATACTAAGTTTCAATTCAGAATTACTTGTATCCACAGTAAAGTTACAATAGAAAAATACCAAAAAGATATCATTACAATAGCATATATTCATGGTTTATACATATAATAATATTCAATATAACATTTTGAACAAACAAGATGAAAACAACAACTAGTCATCAATCAACTAACTTAACTTTGAACACAATTTCCCGAAATTCCCTCACAACGTTTGCACTGAACACAGCCAAAAATAAACTTTCCCGATTAGGTTACAAAACAAAAATGTTTAACTGGTTTTATCATTTTATTATTTCACCAATTCCAAACACTAGAACCTCAAATAGGTTTGAAATGAATAAATAAAGGATAAAACCATTCGCACTGTCGCAAGAGCAGTTGTGGATCTTCGGTCTCCTCAGGTTGGCCTTCGCTACGGTATCCTTCTAGCTCCATGTATCCTTCGTTCAAGGATTCTTGCTCGCTTATATCCTGTAGCAGGTTCTCCTCCCCTTCCTGGCTTCCATTCTCTTGACGAAGGAACCTCAAGTGAACTCTAAGCGTCCAACCCTCGGGCGGTACGTCCGGGTGCACGAAAGGAGTCCTTCCGTTGCTACTGTTGGACAGGGTGTTGGAAAGGTGTATATTGAAGTCAACGGGAAACAAAGGCTGGGTTTCTTGGATCTGGCTCTCTTGATTTGACAAAACTGGACTTTGTGTGTGTAGATCAGGAGTAGGCAGCCGTTGGTTGGGTCCATTTGGTAGGTGTAACAGCCCAAACCTTTTTAACCCTCTTAAGATGGAATTTGTTATCGATAATGAAAATTAAGTTTAATTATAATATTTTATTTATGGAAAAAGTATGATGGTACAGCTCATGGAGGAATTTCGACAAGTGATCTTGTATAGGACTTGGGCCCAAAAGTGGTTAAAGGTACACCCCGGTCCCTTCGTGTTGGTGTTAAAATATGTCCAATCCGCATTTACGAGCTGGAGCGGTCTAAGAGCGCGACGAAGCTCTAAAGGACTGTCCCTCAATGGGCTCGACCACCCTTCCAGGTACGTCACCTGAGGGTGACTCGACCAGCATAGTGTCCGACCAGCGTGATGAGATTTCCCTTTAAGAAAGTTCACTAAGGACAAGCTGACGGGAGTTGATCGAGAAGCATCCTTGGGGCTCGACCACCCTTGGTGGTCGATCGAGGACCTTACGTCAAGGTAGTATCCTCAAGAGATAACCAGGCAGAGCACTACTCGAGCGGTGGGTCCTGAGGTAGGGCTCGAGCACCTAGGTCGACCACAGCTGGTCGGTCCCTGGGAGGCCCACCTTCAAGAAGGATCCATTAGTCTTGAAATGTCTGGAATGCCCTCTAAACCCTAGGTCAGATGTTTGGGTCAAAGTCCATGGACCTCCTTAATGGGCTTGGGCCAAAGGAGGCTTCAATCTCAGACGGACAATTGTCACGATCCGACATAAAATGACAATAAAATACTATGAGTATATAAAGGGACCTCATTCCTTATCCCAAGGTAAGCAATTACTATTCACCTACCCTCATTATTTCTCTCACTAGGGAAGCCTTCAACTGCCTACACGTAAAGTCGTCACTCCGGTCTGATATTCAACAGACCGGGCAAGAGACACTAACCCCCCCCCCCACCTATTTCATTTCAGGTACCAGGAATCCACATGGTGATAGTATGTATGTTCTAGAGACAACCTTTATTAAGGGCAAATGTACTATTACACAGTCAACGTAATATATTATATGTTTGTTTATCCATGTTTATGTTTACATACGTATTTATATATTACATCAGGCATACAACAACATGTCATATCTTTATCTGGTTGGTCTGTATAGATATCAAACATGTCCCCTGTGAATAGATGACTGATCACATAATTAGTGGGAACTATGTGAATTATCATCTATCCCAAATTCACCCTAGTCGAAGCTCATCTCGGATGTAGGGGTCTGAATAAGGCAGTTGAGACTAGTATGCGTGGAGGTTATACTTGTTAGAGCAAGTGTGAGTCGATCCCACGACCACGGAATGGATCGTTAGACGAAAAATCCATGATGTCTCCATAATTGCGCATAGTTGTTCGGGGAGGATTCCGAATAATGGAAGAACCCACCGGATACTCCCATCGATTTATATTCTACACTGAAGTGTCTATGGGAACCGGAGTTGTCGAAGTGATGCAATTCGTCCTTTGACTCTCACGACTTTATCATCACGTTTGTTGTCCCATGTCTTTGGAAGGAATCCAATGCCCGCTCTGAATAAGCAGCCTGCTACGGTCCTTCTGGGATCATGGCTACATTACAAATGTGGATGATAAGTGTTCCTGTGAGGATTCATTTCTCATGTGTAGCATTGGACAGTACTACTCAAGTCGTTCATAGTTGGGTTGGTAAAACCGCTCGCCGACGTATGGATATATTGATGAATGGTCATAAGATATATCGCATTAACCAAGGAACTCACTGAAGTCACCATGAGTGTATTATTGGATAGACACTTCATCGATCCTAGATGCATTCTAGTTAGTCAGATGAAAGGACCTTACCATCGCCGCATTGACTGCAACATGCTTCAACAACGAAATGGTAGCTTTGAGAAACCTCTCAAACGTCCTCATGTATTAATGTTGCAAATGGAACCGTCCAGGAATCCCATGACGCCTAGTAAGGTCACTAGCTTAATACACTAAGGCCCTACGGGTCATACTATGTGCTGATTCAACTTATCCGCATGACCATGGAAATGGGATTATAATTAATCAAGATTAATTATCATTATTTGTGGCACAATTAATATTATGAGAATATTAATTGAATTAACTATATTTATAAGAATACAATTAAAGATTATATTTTAGAAATATAATTGATGTTGGAATCAAAAGGATATATTATTTAAAGATTAATATATGCACATGGACAAATTAATTGAGTTAGAATTGCCTTAGACTTGCATGTGGGTCCCAAAAGTGGGACCCACCTTATTCCCATGAGGTGCGGCCGGCGCATAGGGAGGAAGGAGTTTGACTCCTTCCTCCAATCAAACTTATGGGACAAGTTTTTCCTAATTGAGTTATGATTTAATTAGGAATGAACCTGGACATTAAGAGGTTACCTTGTGCAATAAGAATTAGAATTCTTATTCCTTTTAGGAGTCTAATAGAATGTTCTTTAGGCTTCTATTGACTACTATATAAGTAGATGGTTATGAAACACAATACACTATTATTCACTCTTCTATTCTTCCAAGAGAAAATAGAAAGCTCTCTCTCTCCTCCTACCTCACCGCCGCCGCCGCCCCCTTCTCCGGTCAACTAAGTTTGACTCGAGAATATCCTAGTATTCTCTCGATAACTTGTTCATTTGTGGATACCAAGGTTGAGGTTCTAAGAAGTTGGAAACTAACCTTTATTGTTTTACAGATAATCAAGAAGACATATTAGATATCTTCAACTTCAACGAAGGGGAAGATACACCAGACTATTACAAAAATTTTGATATTCCGCTGCACCACCCTAGGGGTTATTCTGACCATATTTTCTTACACTGGTCAGTGGAAGAAAGACTGCCCGAAGTTGAAGGCAGTGGGAGCTATGAAGCCACCGACATCTAGCTCAGGTATGTTTTTTTTATTGAAATAAATATGACTACTTTTGACTTCAGTAGTTGGGTATTAGATATAGTTTGTGGCTCACACATTTGTAATAATGTACAGGGGCTAACTGAAGACATGCTAGTCAAAAAAGGGGAAATCCATCTACGTACGCATTGGGAACGACAATGTTGTCATCGCCAAGCGTGTTGGAAGATACAAGATTGATTTACCCTCTGTACATAGATTAGAACTTGATAATGTTTATTACGTTCCTTCTATTGTCCGCGATATTATTTCCATTCCATTGTTAGAGAATTTTGGGTTTTTCCTTTCATTTTGCTAATAATACTTGTTATTTTTCGCACAACGGTTTGTTTTACGGAAAGGCACATTTAGATAATGGTTTATACTTATTGCGAAGTAGTCAAATAGTATTTTACATCGAAAAAAAACACCTTCGAGTAAGAAGAGTAACCCATCGTACCTATGCCATTGTAGACTTGGCCATATGAATGAAACCCGGATTCAAAGACTAAAGAAGTTGGAGTACTTAGAGCGATTCGATTTTGAATCGTATGGAACGTGTGAATCATGTGTTAAAGGCAAGATGACGAACAAAGCTTTTATAGGAAAAGGAGTTCGAGCCACTCGCTGCAAAGAGCTCATACACAGTGATGTATGTGGACCAGTCGCGGATCAAGCGCGTGGCGACTATTCTTAATTTGTTACCTTTACAGATGATTTCTCAAGATTCGGTTATATTTATTTGATGAAACACAAATCCGAAACCTTCGAGAAATTCAAGGAGTTTAGGAACGAAGTCGGGAAAGAATTGAACTTAAGCATTGTAAAACTTCACTCCGATCGAGGAGGCGAATACTTAAGTCATGAATTTTTCGATTACTTGAAGGAAAATGGAATTCAATCACAGTGGACTCCTCCTGGAACGTCTCAACTGAATGGCGTATCTGAGAGGAGAAATCGAACCTTGCTAAATATGGTGAGATCGATGATTGCATTCTCAACTCTTCCAAAATATCTGTGGGGATATGCGCTACAAACTGCAATCTATATTCTGAATCGTGTACCATCTAAATCAGTTGACAAAACTCCATATGAATTATGGAAAGGCAAGAAGCCTAATTTTGACTATCTTCATGTTGGGGTTGTCCCGCAATAGTCAAGAGAATGCTCACCGTAAAGTTAGATGAGAAAGGTGTTAAGTGTTATTTCATAGGCTATCCTCGTGAAACGAGAGCTTATGAATTCTATCATGCTGAAGATCATAAAGTGATCATATCTAGAAACGTTAAGTTTTTAGAAGAGGAATATCTTCAAGAAGAAAGACTTGAAGATATGATAGAGCTTGAAGAAATTCAAGAAGATAGCACTGAGAAACATGAGCCTATTGTTATGGACTCAAGTTCAGTGGGAGCTTTTGAAGCTAATGATCGTAATGAAATGACACTTTGTAGGCATGTCATAGCCATTGGGAGTCCTGTCAACCGTATTACAGTTCAGACCACTCCGACAGAACCAACTGTCGATCAACCTGTGCAACAAGAAGCACAAGCACAACCTCCGACGAGGGAGCCAAGGCGTCGAGCACCACCTATGCCAAGACCCACTGATAATGTTCGAGTTACATGAAGTCAGAAAAGAAAGGCACCAGAGACCCCAACTGAGACTGAGGTCGACCTCCGTAGGTCAAGGAGGAATCTGAAACTTCCTCCAGTGGCAAGTCTTGTGATAGAAAACATCAGTGAACTTGATGTTGGCTTGTCAAAAAGGGAAAACCCTATGACTTACGCTGAGGTAGTGAATGACATTGACTCAGAGAGATGGATAGAAGCCATGGAATTGGAAATAGACTCCATGTACCAAAATCAAGTCTGGAACTTGGTTGATTTTCCCCAAGGTGTCAAGCCAATTGGGTGCAAATGGGTCTTTAATAGATAGACCGATGCTGAAGACAAGGTAGAAACGCACAAGGCGAGACTTGTGGCTAAGGGTTATACCCAAAGGTATGGCATCGATTACGATGAAACCTTTTCACCATTGGCAAAATTGAAGTCTATTCGAATTCTGCTTGCAATAGCTGCATACTATGATTATGAGATCTAGTAGATGGATGTCAAGACTGCTTTCCGCAAATGGCAATCTTGGGGAAGAAGTCTATGATGAATGTGTATTTTACACTTTCATTTGAGTCTTTTTCACCTATTTTAGCTATCCTCTATGTTAAATTAGCTATATTTTAGTGCATTTTATTAGAATAGTGTCACGTTTCTCTTTAGTCTTTATTTTAAAGGTTTTGGTTGAAAAACGAGGATTCCCGGGCAATTATATTGAAGTAGACAAGGAATTGGTGTTCCAGAAGCCTAATTGGAGTATCTGAAGGTTTCCGGATAGGATTTGAAGTCTAGGGGTCGAATGTGGAGGTTAGAAGGCCACTAGAAGTCATAAACCGAGTCCGAAAAGGGGAAGAAATCCAAAAACGCGTCGAAAACGCGTAATATCCCGAATTTTACTCCCGGGCGAATCGCCCGGGATGTGGGGCGAATCGCCCCACGCCAGGCGACACGCCCGGTATGTGGGGCCCTTCGCCCCACACTAATTCGAAGCCTATATATAGTTGCTCAGTTTTTCTCCGATTTTCATACTTTTCCAGACCTATTCTCTCACCTTTCTCTGTAGTTTTAGGTAGGAACTTCCCAGAGCCTGTTCTGGGGGTTCATAGCTTAGGAGATACTTTTTCATAGCAGTTTGGAGCTTGTAAGATCGCGATTCTTCGGAGATTGACAACCTTCGGTAACATTGTATCTTATAGTTTTTCTACTTATTTTTATATATCTTTCAACATGTTTTCTTCTATGATTTCTGTTGATTGCATGACAACTATGAGTAGCTAAACTTCTCGTTGGTGATAGTATGTGAATTCTTAGCGAAGGGTTGATAATTATGCTAATGGCTATATCGCGCATTATACTCCGTGTTATTGCTTTATTTCTTTGATCTATCTAAATCTCTATCTTCGTATTGTTGATTAATTATTGCACACAATTGGACAATTCATTGGTCTTCGACCTATCTAAATCTATATCTTCGTAGTGTTTGATAATTACAACTGGACAATTCATTGATCAAAGATCTCCATGCAAAACCGAGGAATTTAAGCATAATTATTAACCCGTTATGCTTTGAAGGACCATACTATCACCAATCTCCATTATCTGTTAAGAAAAACCTTTGCTAAACCGTCTGCTGTTTTAATTCTAAATTAGATTAGATAAAGCTAGTAATAGTCCTTAGAGATCGACACTCGAGGTTATTCTACTGCTACACTACGGTTTTCGTTGTAGTTGTGAATTGTCTTTGGCTAAATAACAAAATTATTTGATTGATCGGAACCGAAAATTCCGCACATCATCAAATTGGCGCCGTTGCCGGGGACTATACTCCTTTTTTCTGTTTAATTTGTTTATATTTTCAGCATTCAATTCCTAGTTCTAGTAGTTTTAGTTTTCCTTTTTAATCTCTATCTGATACTCCTTTCCTAGTCTTAGTAGTATTCGATTTCTAGAAATTTTCTCGATTTTCAAAATTTCTAACGAGGCTAATTTTCAGTTTTGAGTTACTCCTGTTCCAGATTTCCAGGTATGACGACCTTAAAAGCTCGCTTGACACCTACGTTCTCGCAAGTCAAGAGAGGGTCAGCTATATACTTGGAAGAAGAGTTATCGGGATATGAGGTAACAAGTTCTATAGTGAGAAGGATTCCGAGGTTCGAAGATGGAGTGGGGATGAATCCATTAAGCTTCATCAGGTCCTATGAAGAAGAAATAGCAAAAGTTCCAGCAAAGGGGTTCATTGAGGACCAATTATGCAGGAAATTATTTTCTTTTGCCCTGGGATATGAACCGAGGATTTGGATAGCAAGGTTAGCACCAGGATCACTGAAGACCTGGAGCCAAGTAGTAGAGGAGTTCTTGGCACGTTTCATGCCTTACCATGAGACGATTGCACTGCGGAATCAGATCGAACACTTCAAGCAAGGAGAATACGAGCGGTTCTGTGACACCTACGAACGTTTTGAGTTGTATAAACGTGAGTGCCCCCACCACCGTTTCGACGATGGGGAGCTGAATTGGTTTTTTGTTGGAGGATTACGTGATGAAGTTAGGCTTCAAGTGGATGGGATGTGTGGAGGTTTAGAAGAATGTACAGTTGAAGAGGCAGAGAAGGTCTTTCAAGAGTACGCCAATGGATCCGCACAATCCGAGAAGATAATGTTGAATGAAGTCACCAACATATATTCAAATCAAGGCAAAACTGAGGGGTTATACGAAGAATATTCTGAGGACGAAGACATCAGTGAGGAGGAGGAAGTTCCGTTTTACGCAGGGATTAAAGCCATTGAGAGTGTTATCGAGATAGCACACGCAGGGCAAGCTGAGAACAATCTTCGCATCGAGAGGGCTTTTGAAGCGGTCGAAGTAACTGAGCAACTTATCAAGGAGCTTAGCCTATTGAAGTGCGGAAGGTGCGATAAAGCAGTCGAGCACACCCCACTGGAAGTAGTGAGCAAACCACCCGAGGTAGGGGGCGAATCGCCCCCCAACTCCAGGGAATCGCACGACACCAGTCCTCCTGATGTGACTCTTGAAACTGATCCCGAGCCACTTCCAGCTATTACTACCAAGGAGAATGAGTGCGAAGAGGTGAACCTACTACTCCGTGGAGGCAAGATGACCAAAATTCCTAACTTCGTGCGTCCTAAACGGATAGAATCTACTGGGACCGAAAATACAGGACCAAGCACAGAACAAGAAGTTGGCGAAAGTTCCAAAGAACCTCAAGAATTTCCAGGAAGGAATGATGAACCAAGACCATCTGTGATAGACATAGGTGATGACGAAGTCGAGGAAGGAACTAGTACGCCAGGGGAACTTCACAAATCTTCCAATCCATATGTGCCTCCGAAGCCACATGTACCATTCCCAAGTTGGATCAAGCCAGCCAAGAAGGATATTCAAGAATCACCCCTGTTCAAACGCCTGTCAAAAGTGGAAGTCAATGTGCCTCTCTTGGAGTTAATCCAAAACATTCCAGCTTATACGAAATTCTTCCGTGAGATCAAGAACAAAAGGGTTACTTCAGGAAAGGAAGTGAATGGGGTTGAAACGGTCAACTCAATTGCCGGATTGCCAGTAAAAAAGAAGGATCCTGGAAGTTTCATCATCGACATCGCCTTAGGGAATGGACGAACTACGAAGGCAATGCTTGACTTAGGGGCTAGCATTAACCTGATGCCCTATTTAGTGTATAAGGCCCTGGAACTCGGAGAATTGACACCAACTGATATGGTCGTCCAAATGGCAGACCAAAGTGTGAAGAGGCCGGTCGGGATAATAGAAGACATCCTTGTGAAGGTGGACAAATTGATAATTCCAGCTGATTTTGTAGTAATGAAGTCCGCAGACGAGGGAAATAGCCATATCCGTGAGCACGTAGTACTACTTGGGAGACCATTCATGGCAACTACCAACACATGCCTTGAACTTAAGGGCAAGAAAATAACCATGGAAGTAATGGGCGAGAAAATTGAATTGGTAGGATGTAGCATCGGAGATAAGGAAGTCGCGGAGGAGTTAAAATTTGTCGATAGCTATGAGTCCGTGATTCCCGAATTTCATCATTGCCATAGTAATCGTGAACCACTCGAGGAGGCACTGACAATGCAAACTGAGACGTGCTACATGACCGAAGAAGCAAGGGAACTAGTTGAAATAATGGATAGCACCCCAGAAATTCCCGCAGGAGAGGAGGTACTTGAACCTTTAGATGAAGAAGAGGAAGAAAGTAGGTTTCCCGAAGAACCTAGCTTAGAATTGAAACCGCTTCCTGCGCACCTCAAGTATGTGTACTTAGGAGAAAATCAGAAGAAGCCCGTAATTGTCTCCTCACATCTCTCCGACAATGAAGAAAGTAAGCTGATTGAAGTATTGAAGGAAAATTCCGTAGCTATAGGATGGGGGATCAGTGATATCAAAGGAATTAGCCCTACACGGTGCGTGCACAACATCACTCTAGAGCAAGATGCCAAACCCGTTAGGCAACCTCAGCGAAGGATAAATTCAGCCATGCAAGAGGTGGTAAAAAAAGAAGTGATCAAGTTGCTAGATGCTGATATGATTTTTTCCCCATTCCTGATAGTCGATGGGTGAGCCCAGTACATGTAGTTCCTAAGAAATCAGGAGTCACGGTGGAAGAGAATGAGAAGGGAGAATTGGTACCGGTTAGGAAGACCACTGAATGGCGGATGTGCATTGACTATAGAAGATTAAATGCCGCCACTAAGAAAGACCACTTCCCTTTACCATTTATAGATGACATGCTAAACCGCCTTGCAGGGCGGATGTTTTATTGTTTTCTTGATGGTTTATCAGGTTTCTACCAGATTCCGATTGCACCGGTGGATCAGGAGAAGACGACATTCACTTGCCCATTTGGAACATTTGTCTATAGGAGGATGCCATTTGGACTATGCAACGCTCCCGCCACTTTTCAAAGGTGCATGCTTTCCGTTTTCTCTGACATGGTAACTAAATTTGTTGAAGTTTTCATGGATGATTTTTCCCTTTTTGGTGATTCGTTTGATGAATGCTTGCAAAGATTAGATCTTGTTTTGAAAAGGTTCATTGAATGCAACTTGACCTTAAGCTGGGAGAAGAGTCATTATATGGTTAGAGAAGGCATTGTTCTAGGACATGTAGTTTCTGAAAGAGGTATTGAGGTAGACAAGGCTAAGATCGAAATCATTGAAAAACTTCCCCCACCTACTTGTGTGAAAGAATTGCAATCTTTTCTTGGCCATGTAGGTTTTCATAGGAGGTTTATTAAAGATTTTTCGAAAATTGCTAAACCTTTAAGTAGCTTGCTTGCAAAAGATGTGGTCTTCCATTTCTCTAATGAATGCTTAGTTGCTTTTAATACCCTTAAGGAAAAGCTTGTTTCTGCTCCCATTGTTGTGCCGCCTGATTGGAATCTTCCTTTTGGGATTATGTGTGATGCTTCGAATTTTGCTATGGGTGCCGTTTTATGTCAAAAAGTTGATAAGCAGTATCGTGTGATTTATTATGTTAGTAAGACTCTAGACTCCGCGCAAGTTAATTATACAACTACTGAAAAGGAATTTTTAGCTGTTGTCTTTGCTTTACAAAAGTTTAGGTCTTATTTAATTGGCCATCCTGTGAATGTCCATACTGATCATGCTGCTTTGAGACATTTGATAGCTAAGCAAGATTTTAAGCCTAGATTAATCCGTTGGATCCTTTTGCTGCAAGACTTTGATTTGACCATAGTGGATAGAGCTGGTAGGGAGAATTTAGTAGCAGATCATTTATCTAGAATACCTAATCTCCCTGTTGATTCGAACCCATCAATGAGGACCTCCCTAATGAGCACTTAATGAAGGCTAATGAAGAGCCATGGTATGCAGATATTGTAAACGTTTTGGCTATGAATGTTTGCCCCACTAACTTTTCAGCCTCAGACAAGAGAGCTCTTGCCAAGCGTTGCAGGACTTACATATGGGATGATCCGCATCTATTCAAGGAAGGAGCTGATGGGATTCTAAGGAGATGCGTCCCACAAGAAGAGCAACAAAGTGTGCTGAGCCATTGCCATGAGCTTAATTGTGGGGGACACTATAGTGGGTTGAAAACAGCTCGCAAGGTACTGCAAGCAGGATTTTTCTGGCCGACAATATACCGAGATGCTCGGAGCTTTGTGAAGAATTGTGACCCATGTCAACGAGGTGGTGGTATTGGCAAGAAATATGAAATGCCCCTTCAAGGGAATCTAGTGGTAGAACCTTTCGATGTATGGGGCATTGATTTCATGGGACCATTTCCATCAAGTGGAGGCTATGTATACATTCTCGTTGCAGTGGATTATGTGACTAAATGGGTAGAGGAAATTCCTACAAAAACAAACGACGGGGCATTGGTTATGAAGTTCTTGAAGGAGGTAATATTCTCTAGATTTGGGTGCCCTAGGACAATCATCAGTGATGGAGGGTCACACTTCGTCAATAGAACATTTGCCTCCCTTCTTAAGAGATACAGTGTCCACCATAGTGTCGCTACACCATATCACCCACAGACATCGGGACAAGTCGAAGTCAGCAACCGTCAAATTAAGAAGATCCTGGAGCGAGTGGTGAAGCCTAGTAGGAAAGATTGGGCAGGAAAATTGAATGATGCACTTTGGGCATACAGGACTAGCTACAAGACGGTGATCGGGACCACTCCGTACAGACTTGTGTATGGGAAGGCATGTCATCTTCCCGTAGAACTGGAACACAAGGCATATTGGGCTATTAAGGCACTCAATCTTGATATGGGAAAAGCTAGTGAGGAACGATTGTTGCAACTAGATGAGCTTGAAGAATTACGACTAGGTGCTTATGAAAATGCCAAGATCTACAAGGAACGTACTAAGAAGTATCATGATCGTGGTATAGTACGTAAGGAATTGATTCCTGGACAAAAAGATTTGGTATTTAATTCTCGCCTTCGACTATTTCCTGGTAAGCTCCGTACTTGTTGGGATGGACCGTACGAAATTATCGAAGTCGCTCCCCATGGAGCTGTAAAACTCTTTGATCCAAAGACGGGCAATACCTTCAAGGTGAATGGCCAACGAGTGAAGCCATACTTCGAGATATCTAATGATCAAAGGGAGGTTGATCACCTTGAGCTTACCCTTACCACCTCCACAAAAGGTTAGTGTGTTTTGTTTTGTTTTCTCACGAGTTTGATTGAGTTTTATAGGTCAGTTATGCAAATATTAGCTCTCACCTTAAATCCACTTTTGACGTTCGGGACGAGCGACGACGTTCAGGTTTGGGGAGGGGGTTATCGCTGGTTATCTCTATACTTATCTTGCTTATGATAAACTCGTGAAATTTTTTGAATTTTTTGCATTTGCACGTTTACTGCTTTCTTAGTTTTTAGGTTGCATTCACTACATTCATCCTAGGATAGTCTTGCATGTTTTATATGGAGTTTATTGCCGAATTTTTTGAACTTTTTTATTGGGTAGATTAACTAACTATACCATTAATCATATGCTTCATCTCTATGAATTTGTTTGAGGTTTTTCTCGCTTGGCTTGTCACATTTATGTACTGCACTTAGTTGAGCTTGGTAGTCTCGACATCACTTAGTGGTGTTTTCTCTACTGCGGTTCACGAAGGCCTTTATAATAGGATGATGCATGTTAGGGTCTTATGGTTGTTTTCCCGAGTAATTATGTACCTAAGAGGCAACAAGTCTTCACCATGCTTTGAGATTGCTAAATGCCTAGGAAGGAGGTAGTGTGATCCTTTGGTTATAACCTATTCTTTCGAATAGGTTTGGGGAGGGGGTTACGCTATCATTAGACTTATTTTTCGTTTTTTCATTTCTGTGTTGTGAGTTTATTTTTCCTTTCTCGTAAATTTTGTACTCCAACCTATTCTTTCGAATAGGTTTGGGGAAGTCGTTTGTCATTTTGTTTCACTTTTCGTTATGCTACTGCTGGCTAAAAAAAAAATCGTAAAAAAAGAAAGAAAAATTCCAGGAAAAAAGAAAAAAAAAAAAAAAAAGAAACTGGAGAGAAAAAAAGGAAAAAAAGAAAAGACCCCAAAAAAAGCAAAGAAGGGTCCAAAAAAGAAAGCCAAATAGCAGTTTAGCAAAGTGTTGTGTCTCATTTTCCAATTCTTGTAATGTTCGTAATCGTGTTGTAATTTTCTATCTTTTCTTTTGTTTTTGAGTGTCATCTGTTCTAGACCACCCTCGTCCTGCCATTCAGGAAGTGGTGAATAGCTTAAGGCTTTGCTTGAGAGATGGGTAGAATTGGGGAGTGTTATCTTTTATAGGGAACCCTCCTTCGTTTGATGAGAGCCAGTACTGGTTCGACCTCTTTGAGGATAAGTCTTAACTTGGTGAACAGTAGTAAGTCCTCAGTTTCATAGGCACGAGACAACCATTCGTAACTTAACATGTTTCATTACGTCGTCACTGACTAGGTCCAGGTAGAGAATGTTACGAGAGACTATCTTGTCTTGACATAAGTGCTTATGTGGATGTGTATGAGTCAATCGAGGCATTCTTCAACCCATATTCATGTTTTGATTTATATGGTTTTTGTTCATATGTTTTTGGATAGATTCAGTAGATTAGTTCATTTTATTTGGCATGAGACTCCATTTTATGTGTTGCAATTTTTTTTGCATTAGAGTCTAGCTTAGTTGCTTGAGGACAAGCAAAGGTTTGGTTTGGGGAGTTTGATGAATGTGTATTTTACACTTTCATTTGAGTCTTTTTCACCTATTTTAGCTATCCTCTATGTTAAAGTAGCTATATTTTAGTGCATTTTATTAGAATAGTGTCACGTTTCCCTTTAGTCTTTATTTTACAGGTTTTGGTTGAAAAACGAGGATTCCCGGGCAATTATATTGAAGTAGACAAGGAATTGGTGTTCCAGAAGCCTAATTGGAGTATCTGAAGGTTTCCGGATAGGATTTGAAGTCTAGGGGTCGAATCTGGAGGTTAGAAGGCCACTAGAAGTCAGAAACCGAGTCCGAAAAGGGGAAGAAATCCAAAAACGCGTCGAAAACGCGTAATATCCCGAATTTTACTCCCGGGGCGAATTTCCCGGGATGTGGGGCGAATCGCCCCACACCAGGCGACTCGCCTGGTGTGTGGGGCCCTTCGCCCCACACTAATTCGAAGCCTATATATAGTTGCTCAGTTTTTCTCCGATTTTCATACTTTTCCAGACCTATTCTCTTACCTTTCTCTGTAGTTTTAGGTAGGAACTTCCCAGAGCCTGTTCTGGGGGTTCGTAGCTTAGGAGATACTTTTTCATAGCAGTTTGGAACTTGTAAGATCGCGATTCTTCGGAGATTGACAACCTTCGGTAACATTGTATCTTACAGTTTTTCTACTTATTTTTATATATCTTTCAACATGTTTTCTTCTATGATTTCTGTTGATTGCATGACAACTATGAGTAGCTAAACTTCTCGTTGGTGATAGTATGTGAATTCTTAGCGAAGGGTTGATAATTATGCTAATGGCTATATCGCGCATTATACTCCGTGTTATTGCTTTATTTCTTTGATCTATCTAAATCTCTATCTTCGTATTGTTGATTAATTGTTGCACACAATTGGACAATTCATTGGTCTTCGACCTATCTAAATCTATATCTTCGTAGTGTTTGATAATTACAACTGGACAATTCATTGATCAAAGATCTCCATGCAAAACCGAGGAATTTATGCATAATTATTAACCCGTTATGCTTTGAAGAACCATACTATCACCAATCTCCATTATCTGTTAAGAAAAACCTTTGCTAAACCGTCTGCTGTTTTATATTCTAAATTAGATTAGATAAAGTTAGTTATAGTCCTTAGAGATCGACACTCGAGGTTATTCTACTGCTACACTACGGTTTTCGTTGTAGTTGTGAATTGCCTTTTGATGAATGTGTATTTTACACTTTCATTTAAGTCTTTTTCACCTATTTTAACTATCCTCTATGTTAATTTAGCTATATTTTAGTGCATTTTATTAGAATAGTGTCACGTTTCCCTTTAGTTTTTATTTTACAGGTTGTGGTTGAAAAACGAGGATTTCAGGGCAATTATATTGAAGTTGACAAGGAATTGGTGTTCCAGAAGCCTATTTGGAGTATCTGAAGGTTTCCGGATAGGATTTGGAGTCTAGGGGTCGAATCTGGAGATTAGAAGGCCACTAGAAGTCAGAAACCGATTCCGAAAAGGGGAAGAAATCCAAAAACGCGTCGAAAATGCGGAAATTCTGGAATTTTACTCCCGGGCGAATCGCCCCACACCAGGCGAATTGCCCGGCGTGTGGGGCCCTTCGCCCCACACAAATTCGAGGCCTATATATAGTTGCTCAGTTTTTCTCCGAAATTCATACTTTTCCAGACCTATTCTCTCACCTTTCTCTGTAGTTTTAGGTAGGAACTTCCCAGAGCCTGTTCTGGGGGTTCGTAGCTTAGGAGACACTTTTTCATAGCAGTTTGGAGCTTGTAAGATCGCGATTCTTCGGAGACTGACAACCTTCGGTAACATTGTATCTTACAGTTTTTGTACTTATTTTTATATATCTTTCAACATGTTTTCTTCTATGATTTCTGTTGATTGCATGACAACTATGAGTAGCTAAACTTTTCGTTGGTGATAGTATGTGAATTCTTAGCGAAGGGTTGATAATTATGCTAATGGCTATATTGCGCATTATACTCCGTGTTATTGCTTTATTTCTTTGATCTAGCGGAACCTATATCTTCGTATGTTGATTAATTATTGCACACAACTGGACCGGTCTTCGACCTTTGCATATCTATATCTTCGTAGTGTTGAATAATTACGGAACACAATTGGACAATTCTTTAGTCTTAGACCTATCAGAATCTATATCTTCGTAGTGTGTGATAATTGCAACAGGACAAGTTATTGATCAAAGATCTCTATGCAAAACCGAGGAATTTACGCATGATTATTAACCCGTTATGCTTTGAAGGACCATACTATCACCAATCTCCATTATCTGTTAGAAAAACCTTTGCTATACCGTCTGCTGTTTTTATATTCTTTAATTAAATTAGATAAAGCTAGTTATAGTCCTTAGAGAACGACACTCGGGGTCATTCTACTGCTACACTACGGTTTTCGTTGTAGTTGTGAATTGCCTTTGGCTAAATAACATATTTATTTGATTAATTGAGTCTGAAGAACTTGGTTACATCAAATTGGCGCCGTTGCCGGGGACTATACTCCTTTTTTCTGTTTAATTTGTTTATATTTTCAGCATTCAATTCCTAATTCTAGTAGTTTTAGTTTTCCTTTTTAATCTCTCTCTGATACTGCTTTCCTAGTCTGTTACAGATAGTGTATGCCGCATACACGATCTAGGGGAACGTCGCTTGCTGATTCAATTGCTGAGATCGACAGAGTCCACCACCAAAGAAGTTGACTACTTCAAAGGCGTGAACTAGAGGAAATAGAGGATACCGATTTCTCTGAATCTCTACACAGTCTTTTCAAGGAAATCAACGGAATGGCAGAAGCTAGACCACTGAAAGCATGGGTTCAACCCACCAAGGATCGTATGAGGGGACCGGCGATTGTTCTTTCGTCTGCAACTCGAGATCTGGAAATCAAGAACCACGCATTCCAACAACTTCCGAGGTTCTATGGCTTAGCAATGGAAGATGTGATGGGGTACTTGCACGATATCGATGATTTCGTCAACCAACTCCCACGACCCGGAGCTGAAATAACAACGGATGAGTTGCGGATGAAGGTTTTTGCTATGGGACTTGGCGACAGAGCCAAGTCATTGTTGAGTTCTCTACCAGCAGGCTCGCTGGACACTTGGGAAAAGGTTTTTTCAGCTTTCATGGAAAAATACTTCCCTCACCCCTTGACTACCGCGCTCAAGGCGCAAATCACCGGATTCAAACAGGACTATGATGAGACCATCTACACCGCGTTTGAGAGGTTCCAAGATCTCACGAACAAGTGCCCTCACCATGGTTTTGAACTTTCTGACCTAGTCCAACACTTCTACAATGGACTAACCTTCGAGAACCAACAAGTGGTGGATTAATGCCGAGGCAATATTTGGGAAGAAACCGCAGAAGCCGTCTGGGCAGTTTTCGAAAGGCTTGCTAAGGGTTCGCAGTTCAAGGACCCAAGAGCGATGGTTCGGAGACGTGGACCTGAAGCTCCACCGACTCAAGAAGCCCCTATGTATAGGGGGAATGGGGATCAATTCGAGTGCTTTACCAACGAATTGAAGCAAGTCCTCAAGAGTGCCACTGGAACAACTGTTTCGAACGAAGTATGCCGAATATGCAAGAACTATGGGCATGGGGCTCATATGTGTAGATCGGAGCTTGCGTATGATGATGGCAACTGGGCCCAAAGAGGCGAAGAGGAAGCCTTTGCTACGGAGTTTGGTACTCAAGAAGCTAGCTACGGACAAGATAGTAGGAATCCTCGAGATGGATTTTGGAGAAGACGGTTCCGGAACAATCAAGGATATGCACCGGCTAGCCAAACTTATGGCCCTAACCAAGACCGTAGTAGGCTTAACTTTGTTAATGACCACTGCGAAAACCCCGCTCCGAAAGAGCCACCGAAGTCGAAGTCGGCTCAACTAATGGAGAACTTGCAAAAGATGGTTGATCACACCCAAAGTTTTCTCAAACGTTATGAAGAAGATTTTGAGAAGACTAGAGCGAGGCTTGATAGGTTGGAAGAGAGCACTAGGCTTTTCCATCAAAAGATGCAAGAGTTGATCGACCGAGGAGCAAGTAGGGAGCAAGGCAAGATGCCTAGGAACACTGAGAAGTCGATGTCCATTACCTTGGTGGGTGATCTACCTGTTGAAATCACCATCAAGAAGGTTGCTAAGTGCGAGAGTTGCGAGGGGGAAGTGCCCCCACAGGCTGAGGAAGAAGAGAAGGACCTTGGTGCTGACGAAGAGGAGCAAGAGGATCCCGAGCCACTCCCACAAAGTTTCGATGTTAAGGTCGGGATTGGGGAACTTGAAGATGTCCGTGCCACACTAGACACGGGATCCTACTCTAATGTGCTCCCTTTGAATGTGTTCGAGAAGAGTAGCCTTGGAAAACTATCTGTGCATAAGGCTATTGTGCAACTGGCGGATGGATCCTTTGTGAGACCCGAAGGCGTTGTGAAGAATGTACTGGTCGAGATTGGTGAAGCTTCTGTATACACCGATTTCGTAGTTATGCCGGCGTCTACACCTGGGACGGGGTGATGAATGTGTATTTTACACTTTCATTCGAGTCTTTTTCACCTATTTTAGCTATCCTCTATGTTAATTTAGCTATATTTTAATGCATTTATTAGAATAGTGTAACGTTTCCCTTTAGATTTTATTTTACAGGTTTTGGTTGAAATTCAAAGATTTCCGGGCAATTATATTGAAGTTGACAAGGAATTGGTGTTCCAGAAGCCTATTTGGAGTATCTGAAGGTTTCCGGATAGGATTTGGAGTCTAGGGGTCGAATCTGGAGGTTAGAAGGCCACTAGAAGTCAGAAACCGAGTCCGAAAAGGGGAAGAAATCCAAAACCGCATCGAAAACGCGGAATTCCACGAAAACACGCCGGGCGAACCGCCGGGCGTGTGGGGCGAACCGCCCCACAATAATTCGAAGCCTATATATAGTTGCTCAGTTTTCTCCGAAAATCATATCTTTCCAGACCTACTTTCTCACCTCTCTTTGTAGTTTTAGGTAGGGACTTCCCAGAGCCTGTTCTGGGGGTCCGTAGCTTAGGGGATACTTTTTCATAGCAGTTTGGAGCTCGTAGGATCGCAATCATCCGGAGATTGATCACCTTCGGTAACTTTGTATCTTACAGTTTTATTCTACTTATTTTATTATATTCTTTCAACATGTTTTCTTCTATGATTTCTGTTGATTGCATGCCTATTATGAGTAGCTAAACTTATCGTTGGTGGTAGTATGTGAATTCTTAGCGAAGGGAATATAATCATGCTAATGGCTATATCGCGCATTATACTCCGTGTCATTGCTTTATTTCGTTGATCAGGCACACCCTAAATTCTCGTATGTTGTATTAATTATTATGCACAATTGGACACTTGTCGACCTGTGTGCGAGTTTATCTTCGTAGTGTTGAATAATTACGGAACACATTAGGACAATAGTGATTGACTTGTCAGACCAATTATCTACGTAGTGCTTAATATTTGCAACAGGACACTAGATTGATTCAAAGATCTCTATGCAAGACCGATGAATTTATGCATGATTATCGACCCGTTATGTTAAGAAGGATCATACTATCACCAAAATCCATTATCTGCTAGAAACCCCTTTGCTATCTGTTTGCTGTTTTTATATTCTAAATTAGATTTGATAAAGCTAGTTATAGTCCTGAGAGAACGACACTCGAGTCATTATACTGCTACACTACGGTTTTCGTTGTAGTTGTGGATTGCCTTTGGCTAAATAACAAATATTATTTGACTGAACCGGAACAGACAAATCCGCGTTCATCAAATTGGCGCCGTTGCCGGGGACTATACTCCTTTTTTCTGTTTAATTTGTTTATATTTTCAGCTTTAGATTCCTAATTCTACTAGATTTAGTTTTCCTTTTTAATCTCTATCTGATACTGCTTTCCTAGTCTGTTTCTAATTCACCTTTCCTAGTTTGTTACAGATAGTGTATGCCGCATACACGTTCTGCAGGAACACCGCTTGCTGATTCAATTGCTGAGATCGATAGAGTCTACCACCAAAGAAGGCGACTACTTGAAAGGCGCGCACTAGAGGAAATAGAGGATACCGATTTCTCTGAATCTCTACTCACTCTTTTCAAGGAAATCGACAGAATTCCAGAAGATAGACCACTGAAGGCATGGGTTCAACCCACCAAGGATCGTATGAGGGGACCGGCGATTGTTCTTTCGTCTGCAACCCGGGATCTGGAAATCAAGAACCACGCATTCCAACAAATTCCGAGGTTCTATGGCTTATCAAGGGAAGATGTGATGGGGTACTTGCACGATATCAATGATTTCGTCAACCAACTCCCACGACCCGGAGCTGAAATAACAACGGACGAGTTGAGAATGAAGGTTTTTGCTATGGGACTTGGCGACAGAGCCAAGTCATGGCTGAGTTCTCTACTAGCAGGCTCGCTGGACACTTGGGAGAAGGTTTTTTCAGCTTTCATGGAGAAATACTTCCCTCACACCTTGACTACCGCGCTGAAGGCGCAGATCACTGGATTCAAGCAGGACTATGATGAGACCATCTACACCGCGTTTGAGAGGTTCCAAGATCTCACGAACAAGTGCCCTCACCATGGATTTGAGCTTTCCGACCTAGTCCAACACTTCTACAATGGACTAACCTTCGAGAACCAACAAGTGGTGGATTAATGCCGAGGCAATATTTGGGAGGAAACCGCAGAAGCCGTCTGGGCAGTTTTCGAAAGGCTTGCTAAGGGTTCACAGTTCAAGGACCTAAGAGCAATGGTTAGGAGACGTGGACCTGAAGCTCCACCGACTCAAGAAGCCCCTATGTATAGGGGGAATGGGGATCAATTCAAGTGATTTACCAACGAATTGAAGCAAGTCCTCAAGAGCGCCACCGGAACAACTGTTTCGAACGAAGTATGCCGAATATGCAAGAACAATGGGCATGGGGCTCATATTTGTAGATCGGAGCTGGCATACGATGATGGCAACTGGGCTCAAGGAGGCGAAGAAGAAGCCTTTGCTACGGAGTTTGGTACTCAGAAGTTATCTATGGTCAAGACGGTAGGAACCCTCGAGGTGGATTTTGGAGAAGAGGATACCGTAACAATCAAGGATATGCACCGGCTAACCAAACTTATGGACCTAACCAAGACCGTAGTAGGCTAAATTACGGTAATGACCACTGCGAAAAACCAGCTCCGAAAGAGCCACCGAAGTCGAAGTCGGCTCAACTGATGGAGAACTTGCAAAAGATGGTTGATCACACACAAAGTTTTCTCAAACGTTATGAAGAAGATTCTGAGAAGACTAGGGCAAGGCTCGATAGGTTGGAAGAGAGCACTAGGCTTGCCCATCAAAAGATGCAAGAGTTGATCGACCGGGAACAAGCAGGGAACAAGGCAAACTGCCTAGCAACACTGAGAAGTCGATGTCCATCACCTTGGCGGGTGATCTACCTGTTGAAATCACCATCAAGAAGGTTGCTAAGTGCGAGAGTTGCAAGAGGGAAATGCCCCCACCAGCCGAAGAAGAGGAGAAGGACCTTGGTACTAACAAAGGTGAAGAGGAGCAAGAGGATCCTGAACCACTCACTCAAAGTTTCGATGTTAAGGTCGGGATTGGGGAGCTCGAAGATGTCCGAGCCACACTAGACACAGGATCCTACTCTAATGTGATCCCTTTGAATGTTTTCGAAAAGACTAACCTTGGAGAACTAACTGTGCATAAGGCTATTGTGCAACTGGCGGATGGATCACTTGTGAAACCCGAAGGCGTTGTGAAGAATGTATTAGTCAAGATTGGTGAAGCTTCTGTCTACACCGATTTTGTAATTGTGCCAGCGTCAGCACCAGGGACGGGGGATGTCATACTCTTAGGACGAACATTCTTGACTAAGCTACGCTCCGTGATGGACATCTACCAAAGAACTTGCACTATTGAAGTAGATGGCAAGCAACATGTGTTGCACGCCATATCTGATCCACCTGATCCACCTGGTACTTCTAACACTATTGATTACAGTGGTCTTAACGTCTATGTTCACTCTTATTCACAGGATCGAGGCACGGGAAGGAGACTCGTGAAGGGGAAGTCTAGTACCCTCAGAAGGAAAAGATAGGCGAAGACAGGGGTCGAGTCAGAGACTTTAAACAATGGCGCTATCCGGGAGGCCACCCGGGGTTTTTTATCGCTTTCTTTACCGCTTTATTGCATGCATTCATACTTGAACAATTTGCTTTTCATATGTGAATTTGTTCGGTTCTGTGTCGTATGTGCTTATGTTGTGTTCGAGTGCGACTTTTCGAGTGATTTTTTGAGGAAAATGATTTTTCGGGGACTAAAAACCGCAATTTTATTTCAAAACGTTCGTCTCCCATCTCAGGAGTGGGGGGCGAATCGCCCCCCATGTGGGGTGAATCGCCCCGCACGGGGCGGTTCGCCCCAGGTGTGGGGCGAACCGCCCCACAGCTCCAGAATGTTAAAATCGGGGGTTTCTTCCCCAAACACCCATTTTCCTCCATTTTCATCTTCTTAACTCCAAATTTTCCTCCATATTCAAAATAACTTCAAACCTTCATAACTTCTTCATCCTTCCATCATTTTGTGTGTTCTTAAGCTTCATTCGAAGCCCGTTACGTGCTCTATCTTTCTATCTGAACAAATTTCTTCCTAGCTCATTCAATTACCGGATTTGAGGTATTATCACATGAACCCTAATTTTTACAATTTGGGGATTTTTTGATTTATGCTTCAATTAAGCTTGTATGATGTATGGGTTGATGTTATATGTGATTAGATTCGTTATTCATTGTCAATTACATGTTCAATTAGGCTTGGTTTGATAATTTGAGATTCTTGCTAATTAGATGATATATGTCTTGTTAGGGAAGTATATCTCTTACTTTCATTCCATGCTTAAACATGTGTTTGTTGATATGATAATGATGGATGTAATGGTGGAATGCATGATTGATGGAATTAAGGTTTTGTGCTAGATTTTTGATTTTTATGGTATGGATTGAACCTTGTGAGTCAAGGCATTTGTTGGTTAGCAAGGGCATAATGTGATATGTTATTGTAGTAGTTACATTGATATGTTGCGTAATGAATTAGCTAGACTAGGCTTTGGGTTTTTGAGGAGTTGGATTTTTGAAAATATTGCTCGTTTGTTCCCTCGTATATTTTCATATGCATAGGTCTGTTTTGCATCGTACAAGATACTAATTGCTGTTTGTAGGAATCATGGCACCGAGATCAAGGAGAGCCGGCTCTAGCAAAAAGGGGAATGGAGTAGCATCAAGCTCACAACCATCTCACCATATGTTCGAGTTGTCTGTAGCTGCGATAGAGGTGCGTCAAAGGCTAGAAGTGGAGATGGCCGACGGAGGAAGGTCGATCATCCCAGATAGGAGGATTGACATTCCCGAGTCCGCAGTAGATAGAGCGGGATATAGGACGCTGTCATGATTGGGGTCACAAAGGAATTGGGCATGATACAGTTCCAACAGGTTCAAAGGTTACGACGAGAGCCTCCTCCAAGAGTTCTACACAGGATGCACGGATCTCGAGGAGAAGAATGGGGTGCTACTCCGAGGCCTGATTATACCATGGACACCCGAGTACATCTCTTCATTCATCCATTTTGGGCTACAAGAATTCACAGGGACCGACCACGCCTACCTATATTCGAGGGCCTCTAGGGGGATAGGGAGACACATCACAGACGTGATCTGCAACAGGTAGTACCGATATCCAGAAATCGGGGGAGAACCTGGACGGATCAGTTATAGCGACCTTAGCATTGAAGCTAAGGTGATGATGAAATTTTGCATCTCCGACTTGATCCCTAGGAAGAATGACACATGGATTCAGCCCTACTACGCCGAGCTCCTCTACTGCCTCATAGACGGACATCAGATCGACATAGGGCGCATTATGTATGAGGAGTACGAGCGCCACTAGGAAAAGAAGAGGAAGCCTTTCATCTTCCCAAGCTTCATCACAACGTACTGCAAATATCATGGGGTCGATGATATTGAGGAGGGGGATTGCGAGGTCGCTGCCCTTTCACCCTCGACCATTGAGGTGCAGCTCAACAGGTATCAGTTGAAGAACCCTACAGCTCCCGCTGCTGATGTAGGAGCACCATTCCAGCCAAATGATTCCGATCATGAGGATGCTATGGAGGCCGATGTTGGCGAAGCCCCTATCCCAGATATCCCGTTTGACCATAGAGCGCCACATGGACCACCTAGAGCACCACAGGGGTCTAGAGGATTTGACTTCTCTGAATTCCGTACCTACCTCGACAGCCGCTTCGACAGAATTGATGCCAACAACGCGGCCATGCGACAGGACATCGACAGGCACATTGTCCAGCACATGTGGGAGCAGCAACAGCTCATCCAGCAGCAGCAGGAGGCTCTACGTCAGTCCAATGAGCTCATGAATGACATGTGGAGTGACTTTTATGGGGACTACCATCCCAATGATTAGTCCTTTCGCATGTCCACTCTCAGCCAACCGAGGCCAAACCGTTCGGTAACATCTAGTATCACTTCTTATTACTCATTCTCTTTTGCTAGGGGCTAGCTTAAGAATCGTAAGGGGGATGGGATGTGAACCGTGATGTTAAGTATTGTTTGGCTTTGTGTTGATTAGTATCTTGTTCTTTGTTTGCATTTGCATTTGCACGTTTACCGCTTTCTTAGATTTTTTTGGTTGCATTTCACTACATTCATCCTAGGATAGTCTTGCATGTTTTATATGGAGTTTATTGCCGAATTTTTTGAACTTTTTTATTGGGTAGATCAACTAACTATGCCATTAATCGTATGCTTCATCTCTATGAATTTGTTTGAGGTTTTTCTCGCTTGGCTTGTCACATTTATGTATTTCACTTAGTTAAGTTTGGTAGTCTCGACATCACTTAGTGGTGTTTTCTCTACTGCGGTTCACGAAGGCCTTTATAATAGGATGAAGCATGTTAGGGTCTTATGGTTGTTTTCCCGAGTAATTATGTACCTAAGAGGCAACAAGTCTTCACCATGCTTTGAGATTGCTAAATGCCTAGGAAGGAGGTAGTGTGAGGTTGTGTGATCCTTTGTTTATAACCTATTATTCCGAATAGGTTTGGGGAGGGTGTTACACCATCATTAGACTTGTTTCTGTTTTTCATTTTCGTATCGTGAGTTTATTTTTCATTTTCCGTAAATTTTGTACTCCAACCTATTCTTTCGAATATGTTTGGGGAAGTCGTGTGAGTCATTTTGTTTCTGTTTTTGTTATGCTACTGTTGGCTAGAAAAATCGAAAAAAAAAAGAAAGAAAAAAAATTCCAGGAAAAAAGAGAAAAAGAACAAAAGAATCTGGAAAGAAAAAAAAGGAAAAAAAAGAAAAGACCCCAAAAAAGCAAAGAAGGGTCCAAAAAAAAGGAAGCCAAATAGCAGTTAGCAAAGTGTTGAGTCTTATTTTCCATTTTTGTAATGTTCATAATCGTGTTGTAATTTTCTATTTTTTATTTTTTTTAGTGTCATCTGTTCTAGACCACCCTCGTCTTGCCATTCAGGAAGTGGTGAATAGCTTAAGACTTTACTTGAGAGATGGGTAGAATAGGGGAGTGTTAACTTTTATAGGGAACCCTCCTTCGTTTGATGAGAGCCAGTACTGGTTCGACCTCTTTTGAGGAAAACTCTTAACATGGTGGAACAGCAATAAGTCCTCAGTTTCATAGGCACAGGGCAACCATTCGTATCTTAGCATGCTTCATTACGTCGTCACTGACTAGGTCCAGGTGGAGAATGTTACGAGAGACTATCTTGTCCTGACATAAGTGCTTATGTGGATGTGTATAAGTCAATCGAGGTATTCTTCAACCTATATTCATGCTTTGTTTCATATGGTTTTTGTTCATATGTTTTTTGATAGATTCAGTAGATTAGTTCATTTTATTTGGCATGAAACTCCATTTTGCGTCTTGCATGTTTTTTGTATTAGAGTCTAGCTTAGTTGCTTGAGGACAAGCAAAGGTTCGGTTTGGGGAGTTTGATGAATGTGTATTTTACACTTTCATTCGAGTCTTTTTCACCTATTTTAGCTATCTTCTATGTTAATTTAGCTATATTTTAATGCATTTTATTAGAATAGTGTAACGTTTCCCTTTAGATTTTATTTTACAGGTTTTGATTGAAATTCGAAGATTTCCGGGCAATTATATTGAAGTTGACAAAGAATTGGTGCTCCAGAAGCCTATTTGGAGTATCTGAAGGTTTCCGGATAGGATTTGGAGTCTAGGGGTCGAATCTGGAGGTTAGAAGGCCACTAGAAGTCAGAAACCGAGTCCGAAAAGGGGAAGAAATCCAAAACCGCGTCGAAAACGCGGAATTCCGTGAAAAACACGCCGGGCGAACCGCCGCAAATGTGGGGCGAACCGCCCCACACCGGGCGAACCGCCGGCGCCCCACAATAATTCTAAGCCTATATAGTTGCTCAGTTTTCTCCGAAAATCATATCTTTCCAGACCTACTTTCTCACCTCTATCTGTAGTTTTAGGTAGGGACTTCCCAGAGCCTGTTCTGGGGGTCCGTAGCTTAGGGGATACTTTTTCATAGCAGTTTGGAGCTCGTAGGATCGCAATCATCCGGAGATTGACAACCTTCGGTAACTTTGTATCTTACAGTTTTATTCTACTTATTTTATTATATTCTTTCAACATGTTTTCTTCTATGATTTATGTTGATTGCATGCCTATTATGAGTAGCTAAACTTATCGTTGGTGGTAGTATGTGAATTCTTAGCGAAGGGAAGATAATCATGCTAATGGCTATATCGCGCATTATACTCCGTGTCATTGCTTTATTTCGTTGATCAGGCACAACCTAAATTCTCGTATGTTGTATTTATTATTATGCACGATTGGACACTTGTCGACCTGTGTGCGAGTTATCTTCGTAGTGTTGAATAATTACGGAACACATTAGGACAATAGTGATTGACTTGTCAGACCAATTATCTTCGTAGTGCTTAATATTTGCAACAGGACACTAGATTGATTCAAAGATCTCTATGCAAGACCGAGGAATTTATGCATGATTATCGACCCGTTATGTTAAGAAGGATCATACTATCACCAATCTCCATTATCTGCTAGAAACCCCTTTGCTATCTGTTTGCTGTTTTTACATTCTAAATTAGATTTGATAAAGCTAGTTATAGTCCTAAGAGAACGACACTCGAGTCATTCTACTGCTACACTACGGTTTTCGATGTAGTTGTGGATTGCCTTTGGCTAAATAACAAATATTATTTGACTGAACCGGAACCGACAAATCCGCGGTCATCACGGGGGATGTCATTCTGTTGGGGCGAACGTTCTTGACTAAGCTACGCTCCGTAATGGACATCTACCGAAGGACTTGCACTATTGAAGTGGATGGCAAGCAGCATGTGTTGCGAGCCATATCTGATCCACCTGATCCACCTGATACTTCTCACACTATTGACTACAGTGGTCTTAACGTCTATGTTCATTCTTATTCATAGGTTCGAGGCATGAGGAGGAGATCCGTGAAGGGGAAGTTTAGTACCCTCAAGAAGAAGAGCTTGGCGAAGATAGGAGTCGAGTCAAAGACTTTAAACAATGGCGCTATCCGGGAGGCAACCCGGGGTTTTTATCGCTTTCTTTACCGCTTTATTGCATGCATTCATACTTGAACAATTTGCTTTTCATATGTGCATTTGTTCGTCTCTGTATCGCGTGTGCTTATGTTTTGTTTGAGTGAGATTTTTCGAGTGATTTTTTGAGAAAAATGGTTTTCGGGGACTAAAAACTGCAATTTTTTTGAAACGTTCGTCTCCCCACCTCTGAAGGTGGGGGGCGATTCGCCCCACGACCTGCAGAGGAGAAAAAATGGGGATTCTTCCCCATTTCCTCATTTTTCTCCATCCTCATCTTCTTAACTCCAAAAACTCCTCCATTTTCAAAATACCTTCAAACCTTCATAACTTCTTCATATTTCCACCAAATTTTGTGTTCTTTAGCTTCAATCGAAGCCCGTTACATGCTCTTTCTTTTCATCCGAACAAATCTCTTCCTAGTTCATTCAATCTCCGGATTTGAGGTAATCTCACATGAACCCTAATTTTTCAAATTTGGGGTTTTTTTGATTTATGCTTCAATTAAGCTTGTATGATGTATGGGTTGATGATTTATGTGATTAGAATCGTTATTCATTATCAATTGCATGTTCAATTAGGCTTGGTTTGTTGATTTGAGATTTTTGCTATTAGATGATATATCTTGTTAGGAAATGTATCTCTTACTTTCATTCCATGCTTAAACATGTGTTTGTTGATATGATAATGATGGATGTAATGGTAGAATGCATGATTGATAAAGTTGAGGATTTATGTTAGATTTTTTGTTATTATGGTATGGATTGAACCTTGTGATTCAAGGCATTTGTTGTTTATCAAGAGCATAATGTGATATGTTATTGTAGTAGTTACATTGATATGTTGCGTGATGAATTAGCTAGACTAGACATTGGGTTTTTGAGGAGTTGGATTGTTGATGATATTGCTCGTTTGTTCGCTAGTACATTTACATATGCATATGTTTGTTTTGCGTCATACAAGATACTAATTGCTGTTTGTAGGAATCATGGCACCAAGAAGATCGAGGAGAGCTGGCTCGAGCAGAAAGGGGAAGGGAGTAGCATCAAGCTCCCAACCTTCTCACCATATGTATGAGATGTCTTTAGCTGCAGTAGAGGTGCATCAAAGGCTAGAAGCGGAGCTGGCCGACGGGGGAAGATCGATCATTCCAGACAGGAGGATTGATATTCCAGAGTCAGCAGCTGGAACGGCGGGGTATGGGACGCTATCACGATTGGCATCAAGAAGGAATTGGGTTTGGTACAGTTCCAACAGGTTCAAGGGGTACGACGTGAGCCTCCTCCAAGAGTTCTACACGGGATTCACTGATCTCGAGGAGAAGAATGGGGTACTAGTTGGAGGCCTGATAATACCATGGACACCAGAACACATTTCTTCATTCATCCATTTTGGGCAGCAGGAGTTCACAGGGAGCGACCATGCCTACCTGTATTCGAGGGCCTCTAGGGGGATAGGAAGACATATTACGGACGTGATCTGCAACAGGGAGTACAGATATCCAGAAATCGGGGGAGAACCTACACGGATCCGTCAGAGCGACCTTAGCATTGAAGCTAAGGTGATGATGAAATTTTGCATCTTCAACTTGATCCCTAGGAAGAATGACTCATGGATTCAGCCCTACTACGCTGAGTGATAAACGGGAATTTGTTGGATTCCAATTGATCAAATAAATTTGTTATTTAGCCAAAGGCAATCCACAACTACAACGAAAACCGTAGTGTAGCAGTAGAATGACTCGAGTGTCGTTCTCTCAGGATTATAACTAGCTTTATCTATTTAATAAGAGAATATAAAACAGCAGACAAATAGCAATAGGGGGTTTCTAGCAGATAATGGAGATTGGTGATAGTATGGTCCTTCTTAACATAACGGGTCGATAATCATGCATAAATTCCTCGGTCTTGCATAGAGATCTTTGAATCAATCTAGTGTCCTGTTGCAAGTATTAAGCACTACGAAGATAATTTGGTCTGACTAGTCAATCACAATTGTCCTAATGTATTCCGTAATTATTCAACACTACGAAGATAATTGGTCTGATGGTCGACTAGTGTCCAATTATGCATAATAATCAATACAACATACGAGAATTTTGGTTGCAACTGATCAACGAAATAAAGCAATGACACGGAGTATAATGCGCGATATAGCCATTAGCATGATTATCTTCCCTTCGCTAAGAATTCACATACTACCACCAACGATAAGTTT
This sequence comes from Plantago ovata, assembly GCA_028274465.1. Taxonomy (NCBI): domain Eukaryota; kingdom Viridiplantae; phylum Streptophyta; class Magnoliopsida; order Lamiales; family Plantaginaceae; genus Plantago; species Plantago ovata. The sequence goes on from CM051457.1 coordinate 82,287,437, forward strand.
AGCTACTCATAATAGGCATGCAATCAACAGAAATCATAGAAGAAAACATGTTGAAAGAATATAAAATAAGTAGAATAAAACTGTAAGATACAAAGTTACCGAAGGTTGTCAATCTCCGGATGATTGCGTTCCTACGAGCTCCAAACTGCTATGAAAATGTATCCCCTAAGCTACGGAACTACCAGGACAGGCCCCGCGAAGTTCCTACCTAAAACTATAGAGAGAGGTGAGAGAGAAGGTCTGGAAAGATATGATTTTCGGAGAAAAAACTGAGCACTATATATAGGCCCCGAATAAACTCTGGGGCGGTTCGCCCCCCGTCTTTTTCGCGGAATTCCACGTTTTTCGACGCGGTTTTGGATTTCTTCACCTTTTCGGACTCGGTTTCTGACTTCTAGTGGCCTTCTAACCTCCAGATTCGACCCCTAGACTCCAAATCCTATCCGGAAACCTTCAGATACTCCAAATAGGCTTCTGGAATACCAATTCCTTGTCAACTTCAATATAATTGCTCAGAAATCCCCGAATTTCAACCAAAACCTGTAAAATAAAATCTAAAGGGAAACGTGACACTATTCTAATAAAATGTACTAAAATATAGCTAAATTAACATAGAGGATAGCTAAAATAGGTGAAAAAGACTTGAATGAAAGTGTAAAATACACATTCATCACCGAGCTCCTCTACTGCTTGATAGACAAACATCGGATCGACATCGGGCACATCATGTATGAAGAGTATGAGCGCCACTGGAAAAAGAAGAAGAAGCCCTTCATCTTTCCGAGCTTCATCACTGCCTACTGCAAATATCATGGGGTCGGTGACATTGACGAGGGGGATTGCGAGGTCGCTGCCCTTTCACCCTCGACCATTGAGGTGCAGCTGGCTAGGTATCAGTTGAAGAACCCCACGGCTGCCGCTGCTGATGTGGAAGCACCCTACCAACCGAGCGATTCCGATAATGAGAATGATTATGTGGATGCTATGGAGGCTGATGATGGCCAAGCCCCTATCCCGGATATCCCATTTGTCCATAGAGCACCGCATGCACCGCCTCGAGTACCACAAGGGTCTAGAGGATTTGACTTCTCTGAATTCCGGACCTACCTCGACGACCGTTTCGATAGAGCCGATGCTCGTACTGCAGCCTTGACCGCTTCTGTCCAAGGACTGCGACAGGACCTCGACGGGCACATTGCCCAGCGCAACCGCGACTGGGAGACATTCGAGGAGCATCGCCGAGAGGATAGGCAACAGAGGTGGGAGAAGCAACAGCTCATCCAGCAGCAACAGGAGGCTCTACGGCAGTCCAATGAGCTCATGTCTGACATGTGGAGGGACTTTTATGGGGATTACCGTCCCGATGATTAGTCCTTTCACATGTCCACTCTCAGCCAACCGAGGCCAAACCGTTCGGTAACATCTAGTATCACTTCTTATTACTCATTCTCTTTTGCTAGGGGCTAGCTTAAGAATCATAAGGGGGATGGGATGTGAACCGCAATGTTAAGTATTGTTTGGCTTTGTGTTGATTAGTATCTTGTTCTTTGTTTGCATTTGCATTTGCACGTTTACTGCTTTCTTAGTTTTTTAGGTTGCATTCACTACATTCATCCTATGATAGTATTGCATGTTTTATATGGAGTTTATTGCCGAATTTTTTGAACTTTTTTATTGGGTCAATTAACTAACTATGCCATTAATCATATGCTTCATCTCTATGAATTTGTTTGAGGTTTTTCTCGCTTGGCTTGTCACATTTATGTATTGCACTTAGTTAAGCTTGGTAGTCTCGACATCACTTAGTGGTGTTTTCTCTACTGCGGTTCACGAAGGCCTTTATAATAGGATGAAGCATGTTAGGGTCTTATGGTTGTATTCCCGAGTAATTATGTACCTAAGAGGCAACAAGTCGTCACCATGCTTTGAGATTGCTAAATACCTAGGAAGGAGGTAGTGTGAGGTTGTGTGATCCTTTGTTTATAACCTATTCTTCCGAATAGGTTTGGGGAGGGGTTTACACCATCGTAGACTTGTTTTTCGTTTTTCATTTCCGTATTGTGAGTTTATTTTTCCTTTCTCGTAAATTTTGTACTCCAACCTATTCTTTCGAATAGGTTAGGGGAAGTCGTTGTGAGTCATTTTGTTTCCCTTTTTGTTAGGCTACTGCTGGCTTAAAAAAAAAATCGAAAAAAAAAAAGAGAAAAAAAAATTCGAGGAAAAAAAGAAACTGGAAAGAAAAAAAGAGAAAAGACCCCAAAAAAGCAAAGAAGGGTCCAAAAAGAAAGCCAAATAGCAATTTAGCAAAGTGTTGTGTCTCATTTTCCAAATCTTGTAATGTTCGTAATCGTGTTGTAATTTTCTATTTTTTGTCTTTTGTTTTTGAGTGTCATCTGTTCTAGACCACCCTCGTCCTTCCATTCAGGAAGTGGTGAATAGCTTAAGACTTTACTTGAGAGATGGGTAGAATAGGGGAGTGTTATCTTTTATAGGGAACCCTCCTTCATTTGATGCGAGCCAGTACTGGTTCGATCTCTTTGAGGGAAAGTCTTAAACTTGGTGAACAGCAGTAAGTCCTCAGTTTCATAGGCACGGGACAACCATTCGTATCTTAGCATGCTTCATTACGTCGTCACTAACTTGGTCCAGGTAGAGAATGTTACGAGAGACTATCTTGTCTTGACATAAGTGCTTATGTGAATGTGTATAAGTCAATCGAGGTATTCTTCAACCTATATTCATGCTTTGATTTATGTGGTTTTTGTTCATATGTTTTTTGATTGATTCAGTAGATTAGTTCATTTTATTTGGCATGAGACTCCATTTTGTGTCTTGCAGTTTTTTTTGCATTAGAGTCTAGCTTAGTTGCTTGAGGACAAGCAAAGGTTCGGTTTGGGGAGTTTGATGAATGTGTATTTTACACTTTCATTTAAGTCTTTTTCACCTATTTTAGCTATCCTCTATGTTAATTTAGCTATATTTTAGTGCATTTTATTAGAATAGTGTCACGTTTCCCTTTAGTTTTTATTTTCCAGGTTTTGATTGAAAAACGAGGATTTCAGGGCAATTATATTGAAGTTGACAAGGAATTGGTGTTCCAGAGGCCTATTTGGAGTATCTGAAGGTTTCCGGATAGGATTTGGAGTCTAGGGGTCGAATATGGAGATTAGAAGGCCATTAGAAGTCAGAAACCGAGTCCGAAAAGGGGAAGAAATCCAAAAACGCGTCGAAAACGTGGAAATTCCGGAATTTTACTCCCGGGCAAATCGCCCGGGACGTGGGGCGAATCGCCCCACACCAGGCGAATCGCCCGGTGTGTGGGGCCCGTCGCCCCACACAAATTCGAGGCCTATATATAGTTGCCCAGTTTTTCTCCGAAATTCATACTTTTCCAGACCTATTCTCTCACCTTTCTCTGTAGTTTTAGGTAGGAACTTCCCAGAGCCTGTTCTGGGGGTTCATAGCTTAGGAGACACTTTTTCATATCAGTTTGGAGCTTGTAAGATCGTGATTCTTTGGAGACTGACAACCTTCGGTAACATTGTATCTTACAGTTTTTCTACTTATTTTTATATATCTTTCAACATGTTTTCTTCTATGATTTCTGTTGATTGCATGACAACTATGAGTAGCTAAACTTCTCGTTGGTGATAGTATGTGAATTCTTAGCGAAGCGTTGATAATTATGCTAATGGCTATATCTCGCATTATACTCCGTGTTATTGCTTTATTTCTTTGATCTAGCGGAAACTATATCTTCGTATGTTGATTAATTATTTCACACAACTGGACCGGTCTTCGACCTATGCATCTCTATATCTTCGTAGTGTTGAATAATTACGGAACACAATTGGACAATTCTTTAGTCTTAGACCTATCAGAATCTATATCTTCGTAGAGTGTGATAATTGCAACATGACAAGTTATTGATCAAAGATCTCCATGCAAAACCGAGGAATTTACGCATGATTATTAACCCGTTATGCTTTGAAGGACCATACTATCACCAATCTCCATTATCTGTTAGAAAAATCTTTGCTATACCGTCTGCTGTTTTTATATTCTTGAATTAAATTAGATAAAGCTAGTTATAGTCCTTAGAGAACGACACTCGAGGTCATTCTACTGCTACACTACGGTTTTCGTTGTAGTTGTGAATTGCCTTTGGCTAAATACCAAATTTATTTGATTAATTGAGTCTGACGAACTTGGTTACATCACCTTTGGCTAAATAACAAATTTATTTGATTGATCGGAACCGACAATTTCGCACATCATCAGTCTACATGGCACAACCAGAAGGTTTTAAGAGTAAAACCAGACCATCTGATGTTTGCAAGCTACAGAGATCCATTTATGGATTGAAGAAAGCCTCTAGAAGCTGGAATATCCGTTTTGATGAAGCTGTCAAATCATTTGACTTCATCAGAAGTGCGGAAGATCCCTGTGTCTATAGTAGACATAGCGAGACTGGGGTAGTTTTCATGATTATTTATGTTGATGACATTTTGATCATGGGAAACAATGTCTCTATGTTAGAAGAGGCCAAAGTTTGGTTATCAAGTACCTTTTCAATGAAGGACTTGGGCGAAGCTAATTACATCCTTGGTATTAAGATCTACAGAGATCGATCGCAAAGGATGTTAGGATTGACACAATCCACCTATATCGACAAAGTGCTTAAGCGATTTGCGATGGATGGTTCTAAGAGAGGTTTTCTCCCAGCTAGACATGGTGTATCGTTGTCAGTTAAGGATGCTCCTAAAACTGAGGAAGAGAGAAAGACCATGGACCGAATACCCTATGCCTCCGCGGTAGGATCCATCATGTATGCAATGAATTGCACAAGGCCAGATGTGGCATTTGCGCTTAGTGTCACTTGTCGGCACCAACAGAATCTAGGTATGCCTCACTGGACAGCTGTAAAGAACATACTCAAGTACCTGCGAAGGACGAAAGATATGTTCTTGGTGTTTGGTGGAAAACCATTGTTGAGAATGACTGGTTATGTCGATGCTGGCTTCGAATCAGATCCTGATGACTTCAAGTCACAAACAGGATATGTGTTTACACTTAACGGAGGAGTTGTCTGCTGGAAGAGTTCGAAGCAAGCCACGATTGCTGACTCAACCACAGAAGTCGAGTACATTGCTGCGTCAGAAGCATCGAAAGAAGCTATTTGAATTTTAGAGTTCATGAAGGAATTGAGGGTTGTTCCTGCTCCTAGTCCAATAACGATTTATTGTGACAATACGAGCGTCGTCGTGCAAGCCAAGGTGCCTAGATCTACAAACAAGAACAAACATGTACTTAGAAAATATCACGTGATTCGTGAGATTTTTGATAGAAGAGAAGTTAGTATAGAACGCGTCTCTACCACGGACAACGTGGCAGATACCTTCAACAAAGTCTTACCCGTGGAGGTTCATTTAAGACACTATGCTAATTTAGGGATTAAGCATAAATGTGGATGGCTCCAGTCCAAGTGGGAGATTGATAGTATGTATGTTCTAGAGACAAACTTTATTAAGGGCAAATGTACTATTACACAGTCAACGTAATATAATATATGTTTGTTTATCCATGTTTATGTTTACATACGTATTTATATATTACATCAGGCATACAACATGTCATATCTTTATCTGGTTGGTCTGTATAGATATCAAACATGTCCCATGTGTATAAATGACTGATCACATAATTAGTGGGAAATATGTGAATTATCATCTATCACAAATTCTCCCTAGTCGAAGCTCATCTCGGATGTAGGGGTTTGAGTGAGGCAATTGACACTAGTATGCGTGGAGGTTATACTTGTTAGAGCAAGTGTGAGTCGATCCCACGACCACGAAACGGATCGTTAGACGAATCCATGGTGTTCCCATAACTGCGCATAGTTATTCGAGGAGGATTCCGAACAATGGAAGAACCCACCGGATACTTCCATCGATGTATATTCTACACTGAAGTGTCTATGGGAACCGGAGTTGTCGAAGTCATGCCATTCGTCATTTGACTCCCAGGACTTTATCATCACGTTTGTTGCCCCATGTCTTTGGAAGGAATCCAATGCCCGCTCTGAATAAGCAGCCTTCTACGGCCCTTCTGGGATCATGGCTACATTACAAATGTGGATGATAAGTGCTTCTGTGAGGATTCATCTCTCATGTGTAGCATTGGAGAGTACTGCTCAAGTCGTTCGTAGTTGTGTTGGTAAAACCGCTGGCGAGTGTATGGATATATTTATGAATGGTCATAAGATATATCGCATTAACCACGGAACTCACTGAAGACACCATGAGTGTATTATTGGATAGACACTTTATCGATCCTAGATGCATTCGAGTCAGTCAGATGAAAGGACCTTACCATCGCCGCATTGAGTGCAACATGCTTCAACAACGAAATGGTAGCTTTGAAAAACCTCTCAAACGTCCTCATGTATTAAAATTGCAAATGGGATCGTCTGGGAATCCCATGACGCCTAGTAAGGTTACTAGCTTAATACACTGAGGCCCTATGAGTCACACTATGTGGTGATTCAGCTTATCCGCATGACCATGGACATGGGATTATAATTAATCAAGATTAATTATAATTAGTTGTGGCACAATTAATATTATGAGAATATTAATTGAATTAACTGTGTTTATGATAATACAATTAAAGATTATATTTTAGAAATATAATTAAGGTTGGAATCAAAAGGATATATTAATTAAAGATTAATATATGCACATGGGCAAAATCTAATTGAGTTAGAATTTCCTTAGACTTGCATGTGCTTCCCAAAAGTGGGACCCACCTTATTCCCATGAGGCGCGGCCGGCGCATAGGGAGAAAGGAGTTTGACTCCTTCCTCCAATCAAACTTATGGGGTAAGTTTTTCCTAATTGAGTTATGATTTAATTAGGAATGAACCTGGACATTAAGAGGTTACCTTGTGCAATAAGAATTAGAATTCTTATTCCTTTTAGGAGTCTAATAGAATATTCTTTAGGCTTCTATTGACTACTATATAAGTAGATGGTTAGAGAGCTTTTTTGATACACATTATTATTCACTCTTCTATTCTTTCAAGAGAAAATAAAAAGCTCCCTCTCTCCTCCTACCTCACCGCCGCTGCCGCCCCCTTCTCCGGTCAACTGAGTTTGAGTTGAGAATATCCTAGCATTCTCTCGATAAGTTGTTCATCCGTGGATACCAAGGTTGAGGTGCTAAGAAGCTGGAAACTAACCTTTATTGTTCTGCAGATAATCAAGAAGGCATATTAGATATCTTCGACTTCAACGAAGGAGAAGATACACCAGACTATTACGAAGATCATATCAATTGGGCTATCGATTATGTTTTAATTCTAGCATTCGGAGTATTGTAAGTCTTCTAACTAATGTGATTCAATATACGTTACATATGCATGATCAATATTTTGAAATTCCGCTGCACCACCCTAGGGGTAATTCTGACCATATTTTCTTACACATGGAGCCTACTTGAAATCAAAGGAACATCCTTCAAGTGCAGACCATAGTGTTACCCTTTTGAGAAGACTTTAGACGAATTAGAAAGAAAGAACAAATTACCCTTCAACATTTGGCGTCGTCTCTAGGAATCTGATCAAAAGGTCATTCCTCGCCCTACTGGTCGAGCCAAGAGACCCTCCACGAGATGCCTCCAAGAAGAAGCACTCGAATCGCCAATGCAGCACCAGAGAATCCTCCTCGCCCAAGGGGTCGTCCCCCTCTAAATGGCCGAGGAGGAGGAAGGGTAGTTGCATCAAGGGCTCCTAGAAATAACGATGTTGATAGGGATCAAGATACGATAGATGGGGCATTCACTAATGTCACAGGATCCCGTCGGAAGTGCTTTTGGGTCTTGGAGAGTTATGAACCATGTTGCTCCAAGGGATCATCCTCCACCCGTTGCGGTGAGACCTCTTCAACCAGCCGCATTGAACTTCACCCTTCCCAACGACCGAGTGGTCCGACCAGCAAATTATGGAATGGGCGAAGCTCAATACTGCTTATTTATTCTCACCATACAAGGATGTTTCGGAGAGAATGAAGCCGCGAGAGTTGAAGCGGAGCTCCAAGCTCGGGGGATAAGACACACGCTACTACAAGAGCAACCTCAGGGGATTCCCCCTGCTCCTCGTCCATCTCAACCAAGAGCACCTCCAGCCCAAGATGAAGCTCATTCTAGAGATAACACAAGGCCTATCCAATCTAGACTTGGACCTCCAAGGGTTCTATCAAGGTTAGGACCACAAGGTGCTCCGGACGACTTGAGAAAGTTAATTGACAGAAGGATAAGGGCTTCAATGCAAAATGTCGCTCCACAGGAGAACCCGACACAATTTGCAAACCCTCCCACCCCTCCAAACCATGTCACTCCCAACCAAGTAACTCCTCAAAATCAGCCCGAAGTGATGGCGGAGAACAACGCTTTGAGGACCGTCGCGGAGGTAACCCCTTTGGTCGGGATCGACCTAGCCACATGATGGAGACTCACTTTGGAAGAGCTTAGAGCTCAAAGGACTGCACTTGAAGCCTGAATCGAAACCTTGAAGAATGTTGTTCAAGAGCAAGAGCAGGACCAAGATCCAAGCCCGTTGTGCGACGAGATAAGGGGTCATCAAGCAAAGATCGAGAGAGGTTTCCCTACCTTCGAAAGCTATGATGGAACAAGTTGTCCAAAAGACTACTTGGTAAGATTTGCCACAAAGATGGATGCATATGGGCATGATTGAAAAACAAAGGCAATGCTCTTTTCGGCTAACCTCTCAGGAGAAGCCATGAAGTGGTGGTCGCGCCTTCCTCATCGCTCCATCAAGTCCTACAGGGAGTTCTGCCAGGAATTCTCTAAGAGATTCGAGAAGGTTATTAACACCAAAAGGAGAGTAAGCTATTTGGCTGAGATTGTTCAAAAATGAATGAAGACCATAGGGATTTCATCAACCGGTTCCATGAAGCAGCACCCCAAGTAGAGACCACTTGATCAACGAGAGAAAGGAATACTTGTGTGGTAACACTACCAATGCCAAGTTCCAAGAGGTGCTCTCGGCATCGTGTGTGGACAGTGAAGCTCAGCTAGCAAAAGTTTGCAAGGATTTCCTCGACGCATAAGAGTTCCGGAAAACAGTGACGGTGAGAACCAATCTCCCAAGAGAAAAAGAAAAGGAGAAGGAATACCCTCCGAGGCAACAAAATTCAGGAAAACAAAGAAGGTGTCAAAACCACAATTTGACCAAGGAAGTTCCTCCAAGGAATGAGTTCAGAGATAGAAGAACTCCTCCAAGGAGATCACCACCAAGAAGGTATGACAAGTACACAGACTTGAATAGAGCAAGATCCGACATCTTGAACTATATATTCTCAAGGAAACTTGATGTCACATGGCCAAACCCAATCCAATAGAGTCGGAAGAACAAAAATTCTGACAAATTCTGTCAATTTCACAAAGGGAAGGGTCACATTGCGGATGAATGCGTCAAGCTTAGGAATGAGATTGAAAGGATGGTCCGCAGTGGTCAGCTGGTCAACTATGTGAGGAAGGAACAACCTTTGGCCATTCTTCCTCCCCAGCCACCACCTCCGGAAAGCGTCGAATACCATGATCATCAAGGAAACCATAATTATGAAAATCTTCATGATTTCTATAGTTATGGAAATAGCCCGGTGAATGGAAGGATCAGCACTTTGACAATTACCAGAGGACCAGCGGGAGGAGACACTCGGAACCAAAGGGAAATCACAGCCGACAATCTACGGATTCTAGATGAGAAATATGGCCAGGTCGCACTACCAGGAACCAATGTCATTTCCTTCGATGATAGTGAGATCCCTTTGAGGCATGACGGAGGAGGAAACATTTATGACCCGAGTGTTCCCCTGGTGCTCGCTCTAGATGTGCAGTCTTACAAACTTGGAAGAATTTTTGTTGACACCGAGTGTTCAGCCAACTTAATCTTCACTTTCACTCTTTAGCGAATGCGCATGAACTCGAGGGAAGGCCTTAGAGAAGTAAGAAATGCCCTGGTAGGCTTCGGAGGGCCGCCCATAATGCCTCTGGGAAGCATCACTTTGACGGTCTCAATGGGGACTGCCAGGGTCACTCACTACGTTCCCTTCGTGGTCGTCGATATGTCCTTTCACTACTTTGCGGTCATAGAAAGGCCAACCCTTTCACAATTTCAGGTCGTAGTGTCCACGGTTCACAACAAGTGGAAATTTCCACTCTAATAGGAACAGTACAGGACGTCGGAAATATTAGAGAAGCATGGGAGTGCTACGTCATATCGTCAAAGATTACCTCCAATGTTGCTATTGGGGAAGTCGGAACCAATCAAGGCCCGGAGCATCAACCTTTTGTGCACCATGCTCCCCATCGGTTCTGTGCGACGTTCCAAGAAGAAGTCTAAAAAGCTGAGTCCAACGATTAGGCGAAGGAAGGAGGCTAAAAAACAAGCGAAAGGAAGTCTGGTAGCAGAAGTGAAGGAGTTAGAGGAGTACCAAGTGATACCCCCGGTGCCACCAACCTCCAAAAAGAAAAGTTTTTTATGAGAACAATATTGAAGCAAGAGAAACATTGGAAGAAATTCAAGTCGTCAAAGGAAGCCCCGATAAAGTCACCAAGATTGGAACGGAAATGACCACCAAACTCAGAATGAGTATCATTCAATGCTTGACGGATAACAATGATGTCTTCGCATGGAGTACCGAGGATCTGAAAGGGATAGACCCAAGGATCGCCGTTCACCGTCTGAATGACGACCCTTCGATCAACCACATTCGGGAAAAGAGAAGGGACTTTAGTGCGGAAGACAATGCCATCATAGAAGCGGAAGTCCAAAGACTACTCAAGGCTGGCCACATCAAAGGAGTGAGATACTCCGACTAGGTTTGTAATGTGGTCCTGGTAGAGAGGGGCCGGGCAAATGCAGAATGTGCAACTTCAATCAGCTCAATAAGTTTTGCCCGAAGGATCCCTACCCTTTGCCCCGGATTGACCAGCTGGTCTATTCAATGGCAGGGTGTCCACTCCTAAGTTTCATGGACGCCTACCAACGGTTCTACAAGATCAAGATTACCAAAGACGATGAGCCCAAGACCGCCTTCTTTGCAAATGGTAACGTCTACTGTTTCAACGTGATGCCATTTGGGCTCAAAAATGCGGGAGCGACCTACCAAAGATTAGTCAACAAAATGTTCAAGGAAGAGATTGGGAAAACCATGGAAGTGTATATCGATCACATGCTCGTGAAAAGCAAACCGAGGAACAACATGTAGCTTACTTGACCAAGTGCTTCTCTATCCTGAGAAAGTACGGAATGAAGCTCAATCCGGCAAAGTGTACCTTCGGTGTCAAAGGAGGGATGTTCCTCGGATACATGGTGACAGAAAGGGGAATCGAGGTGAATCCCGAAAAGATCAAGCCTATCCTGGATCTTCCACATCCCAAAAGTCGGAACGAAGTGCAACAACTGGTCGGAAAATCCATTGCCCTAAGTAGATTCATCTCAAGATCAGCAGAGAAGAACCTTCCATTTTTCAAAGTTCTACGGAAGAGCAGCCACTTCGAGTGGACTAAGGAGTGCGAGGAGGCCTTTGAGAAGCTCAAAGAATACCTACTCTCCCCACCACTCTTGTGAAAGGCCATGGAAGGAGAGACACTGTACTCATACCTTGCCGCTACAGTTGAAGCCATAAGCTTCGTGCTAGTTCGCATCCAAGAAACAACCATCTGCCCATTTACTACTTGAGTAAGGTACTTGCAGGGGAAGAAACACGTTACATGGATATTGAAAGGTTGGCTTTTGCTCTAGTCTATACGGGTAGAACGCTCAAGCCTTACTTTGTAGCACACAAGGTAGTCGTGCTAACGAAGCAACCCCTGAAGCAAGTACTAGGGAAACTAGAAAACTCCGGAAGGTTGGCAAGGTGGGCGGACGCACTGGCCATGTATGCTTCAGCTTCCGGAGGAATAGACACCAGGAACGTGGTACTCATGAAAATCAACGCGTCATCCCTTTGGTCGTCAATGCCAAACGTCTTGGCAATTGATGATCAACCAAGTTGGATGCAAGGGATTGCAGCCTATCTCATGAAGGGTACCCTCCCAAAAGATAAAACTGAAGCAAGAAGGAGCGAGAGTATGTAGCCCAATTCGTCCGGAACTGCGAAGAGTGCCAATTTCACGCTAACCTCATCAATGTTCCTTCCAAGCCCCTCATGGCAATATCGATCACGTGTCCCTTCGACATTTGGGGGATCGACATTGTTGGTCCATTTCAAAAAGGAACCGGCAAGAAGAAGTTCATTATAGTCGCAGTGGAGTACTTCAGCAAGTGGGCTGAAGTGGAAGCGATCTCTACAATTACCGAGCAAAGGGTGATGAACTTCGTGTGGCGGAACAATGTTTGCCGGTTTGGCCTCCCAAGGGTGCTCATCTCTGACAATGATCCCAATTTTGTGGTAACAAATTCAATGAATGGCGCAAAGAAATGAAGATAGATAGGAGATACACTTCTGTTGGACATCCCCAAGCCAACGGACAAACTGAAGCGGTCAACAAGACCCTTGTGAAAAACATGGAGAAGAGAGTTGCAACCAACAAAGATTGGGTCGACGAGCTTGATGGAGTAGTATGGGCGTATCGCACTACTTCCAAAGTAGCCACGAGGGAAACCCTTGGTCTATGGTTCTGAAGCAGTAATACCCGCTAAGGAAGCAGTAGCAACCCTCAGAATCCAAGGATACCAGCCCGAGGACAATCATGATGCAAGGATGTTCGATTTGGGGATGCTAGAGGAATGGAGGACCACTTCCCTCGCCAACATCCTGAGGTCTCAAGCTTTGGTTTCCAAGGCATACAACAAGAATGTCAAGGAGAGAGGCTTTCAAGTGGGAAACCTAGTGCTCCGAAGGGCATACATTCTAGGCAAAGTTGGAAAGATGCAACCCAAATGGGAAGGCCCCTAAAAGATTGTGGAAGCAAGGTCCAATGGAAGTTACCGCCTTGAAGATATGGAAGGAAGGAAGTTGAAGAACCCATGGAACACCGCCAACCTTCAGAGGTTCTATGCTTGAAGGGGTTAAAGGTGAAAAAATGTTTTGAAGTGCTCCTGTGAAACGCCCCTACCTCTTGATACAAGAGAAGTTCCCTACAAGCTCTTGGGAAAGGCACCCCTGTTTATGTTTTCAGTTTTAGGAGTAGAAGTTTGAAGTAGAGCAATCCGGAAGAATGAAAGGAAATGCTGGCCCTGAAGCCCACCATTGTACTTGAATTTACGTCAAATCAATGCAATGCATCACTTTCAGTAAAATATTCGCTAGGTTTCTAAGTAGAATAAGAAATTAAGAAGGGTGGCCTATTCGACCAAAGTTCGAAGAGCATTTAACCGGAAATCATTTCCAAAAGGAAACAAAAGCCTCATCGATCCAACAAGAGGTCGAACTCATCCTAAAGGATCAAACTCCAGGAAAGTCGAGAAGAACTGCCCAACACCATCCAGCGCGAGAAGCATATCTCGAGTAGCTTCGGCTACACGGGAGATTTTTTAGGATGTACCTGGTCGTGTTCCGAGTAGCTTCATCAACACTTGTGTTTTTCTGAAGAAAAATGGAGCCTGGTCGATCCCACTATCGACTAGCAAAATTTATGCAAGCAATTCAACTACTCTAAGTTATACGACGTAACTAAAAAGAGTGAAAAAATCGCTTAAGTATAAAAAGAGACTGCTCGAGATACAGCAGGAAAGAGCGAATATTATACAAAGGCAGTAAATATTCAAAGTACGAAGATGAAGGAAATATTTGTTCGTACAAGTGCCACAAGGGGCCGAATAGCAAATTGTTTTGGAAAGACTTAGAAAAAATACAAGTTTTTTACCTAGAATACTCGTGATAGTGTATATGTCCTAGAGACAGTCCATATTAAGGGCATGCAACCCTTATAGAGGGCATATATGTACTATTACACAGGTCAACGTAATATAATATATGTTTTCTGTTTTACTATTGAGTATCGCTTTCATATTTATACTACACCAGGCATGCAACATGTCATATCTCTATTTCTGTCTGTATTGATATTAAACATGTCCCCTCGGATAGATGACCGATCACACAGATAGTGGGAGCTATGTGAGTTATCATCTATCCCAAACTCTCCCTAGTCAAGGTTCATCTCGGATGTAGGGGTCTGAATGAACCAGCTGAGACTAGTATGCGTGGAGGTTATACTTGTTGGAGCAAGTGTGAGCCGATCCCACGGCCATGGAACGGATTGTTGGACAATCAAGAAACGTTCCCATAACTGCGCATAGTTGTTCGAAGGATGATTACCGAACAATGGAAGTACCCACCGGACACTCCCATCGATGTATACTCTACACCGAAGTGTCTATGGGAACCGGTAAGTTGTCGAAGTGATGCCAGTCGTCCTTTGGACTTACAGGACTTTATCATCACATTTGTTGCCCCATATCCTTGGTGGACCCGTCGATGTCAGCTCTGAATAAGCAGTTGACCCAAGACACGATCCTGGATTATGGCTACATACAAATGGGGATGATAAGTGTTTCTGTGAAGGATTCATCTCTCCTATGTAGCACAGGAGAGCACTACTCATAGTCGTTCATAGTTTTGATTGGTAAAACAGCTGACCAGCATATCAATATTATTATGATGGTCATAATAGATGTTGGATTCACCATGCAACTCACTGAAGACGTCCGTGGATGTATTATTGGGATAGACACTTCATCGATCCTAGATGCATTCGAGTCAGTCAGATGAAGGGACGTTACCATCGCCGCGTTGAGCGCAACAGACTTCGCAACGAAAGGGTTTACTTTGAGAAACCTATCAAACGTCCTCATGTATTAATATTGCAAATGGAACCGTCTATGAATTCCATTTTGCCTAGTCTAGGACTTGCTTAATACAATGAGGCCCTATGGGTCACACTATGTGGTGATTCAGCTTATCCGAATATCCTTGAAGATGGAATCGCAATTGATTTGGAATTAATTGTGATTGATGGATTATAATTAATTTGGAATTGATTATAATAATTAGTGGCTCTATGAATGATTTGGAATTATTAATTGAATTGGCTAATTAATTGTATTTTATGTAAATACAATTAGAGATTATATTTTAGAAATATAATAGAGGTTTGATTTGTAAGGATATGTTAATTTAGAATTAACATATGCACATGGGCAAAATCTACTTGGAGTTTGAATTGCCTTAGAACTATAAGTGGGTCCCAAAATCGGGACCCACCTATCTCCCTTGGGGAACGCGCGCGCACGAGATGGAGTAGGGGAAGGAGTTCGACTCCTTCCTCTATTAGAAGTCCAAGGGATAAGTTAGATTTTCCTGATTGAGTTTTAATTTGATTGGGAATGAATCTAGACTTTAAATTGGTTTCCTAGTGCGATAAGAATTAGATTCTTATTCCTTTATGAAGTCTAATTGATTATTCATTAGGCTTCTATTGACTACTATATATAGTAGACTATTAGTGAGCTTTTGACATAGTTTTTCACACAGTTGAATACCCAGTTTTCTTAGAGAAAATAAAAAGCTCTCCCCTACCTCTCCATACCAGCCACGCACGCCACCCCTCTCACCGGAGGAAAACTGCCGCCCCATCTTCTTTGTCACACAAAGAATATCCTAGCATTCTTTCCGATAGGATGTTCATCCGTGGATACCAAGGTTGGGGTTCTAGGAGTTGGAAACTAACTTTTATTGTCTTGCAGATAATCAAAGTATTGCAGATATCTTCGACTTCGACGAAGGAGAAGATTCACCGGATTATTACGGAGACTTGGAAGCTGTGCTCGCTTTTAGAGTACGGTTAGTCTTCTAATTGACGTGTTTAAATATATACGGCATATACATAATCAATTAATCTGCATGTTAAGAAACTTTTTGAAATTCCGCTGCGTATCCTAGGGGTAACTCTGACCGTATTTTATTACAGTGGTATCGGAGCGAGGTTAATTGATTACGTATATACGTATATATGTTGTATGATTTTGTAATTTATGTGGATGCAATTGATTCTATGATTAATTCGATTTTCAAAAGTTTTGTTTTTTATATAAATTTGGAATTTATAATTTTTCAAAAAAAAAAAAAATTTAAATATATATATATCGACTGGCCGCCTACGTGACGCAGGCGGCTGGCGCCCGCGGCCGCAGGCACGGTAAAGGACGGGACTTGATCCCGTCCCGTATTTTAATATATATATTTTTTTCGGGTAGGACCCAAAATCGAATTTTTGAAAATTTTGAGGATTGAAGTTTATATTTGGAATATAAATATGATTTAATTGTAATTGCTTTTAACTAGAGTGGTTAAATTTAATTAGTATAAAGTTAAAGGGCTTTTTTGTAATTTATCAATTTATTGTTTACTGCAAATTAGTCCTTCTACTTTTGAATTTTAGATTTAACACCTCCAAGGTTTCGAAAATTACAATTAAGTCCTTCGGGTTTTCGAAAATTGCTACTTGGTCAATAGAATTTTCGAATTTTTCAATCTAGTCCAAATTTTCAATTATTTCATAGAGATTATAAGTATGGGACTATAATTTTCATAATGAAATTATGAAGTCATTTGGCATCCACATAGGCTACTACTTGTTTGTTTGCTCGATATGCTATTGTTTGACAATGCATGTTTAAATACCATGTATTTTACTTTCCGTTCGACCGCTATGCATGCGAGGGTAGGCGGCGCCCTCTTATTTGTCGGACCGCATATTTTATGTATGGGTAGGCGGTGCCCATTATGTGCTTGACCGCGTTTAGAACTCGAATGGATAGGCGGCATCCATTACGTGTAGACCGCTCATGCATGATGGGTAGGCGGCGCCCTTATTTGTTTGTAGATGACTGATAACAACCCTCAAGCTACAAGCCCCAACCAATATAAGTGTAGAAATATGTATATGTATGTATTTCTGAGATGCTTTCCATGGGGTGCTTTAATTCTGAACTTTCATTGCGTTTTCCTGTATTGGCGACCTCGTCTTACAGACTCGCAGTGATCGTCAGATTAGAGTAAGCCTATGGTTATAACTTACTGCATATTGTATCTAGCGACCTCGATAGGTACAATATGTAGAGCATCGGGTTAAATTAGATTTAACACCCAAGAGTTGCGTGACGCAATTGGATAGTCTTACCGGTCATATTATGCTATGCGACCAGCCCCTCTTGGAGTATAGCATAGTATGGATTTGGATCTTGGCCACTACGGTAACTTGTTGGACATTACTCGTATGTTTGTTTTGGGGGCAAGCATATGTGAAAATAGTGGGAGCTAAACAGCTAAAGGACCTTGTTGTTTAGTTATGTTGACTGTGTATTTAGAAATAGTATTTCAATAGTTGATTTATTATTTTCGTTCTATACTATTTCTCCTAAGAAAAACCGAAATGGCGAGTATTTCGCTCCGTGCTGTCTTAGAGAAGCAAATTTTGACCGGACCAAACTTCCAAGATTGGATCGGGAATATACGTTTGGTGCTGAGGTACGAAAGGATTGAGTACGTCTTGGACGAGGCTAATCCCATGTGTCCCGAGAATCAGACTGCCGATCAAGTTGCTGATTTGGAATCAAGCCAACAAGGCAAAGTCTGATAAGCATCATAAGGATGCTATATCGACGCAATGTATTATGCTGGCAGCAATGAGCAATGAGCTGCAGAGACAACATGAAAGCATGTTGCCGTATGAGATGCTGAAGCATCTTGAGTCGCTCTTTAAGACGACAACAAGAAGTGTTGAATTTGATTTGATCAAAGAGATACACAGATGCAAGCTCAATGAAGGAGGGAACATGTCTGAACATGTTCTCAAGATGAGAATAAGATCATGGTGATCTTTGTCCTTCAATCATTGCCGAGTTCGTATTCGCAGTTCATCATTAGCTACACGATGAATGCGAAGGACGTAACACTACCCGAACTCCATAATCTGCTGAAGACATATGATCAAATTCTTCCTAAGAAGGAAAAGTCGATCATGTTTGTTGGACAACCGTCTAACCCAAACCCGAGAACCAAAGGTGCTAAGGGTAAGGGAATGTCGGGAGCCAAGGCTAACACTTCGAGTGATAAGCCTAAGCGTCTGAACCAGAAAAGGAAGTTCAAGAGGAGCGGAACGGTACACACAGATAAATGTCTTTTCCGTAAGCAGAAAGGGCATTGGAAGAAAGATTGCCCTAAGATAAGGGCAGATCAAGCTAAGAAGTCGCCAGCTTCTAGCTCAGGTGTGTTTGTTATTGAAATGAACATGACTACTTTTGACTCCAATGGTTGGGTATTAGATACAGCCTGTGGCTCGCACATTTGTAATAATGTGCAGGGGCTAATTGATCACATGCTAGTCAAGCAAGGTGAAATCGACTTGCATGTTGGGAACGGCAATCCAGTTGAAGCCAAACGCGTTGGACGCTGCAAGATAGATTTACCTTCGGGACAATGTTTAGAACTTGATAACGTTTATTTTGTTCCATCCATTGTCAGAAATATTATTTCCATTCCATTGTTGGACAATTTTGGTTCTTCCTTTCGATTTGCTAATAATACTTGTTATTTTTCATTAAATGACCAGTATTATGAAAAAGCTAGCTTAGTGAATGGTTTATATATTTTGCAAAGTAGTCTACCTTTAATTCAAATACATAACAAACAACCGTCTTCAAGTAGGAAGAATAATCCATCTTATCTATGGCATTGTCGGCTAGGCCATATCAATGAAACACGGATTCAAAGACTAAGGAAGTTGGACTACTTAGAACCATTTGATTTTGAATCATATGGTACATACGAATCATGTGTTAAGGGTAAGATGACGAACAAACCTTTTGTTGGACAAGGTGTTCGTGCCACTCGCTCCTTAGAGCTCATACATACCGATGTATGTGGACCTTTTAAAGTCCATACGCGTGGGGGTTATCCTTACTTCGTTACCTTTACTGACGATTTCTCAAGGTATGGATATATTTATCTTACGAAGAATAAATCCGAGACCTTTAGGAAATTCAAGGAGTTTAGGAATGAGGTCGAGAATGAATTGAACCTAAGGATAGTCACTCTTCGATCAGATCGAGGAGGTGAATACCTTAGTGAAGAATTTATCGACTACTTGAAGGAAAATGGAATTCAATTGCAATGGACTCCTCCTGGAACACCACAGTTAAATGGTGTGTCTGAGAGAAGGAATCGAACCCTGTTAGACATGGTGAGATCAATGATTGGATTCTCGACTCTTCCAAAATATCAATGGGGATATGCGCTACAAACTGCAATCTACATTCTGAACCGTGTACCATCTAAATCAGTGGAGAAAACTCCTTATGAGTTATGGAAAGGAAAGAAGCCCTCACTGGGCTATCTTAGACTTTGGGGCTGTCCTGCGATAGTTAAACTGATGCTCACTGATAAGTTAGATGCCAAGGGTGTCAAAGTATATTTCATAGGCTATCCTCGTCAGACGAGAGGCTATGAATTCTATCATGCTGAAGATCACAAGGTGATAGTATCTAGAAACATCAAGTTTTTAGAAGCAGAATACCTCGAAGAAGAGAGGTTAGATGACATGATAGAACTTGAAGAAATTCAAGACTTTGACAAGCGCGAACATGAGTTCCCTAAATCTTTTGATTTGGACTCAAGTTCAGTGGGAGCTTTCGAAGCAGACAAGGGTAATGATATGAAACTTGCTAGGCATGTCATAGTCAGTGGGAGTCCTGTGATTAGATCAACAGTTGAAACCACACCAATAGAACCCGTTGTCAACCAACCTGTGCAATAAGTTGCACAAGTGCAGCCTCCCGCTAGGGAACAAGGTCGCGTGGCGCGACCAACTGCATCAGTGCCCACTGATAATATTCGTGTTACACGAAGCCAGAAAAGAAAAACACCAGAACCAGTCGAGCTCCGTAGGTCGAAGAGGATCCTAAAAGGACCTCAGAAGCAGAGCCTTATGATAGAAGACACCAGTGAACTTAATGTCGGCTTTTCAGATCGGGAAGATCCCGAGACCTACAAAGAGGCAATAATTGATATTGAGTCAGACAAATGGCAAGAGGCCATGGAATTGGAAATGGACTCCATGTACCTTAACCATGTTTGGAACTTGGTAGACTTTCCCCAAGGGGTTAGACCTATTGGGTGCAAATGGGTCTTTAAACGAAAGACAGATGCCGATGGCAAGGTACAAACGCACAAGGCTAGACTTGTGGCGAAAGGCTACACGCAAAGGTATGGCATCGATTACGATGAAACCTTTTCATCGGTAGCAAAATTGAAGTCCATTCGAATTCTAGATGCGATAGCTGCCTACTATGATTATGATTTGGCAGATGGATGTAAAGACTGCCTTCCTCAATGGCAACCTTGAGGAAGAGGTCTATATGGTACAACCAGAAGGTTTTATTAGTAAAACCAGGCCAACTGCTGTATGCAAATTACAAAGATCCATCTATGGGCTAAGGCAAGCGTCTAGGAGCTGGAATATCCGCTTTGATGAAGCTGTCAAATCGTTTGACTTCGTCAGAAGCAAGGAAGATCCCTGTGTCTACACTAGGCACAGCGACAAGGGAGTCGTTTTCATGATCATCTATGTTGATGACATTTTGATCATGGGAAACAATGTCTCTATGCTAGAAGAGACTAAAGTTTGGTTATCAAGTGCCTTCTCAATGAAGGACTTGGGTGAAGCGAACTACATCCTAGGGATCAAGATCTATAGAGATAGCTCCAAGAGGATGTTAGGATTGACACAGTCCACCTACATCGACAAAATACTGAAGCGTTATAAGATGGACGACTCAAAGAGAGGCTTTCTCCCAGCTAGGCATGGGATTGTCTTATCAGTTAAGGATAGTCCTAAAACTGATGAAGAAAGAAATGCAATGAGTCGTGTGCCCTATGCTTCGGTAGTAGGGTCTATAATGTATGCAATGAATTGCACAAGGCCCGATGTGGCATATGCGCTTAGTGTCACTTGTCGACACCAACAGAATCAAGGAGTACCTCACTGGACTGATGTAAAGAACATTTTTAAGTACCTTCGACGGACTAAAGAGATGTTCTTGGTGTTTGGTGGAGAACCAGAATTAAAGATGTCTGGTTATGCCAACGCTGGATTTGAATCAGATCCTGATGACTTTAAGTCACAGACAAGATACGTATTCAAATTGAACGGAGGAGCTATCTGTTGGAAGAGTTCTAAGAAAGCCACGGTTGCTGACTCATCCACAGAAGCCGAGTACATTGTTGCATTAGAAGCATCGAAAGAAGCTGTCTGGATGTCAGAGTTATTGAAGGAATTGAGGGTTGTTCCCGCTCCTACTCCAATAACGATTTATTGTGACAATACGGGCGCCGTCGCTCAAGCTAAGGAGCTTAGATCTACAAACAAGAACAAACATGTACTTAGAAAGTATCACGTTATACGTGAGATTATTGATAGAGGAGAAGTTAGTATAGAACGTGTCTCTACCACGGACAACGTGGCATATCCTTTCACCAAGGTCTTATCAGTGGAAGTCCACTTAAGACATTATGCTAATCTGGGTATTAAGCATAAAGGTGACTGGCTCTAGTCCAAGTGGGAGATTGATAGTGTATATGTCCTAGAGACAGTCCTTATTAAAGGCATGCAGCCCTTATAGAGGGCATATATGTACTATTACACAAGTCAACGTAATATAATATATGTTTGTTGTTTTACTATTGAGTATCGCTTTCATATTTATATTACACCAGTCATGCAACATGTCATATCTCTATTTCTGTCTGTATTGATATTAAACATGTCCCCTCGGATAGATGACCGATCACACAGATAGTGGGAGCTATGTGAGTTATCATCTATCCCAAACTCTCCCTAGTCGAGGTTCAGCTCGGATGTAGGGGTCTGAATGAACCAGCTGAGACTAGTATGCGTGGAGGTTATACTTGTTGGAGCAAGTGTGAGCCGATCCCACGGCCACGGAACGGATTGTTGGACAATCAAGAAACGTTCCCATAACTGCGCATAGTTGTTCGAAGGATGATTACCGAACAATGGAAGTACCCACCGGACACTCCCATTGATGTATACTCTACACCGAAGTGTCTATGGGAACCGGTAAGTTGTCGAAGTAATGCCAGTCGTCCTTTGGACTTACAGGACTTTATCATCACATTTGTTGGCCCATATCCTTGGTGGACCCGTCGATGTCAGCTCTGAATAAGCAGTTGACCCAAGACACGATCCAGGATTATGGCTACATACAAATGGGGATTATAAGTGTTTCTGTGAAGGATTCATATCTCATGTGTAGCATAGGAGAGCACTGCTCATAGTCGTTCATAGTTGTGATTGGTAAAACCGCTAGCCGGCGTATCAATATTATTATGATGGTCATAATAGATATTGGATTCACCATGCAACTCACTGAAGACGCCCGTGGATGTATTATTGGGATACACTTCATCGATCCTAGATGCATTCGAGTCAGTCAGATGAAGGGACGTTACCATCGCCGTGTTGAGCGCAACAGACTTCGCAACGAAAGGGTTTACTTTGAGAAACCTCTCAAACGTCCTCATGTATTAATATTGCAAATGGAACCGTCTAGGAATTCCATTTTGCCTAGTCTAGGACTTGCTTAATACAATGAGGCCCTATGGGTCACACTATGTGGTGATTCAGCTTATCCGAATATCCTTGAAGATGGAATCGCAATTGATTTGGAATTAATTGTGATTGATGGATTATAATTAATTTGGAATTGATTATAATAATTAGTGGCTTAATTAATTAATGATTTTGAATTATTAATTGAATTGGCTAATTAATTGTATTTTATGTAAATACAATTTGAGATTATATTTTAGAAATATAATAGAGGTTTGATTTGAAAGGATATGTTAATTTAGAATTAACATATGCACATGGGCAAAATCTACTTGGAGTTTGAATTGCCTTAGAACTATAAGTGGGTCCCAAAATCGGAACCCACCTATCTCCCTTGGGGAAAGCGCAAGCGCGAGATGTAGTAGGGGAAGGAGTTCGACTCCTTCCTCTATTAGAAGTCCAAGGGATAAGTTAGATTTTCCTGATTGAGTTTTAATTTGATTGGGAATGAATCTAGACTTGAAATTGCTTTCCTAGTGCAATAAAAATTAGATTCTTATTCCTTTATGAAGTCTAATTGATTATTCATTAGGCTTCTATTGACTACTATATATAGTAGACTATTAGAGAGCTTTTGGCATAGTTTTTCACACAGTTGAATACCCAGTTTTCTTAGAGAAAATAAAAAGCTCTCCCCTACCTCTCCATACTAGCCACGCGCGCCACCCCTCTCACCGGAGGAAAACTGCCGCCCCATCTTCTTGGTCACACAAAGAATATCCTAGCATTCTTTCCGATAGGCTGTTCATCCGTGGATACCAAGGTTGAGGTTCTAGGAGCTGGAAACTAACTTTTATTGTCTTGCAGATAATCAAAGTATTGCAGATATCTTCGACTTCGACGAAGGAGAAGATTCACCGGATTATTACGAAGACTTGGAAGCTGTGGTTGCTTTTGGAGTACGGTTAGTTTTCTAATTGACGTGTTTAAATATATACGGCATATACATAATCAATTAACCTGCATGTTAAGAAAAATTTTGAAATTCCGCTGCGTACCCTAGCGGTAAGTCTGACCGTATTTTCTTACAACTCGGGCTTCAACGAGATCGACTAGCTGTGAAGTCGCTCTGAGCAGCTTGGGGGGTCGCACCGCCTCCGGCATTGGTCGGGCCTCTCCGCTCCTCAACACTGTGCTTGTCGGCCCCTCCGTCTTTCTCGCGAGCCACTCGGATGGCACTCTCGTATGTTATAAGCTCTGGCTCGACGAAGTCGGCAGGGCGACCATGAACAGGAGCGTTCACCTGAATCCAATCTGCATTCCAGAGTGGAGACTTCCCGAATGGTAGGATTAGACCAAGCCTTAGCACATCTAGGACCCAAGAAGGAAGGAGCGAGGGCTTGCTCGGATAAGGAACCTGGGGATTGGCCATGTAACGGTACAAAAATTTTAAAAGAGAATTTTTAAAAGCCGTTACAGTAATTTTTAAAGAAAATAAATTTCGAAGGAAAATCGAACTGTCTTCATAAATAAACGACAAAATGATTTTGGCGCTCAGATGAGCTTACAACTTCAAACAAAACAACTAACGGTAACTAGGTAACAATAACTAGACTTCAGTTTGTCAGAAGAGTAGAAAGATGTAAACAAAGTTCAAAAGTAACTTTAAAATCAACAGAAACCCCAAAGGCGCCAATCCCAACACTCAGAGTCGCTGGACGCCTACGCTTGGTCACCTTCAGCTTGATCTACAAGGAAGGAATAACAAGAAAAGAGTGGTGAGACAAAAATCTCAGTGGTGTTCGTGTAGTACTGAGTTTTATGCAGAAAGATTTTTCAGTTCGCAAACAAAACAGAAAACGTTCAAATAAATAACAATAAGGAAACAATCAAACGAACAATCAATAAACAGAACAGTATAACAGTATTTTGTGAAAATCAAAACAGAACAATAACAGTGTCACAGCATTTTGAGAAAACAAAATAGTAACAGTAGTCGGTGTAACCCGCCTTATTACTCCTACTCCCAATAGCCCAAAGTGATCAACTCGAAAAACAGTACAGTGCCCTGCGTACGTTCAAGGAAGATCCTACGACCCAACAAGACCTTGGCTTCTTCTGCCACGCATCAGGTGGGAATAGACTAGGAAAACTCATAAGTAAACTCGACAGCCTCTACTATCCAAGTCTACCTACTCGTAATCCTAATCCACCGGTCAAACAATACAATGCTCGAAAACCGACACAAATCAGAAAACTGAAAACAAAACATACTAATGCTCGGAAACCGAGTATAAAATCCTGCAGAAGATTTAAAACATAACACAATAGAAACGTCGTACATAGGACTTGTATGTATATAGCGGAAGCAGGACAGTAATATCAACAGTTAGTTAAGATATGCATACACTAAATCTTTCAGGTTTTCGAAAATAGTTACTAAGTAATAATTTTTGGGTGAACACTCACCTTACTGCTTGATCTCAACGACAAAAACTTAGACTACGAAGCAACGGACGAATCAAAAATCACCATTGAAAGCTATCAACGTTACTCGTGCTATTTTATGTACTAAATCACCCTTGAGATCTCCTGGACATCAACGCTTTTACTACAAACTTTTCATATTTTCTTCTCTCAATTTTGTTTTCTCTTTCTTCTCTTTTATGGAATTGTGCGTGTGTGAAATGTGTCTATAGTGTGTTGGGCGTGAGATAACAAGGAATTTATAGGAACCATTTCTTAATGGTGAAGTATTTGTATTAATTATAAATTAAGTAAGACGGCTGGTACTTCACCCTGAAGTAATTTCTTTTGGTCCATATATTTTGGAGTTGAGGCGTGGATGAATCCTTCATGATAAAGCAACTTGATTTGGTCCATGCAATTTGGCCGTGAACATGTAAATGCCATGCATACCTATCTTTATATTTATATTGCTTGAATTAGTTGCAGTAGCTTGCTTATAATTTGGACTTTTACATATACGTCCCAAATAAAAAAACGAATATATATTTCGAAACTATAAAACCATACAGTTCATAATATGGTGTCGGTCCTTTCGTAGGCCTTCGTTTCGATATAAAACGGTTAAGTTAAACTTATTTAGGGACGAGACGTATATTTAACCATAATTTGAACTCCAATAATAATATCTCGAATTAATTTTCATAAACTCCTCCATGAGACGTACAATCATACTTTTCCCTCAAGTAAAAATATTATACTTGACCTTAGTTTTCATTATCAATAATTAATTTCTTTATAAGAGGGTTAAAGAGGTTTGGATTGTTACATCGATTTTTCTCTAACGTAGAAATGAACGAATCAATGAATAAATTTAATAATTAGGTTACCTAAATAAATAATCAAAGTAAATAAATTTAATCAGAAAAATACGGGATATTACAGGCCACCAGCTCACCAAACTCTCAAGCCCGGTGCATTTCAGTAGTAACTGCATCATCCACATAGGGAGTAAAGTCCCCCTTCAAACTGGGCTTAAGCTCCTCGACCTCATCAGCATCTAAGTCCTCGGGCAGCATTTTGATCGCCTTGAGCTGGTCGACCGCAGCAAAGAAACCCTGCTCGCGAGAGGTATCCCTGACTTCTTGCACGACCATCTTATAGGAGCCGGACTCCTTGAATGCCCGAGCACCCTCCATCCTCGTCCCTTGAAGGAGCGATAAGAGGCGGTCCTTGAACTTAGTCATCGCGACCGACAAGGCTGAGAATGCCCCAAAGTACCTACTAGTCCGGGCCTTCTCCTTCTTCAGCTCCTTTTCCAGGTGATCAACCCTTGCAAAGGCTTTCTTCACCTCGAGGTCCGCTGCCTTATTCTTGGATTTCTCAACAGCAAGATTTCTCTCCAAGTCCTCGATCACTTTGGAGACATCTGAGCGATCGACAGAAATGTGGCCATAAGCCATAGTAAGGTGCTCGAGCTGAATGGCAGAAGAAAAATATAAGATAAGCAACCGAGAATCAAAACAATACTTAGAAATTTTTGGCTAAAAAATTATAAGAATGGCATACCTGGAGCGAGCAGATACTAAGCGCATGGGCACGATCAAGGTCAGACAGTTGAATGAGGCGCTTCACCTCAGTTTCCTTGTTGACCTCCTGCGACTTGCTCTTCTTCCGTAGAGGATCAACGACAGGGCCAAAACCGCCTAGTTCGAGGACCCTTTTCGGGCCCCCGAGCCTTTGAGCAGGCGCACTGCGAGCGGGCACTTGAGGCTGCTTATTAGGGTTCCTCGGAGCCTTTCCCTGGTCGACCGGGCTAGCAAGCTCGACCTCTGTATCATCAACGGGAGGGGCATCCCCTTCAACATTTAGCCGGTTCAATTTATCCCGGAGAGTTGCAGCATTCTTGGGATTGGTCATCGGGATCTGACCAAGGATTTTTGTGTTCTTCCCGGCTAGTCGGGCATTCCTCCTAGCCTCTTCGTTGGCTTTCAATGTTTCATTCATTATCCAAGTGAACCATTACTCTACAAGAGGTAAGGCAAAGGTTAGAAAAGAAATCAAGAGCGAGTACAAAGGATACACAGAGGGAGCGAAGAGATCACTTAGAATGAAAGCGTAAACATGTTTGGTTTAACAAAGTATAAAGGAGAGCTGTTCGAGACTCCATAATTACCAAAGAGATACTCCTTCTCGTAGCTTGGTCGGAAACCAGTGTAAACTGGAGGTGAGAGCCCGGCAAGGTAAGGAAGTGGTTGAAGGACAAGCCCCCAATAGAAGTACTGCTTCGCCTCCTCGGTCTCATTCTCAGCTTGCAGCTCGACCGCCCAATCATCTAAGGTCTCTGGCAAATAGGATGCTTATTCGTGATCGCCCCTCGATAAAATAACTTTGGGACTCCCCACTCCGCATCCTCGTCGGTCATCCCGGGGAGCTTCTTCTTCTTGACATAGATGTATCTATGCCACCATCTGTATCCCGAGGAGGAGGGAGCGTCCTTGATAAACCCAATGCCTGGTCAAGTTGAGAAGTAGTAGAAATACTTGTTTCCACCATTCATCGAGACGCGAAATATTTGGTGGAAGTTCCGAAAATTGAGCTTGATCCCTCTCTTCTTGCAGCAAACGCTAAAACATATAAGGGTCCCAAACGAACATAGGATCAATTGCCATGGAGCGATCCCAAGTTGGTTGAAGATCTCCTTGAAGCCGTCACAGAAGTGGAGGATCCATCCTCGCTCCAGTGCTAGCAGATGCACTGCCATGTATCTCTGCGGTGCGTGTAAAAAGTCTGGCCGGGCTCAGGAATGAGGATGTCGAGAGTCTCCTCATCAAGGCTATAGTTCGACGTAATGGTCGGAATCTCTTTCTCTAGCACAGTGGAAGCAGTGGTCGGGATCAGCCTGTCCATGTTTCACTCTCCCTCAGGATCGGGGAGGTCGACATCCAAAGGTCCACGAGTGAACTTGTTCTCGGTGGGCTTGGAAATCTTGATATCCTCCTCCTCGATCTCCTCCGCTACCTTCTTCTTTCGGGAGCGACTGGACTTCCTCTTAGGGGCCTTACCAAGTGCATGCTCTTGCTCCTCGAGCGCATCAGCAGCTTCATCTGCTCAAGGGTTGTCCCCGGGAAAATCAAAGCTTATAGTTCAAGGATCAATCGAATGGTAACTAGTCTCCTCCTCGGGCCCTCCATACGCAGCTTGGAATTCCGGGTCATTGAATGTGGTCTCTTCATTCCTCGGGAGAGATGGGGATTTTCTACACGGACCATCTTCATCCCTATCAACATTTCGTAAAGGTCGGAAGCTGTCTTTATCATCCGAAGATATCACAGTCCTCCTAGCAGTTTGAGGAAGAAATTCTAGTCGGCATCTCGATATGGGAATCGCTACTTGCAGAGGGTTGGCGCTAAGTGTACCCTCATCGGATTCTTCATCCTCGCTCTCACCATCCTGCTTGGAGTGTTCACCCTTCTCGAACACTGCAATAGAAGGAATGGGGTAATCAGTGTCATCCATATTTTCAATGTGGACTTGTAAAGGATCCACTACATCGCGAGCATGGTAAAATCTACCTCCAATTTGGGCGGCTTTCATCATAAGGTCGTGAGAAATGCCCATATCGGGAGGACCGCCCTCAGCCTCGGTCTGATCATCATAAAGTCGTCGTCGCTCCTCTCGGACATCCTAAGGGTAAGGCCAGAAAAAGGTGAGAATGGTGGTTATACTCCGAGAGGTCAGTTTACGTATGTTCATTATGTTCGACCTCCCGAACGGAGAAAAATCACAAAAGGAATATCACAAGAAGTTACACTAAGCAAAGAAACGACAAGCACATAAGAGCGACCAACCGCTCAGAGAAGAGCGACTATGCATATTTTCAGTCAAAGAGTTACTCTAAAAGGAGACAATGGGGAGTTACAGTAAACAGAAGGGGAGAAAACACAAGTGCATCCTATAGTGTCTGAGTTTACAAGTAATGAGTCACGGGGAATTCGCAAAATCAAAAGCAAAGGGTAGCATTCTACAGTTCAAACGTCCGGCGACTGGAGTTCATTACGGCTAAGAATACGGAAACTAGCATTCAAATTAAAAAGCAAAATTGGAGCAAATGAGGTCTGTTACTTACTTGTTTTACGGTATTAAGGTGTTTGAACAACTGAGGCAAACGGGATACACAGGAAAATGCTTCGACTCGCCGGAAAACGTCAAGCTTTGCTGCTCGAACTGCTCCTCGATCGATGAAAATGGTGGTCGATCACTCTATTTAGCTCTGAGTAAGAGTTTGACGGAAAGTGAAAAATGAATCAGTCCACACCTATTTATAGAGGGGTTATCCCGGGAATTCGAATAGTCGCCTACCCCCAAGAGATCTGGGACGACCACGTGTCCCCGTCCAACGGCCTAGATTGCCGCTGCCCTGTGAAAAGACGATCCTAGCCTTCACGCACGCGAATCATCCTATAGTGTCGGTGGGTCGCGAATTACCTGCCCACGCAGATAATTCGTGGAGCGCATGAAAGTTACGGAGATGAAAGAGAAGGGTTGTTCGTTCACCTTGGGGAAACGACCAGCTCCTCAGAATAACCATTCAGAAAGAAAAAGAACAAATTAGACGCTCCCCGCGCGACAGACGTCCTCGGGACAAGCTAGGGGAGAGAGCAATGAGGCAAGAAATCGAGGATCCTATTTCTACCTTGGAACGCTTACCCGGATCCAATCTCTACCCAACAAACATACCCCTTTTATAAGGTTTGAGCAACATCTCCTCGGACCCTATAAAAAGGGGGGAGGGGGAGATAGGAGGAGGGAAAGCTACTGAGGAATGAATATGGAGATCTTTTTTCGCCGATTACTAGTCGAGACAACCCTTTACCTCAAAGAGTGCTCGACCAGGACTTTTAAATAGTTCCACAACTATCTTCTACAAAGATACATGGAAACTAGGGGGACATATGTTGGTGTTAAATTATGTCCAGTCCGCATTTACGAAATGGAGCGGTCTAAGAGCGCGACGAAGCTCTAAAGGACTGTCCCTCAAAGGGCTCGACCACCCTTCCAGGTACGTCACCTGAGGGTGGCTCGACCAGCATAGTGTCCGACCAGCGTGAAGAGGTTTCCCTTCAAGAAAGTTCACTAAGGAAAAGATGACGGGAGTGGACCGAGAAGCATCCCTGGGGCTCAACCACCCTTGGTGGTCGATCGAGGACCTTACGTCAAGGTAGTATCCTCAAGAGATAACCAGGCAGAGCACTACTCGAGCAGTGGATCCTGAGGTAGGCTCGAGCACGTAGGTCGACCACTGCTGGTCGGTCCCTGGGTGGCCCACCTTCCAGAAGAATCCATTAGTCTTGAAATGTCTGGAATGCCCTCTAAACCCTAGGTCAGATGTTTTGGTCAAAGCCCATGGACCTCCTTAATGGGCTTGGGCCAAAGGAGGCTTCAATCTCAGACGGACAGTTGTCACGATCCTACATAAAGTGACAATAAAATACTATGAGTATATAAAGGGACCTCATTCATAATCCCAAGGTAAGCAATTACTATTCACCTACTAATAATATTTCTCTCACTAGGGAAGCCTTCAACTCCCTACACGGAAAGTCGTTACTACGGTCTGATACCTACTGTCCGGGCATGAGACACTAACCCCCCCCCCCCACCTAGTTCATTTCAGGTACCAGGAAACCACATGGAGCCTACTTGAAATCAAAGGAACATTCTTCAAGTGAAGACCAAAGTGTTACCCTTTGGAGAAGACTTTAGACGAATTAGAAAGAAAGAACGAATTACCCTTCAACACTTAGTATATTGGGCGTGACCGTTTTATATTGAACCGAAGGCCAACGAAAGAAGGGACGCTATAATATGAACCATGATTTTATAGTTTTTATATATGGCCATTTTTATATTTGGGATGTATACGTAAAATTCGAAATAAACGAGTTGGTGTTGGTGAAAGTAATTGGATTGTTAAATGAATAATTATAATAAATATATTTATATATATACCTGCACGCCGAAGTCCAAATGGACGAAAGGGGTTACTTAATACTGAAGTATTTGCTCCACCGCCTTAAACATTGCGGCCTTAATCATCATCTCTTTCTTTCATCATTTTATCTCTTCTTATATTATTTGTTGGCCTCAGTTTTCTAGTGTCTCAAGCCTCCACAAACTTGACACTTTACACGCTGACACAACTCAAGTCGAGAGAAAGAGGAGCGCAGAGACAGAGAAAGAAAAATAGAGATAGGCGCTTATGATGTTTCGGACACGCAAGGGTTATAAGTGCGTTTAATTACGTACGATGGTGTTAGGGTGTTACAGTAGGGTATGTGGGTCTGTGCCTAACTCGAGTTCCCTTTCCGGGTTTTCCTCAGACAAATCATCAAAAAGTTCCATCTAATCCATCCCATCAACACTCGAAACAGAATCGTCAAAGTCCCCATCCCCAAAATAACAAGAATCAGAATAATCATTATCATCTAAGGTCTTTTCACCCATAACCTCCTCAATCATTGTCTCATTGAAAGCAACAGTATCATCAATATGGGGGTAATAAGGGGCAGCATGAGCATTTAAGTGGTCTTGTGTATTTGGACTTAACCCTCCGGATCTACGACTCATATCAATAAATAACCCAGATCTACTACATGAAACAGAACCATTTACTTCAGATGACTTCATTAATGGGATAGGGTACCTGAGATAGACTTCTTTCCACCGTTTGGGACCAGATCTGAGACCGATGATGGATCTTCTGTCTTTTCGTGCTCTGTTTCTGCGTCCTCCTTGCTCTGCTTCAGTCCTTGCTTCCTCTGCTCCACCACATCTGCATCCATCCTTAACCCTCTGTCAGATCCCTCCACCTGGGTACTTAGAACTTGAGTTATTCGGTCCTTATTCATCTTATCTTTTACCCCATCATTCACATTTATATCAATTCTTGCTTCAACAATTCTTTTCGGGTGATCCATGGCTCCACTCCCTTTGAGGATGTCTGGGTACGGAACTTTGAATTTCCTCTACCCTTGCTAAAGCAAAGAACCTAGAAACCAGCTTTTTGTGCCGGTTCCCGCAGATGGCGCCAGAAATGATGGGACGTGATTTTCCCTTGGGAGATAAAACAGATAATGACCAATAACTCGTTCCGTGACTTCGTTGGATGGAGCTGAAGGAGGTAGGATCCTCTTTCCGGGTGTTGCCTCGTCTTGTCCTCCTGAACCGTGGCACTCTTGATGACAGTGTTTTTTACAATATCATTCGATTCTTTTTCACCAATTTAGCTATCCTCTAGTATGCATTTTAGTGCATTTTGTTAGAATAGTGTAACGTTTCCATTTTCTTTGTTATTTTCAGGATTTAGGTGAAAATCGCACTTTTGGATATCAATCATGGCGAAACATTGAAGTTTGGGTGCAACAAGATCACCCGTGGTGTGTCAAGGAGTACCTGGACGAGTTTCCAGGCCAAGAGACCAAGTTTCGGAGCTCAAAACCGTGCCCAAGGCCAACATCGAAGACTTGGAGGAAGAAAAAGCACGGACAATTCTCTGCCCGTGCCAGACGCACCGCCTGGCACCCCAGGCGGTCCGCCTGGCAGGTTTTCGGCAGCATATATATATATTTGTAAAAGTTGGAAATTTTCATATCTTAGATCATAATTTTGCAGACATAAACCCTAGAGCTTGTTCTGGGTTTTCTTTCTCTTAGAACTAGTTTATCTTAGCAATTTGGAGCACCAAGGTAGAGATTTGGACATCTTTTGATCTCACCTTGCTAGAAACTTGTGAGTTTAGCAATTCACCGGAGATTGACAACCCTCGGGTGGTAACTTTGTATCTCACCTTTTTCATACTCTTATCTTTCAATTTAATTATGTTTTCATCTATGATTGCTATTGTTGATCTTGATTTAGATATGAGTAGCTAAATTTCTAGTTGGTGATAGTATGTAAATTCGTAGCTAGGGTTCATATTGTGCATGATTGAGTTTCTGAGTCTTTTACTTGTATAATTGTTTTATTCGATTCTTTGATCCGACTAAGCCAAATATCTTCGTATAAAAGTTTTAGAAACACTAGGACAATTCAAGATCATCGATTCAATATTTATAATTATCAAGTACTGCTTGAACTAAGCCTGACAACCTTAGCCAAGTATTAGTATAGATAGGAAGCTTTCAAAATACACGTCTACAAATCTGTCTTTTAGTGTTTGTTAATTCGAATTACTTTTAAAGCAGTACGAGTTCCACTTTCATTCATAATTAGAACCCGATGCTTAGAATGAGCATACTATCACCAGCTCTAATTATATATTGTTAAGTTAAGCTAAGTCAAATTTGTTTTTTGAATTTATAATAGTTATTTAGTTAAAGCTAGTTAAGTCCCTAGAGATCGACACTCGAGGTCATCTTACCTCTGCACTACGTGTTTTGTGTAGTTGTGAGTTGCCCATTGGATAAAACAAATTTATTTGATTGTTCGAGTCTGAAAATCTCGTTCGTCAAATTGGCTCCGTTGCCGGGGACTTTAACTCATTTTTACTCTTTAGCTTATTTATATTTTCAGCATTCAATTTCCAGAAATTAGTAGTTTAGTTTTGTTAGAAAACTTGTAATTTTGATGAGCAACTAACCATGCTAAATGAAGGAAAGTCCAGTAACTAGTACTCTTAAGGTCCATAGGAATTAAGAATTTTAAGGACATTGTAAAAGAGGAACGATTGCTGAAGACTTAGAGTAGGTGCTAGATAGGTTAGTTTTACCGCTTATGATGTATCTTGTTTTTTGAAAAGAAATACAACCTATTGAAGCATTTGCTGATGATGTACTTTGTTTACACAAACAAACTATTGAAGCATTTAGAACCGTTCAGAAACTTGAAGAATTTAAAGACTGAAGACTAGAAGATTTCTGAAGACTGGTATCTACAAAGGCACATGTTGCTCAAAAAGTGGAAACTTCAGCAACAACTTGCATAAGTGAAAATCTAAACGACAGAGTAGGTTGTGCTTGCTGAAACTGAGACTGACCACTTGCTGATGAACATTTGTGACCTCCTTGATGAAAGTACTTGCATTTGCGCTCCAACGTTCATGTTTGAATCTCATTCAAATGAACATTAAATGCAAAGCATGCACGCGAAGGACATGAATACTAGAAGACAAATAAAGGACGCTGCTGAAAGTACAAAAGCAAGATAGTGACATCTTAAGGAACAAAAGCCTTAGAATTTGAAATTCAAACGGCTCCCTTGATTCACTATAAATAGAGGTCATCCGGCAAAGAGTTGAAGTGTGTCAACAACGTGATCATACTCTCACTTGTGCTTAAACTCACATACCCTTCAAACACTCTTTACTGCCATTGATCCGTTCCAAGACTTAAATCTTGAAAAAGCTACGTGTGAAGAAGTAGAACATACACGGCTAACAAATTAGTTAAGTGTTCTTTCTTTCGAACAAGAACAAATCTTCACACCAGAAACAATCAAACTTGTTTACTGCAAAGTATTCAAATTTTTGTTTCTTGGATTACTTGTTGTAGCTGAATAAGTTATAATTAAGTTATCTCATCCCAAACCTCTCTAACTGAAAATACACCCTTTCAGGCGTGAAATTCAGGGGGAACTTAATCGAGCATAGTGTTGCTGATTAAAAGTCCCAAGTTTGGTGGAGAACAAGGTTTCGTTCTCTAGTTAGGTTGGAAACAAAGCAAGTGTGCTTTGGTTTCTGTTTGAATCGCTCTAGATAGGTGTTGTAAGGAACCTCAAACTTGTCTTAGTGGATTCAGTCCTAGAAAGAACAAAGTGGATTAGTTGAGAGATTACGCCACTCTCAGATACCACTATAAAAGTGTTTGTGTGATTTACTTACTGCATTTATTTTTCAGCAAAGCATATCTATCTGTACACAGTCACTCTGTTCACTTGCTGAAACTATCACTTACTGACAAAGCATTTATTGTATCAAAGACTTCCACTCTCTGATTTTAAGTATCAGCAAAACACGTTACTGAGAAGTAACTTGCGCTTGCTGAGAAAGTTAAGTATCAACAAACTCATTACTGAAAAGTAATAAGTCCTTGTTGAGAAAGTTTTTTAAGCGACGAAAGTTTGAAAAGACTATTCACCCCCCCCCCCCCCTCTAGTCTTTTCTTGTTGTTTAAAGGGACCAACAAGTGGTATCAGAGCTGGAGGTGCTTTCCGTAAATCACTCTCACTTGATCAGTTTGGTAGTCTTTTGCTAAAAGGATGTCTTTAGGAGACGCTCCCTTGCTGAAGCTGGAAAACTACGAAAAATGGCGAAACAACATGATGCTACATCTTGAGGCCATTAGTGATGAAATGGTTACTGTCATTAATGATGGACCTATCAATATCACTAAGGTTGAGAGAAGTTTTCCTCACAAAACCACAGAAGCTGGAAAGGAAACTATCTTAGGCGAACCAGTTGATAATGTCGTTCCAAAAGCAAGAGAGGAATGGACTTCCGACGAAGCCAAGAGATTCCGTCTTGATGGCCAAGCAAGAAACATCATCATTCGATCAACTCCGGATACTATACAGTGCAAACTGTGGGGTGCTAAAACTGCTAAGGAAGCTTGGAAAATGGTTCAAGATCTTTGTGCTGGATCTGAAAAAACCAAGGAAAACAAACTCGAAGTGTTGAAGTTAAAGTTC
The DNA here is from genome assembly GCA_028274465.1 of Plantago ovata. Lineage (NCBI taxonomy): Eukaryota > Viridiplantae > Streptophyta > Magnoliopsida > Lamiales > Plantaginaceae > Plantago > Plantago ovata. The sequence continues at coordinate 82,323,248 of CM051457.1, forward strand.
CTGAACTTTAAACAAGGTACAAATGAGTCACTCGAAGACTTGGACTTCAGATTCACAACTCTAGTTAGTGAGATGGCTGCCTTGGGTGTTGGAAATCTTTACTCAGATTCTGAGAAGGTGAAAACCGTCATCAGAAGTCTGATCCAAGAATGGATCCACACTCAGAACTTCTACTACAATCAAGGAAAGCCAGACATCACACCAACAGAGTTGTTCTCTCATCTTGCTACTGTCAACTACGAGACAAAGCAAAGAGAAAATGTGTTTCCTGAAAAATCGCAAAACATTGCTCTTGCTGCAAAGAAGAATGATAAAGAGTCTGCTGATGAAAATGCTTTAGTTGTTAAAAACATGAAGAAATTCATCAGTAAGGAACTTGAAAGGCGAAAAGTAAAGGAGAAGCTGGAAAGCATCTTGGTAACAACTACCATAAGTACAAGAATGAGACTAGCTCGCTGAACAAGAAAGCTCAGCAAGCAACCTCATCAGAAGAACCAGCAGTTGGAAATGATCTCTGCTTTTACTGCAAAAAGCCTGGACACTTCAAAGCAAATTGTCCTTTGCTGAAAGGAAAATCTGCTGAAAAGAAGAAGAAGTTCAAAAGAGCTTTTATTGCTACAGAAAGAAGAATCTTCAAGCAAAAATTGATGCATTGTGCATTGATACTAGCTCCGAAGACAGTGAGGAAGAAAGCTCAGACACTGACGATGAAGAAGCCACTCTTGACGTAGAGATTGGCAAGGAAGTTTGTGGAATAGCCATGGAAGCTTATCCAGATGTGTCAAACTACGAGTTCTACCTCATGGCCGGTCAGGTAAACAATCCTACCTCTGACTCTGACTCAGAAAGTGAAGACGAGATTGACCTTGACAAGATTCAAGGAGAAATCGAAAGATTTGAGAAAACTCTGAGCAAACAGCAAGAGAAACTACTGATTGCTGAGACTCTGACCATGCAGACTACTGAAAAGTATGTCTTGTTGAAGGAAGAGACAAAAGAGAAGGATGCTGAAATAAAGCGTCTCAAGAAGTTGATTGCTGAAGCTGCAAAGAAGAATTCTCAGATGGCAATAGAATTGGAAGAGTATCAGTCCTCAATTCTAAAGTTATTTGTTGAAATCCAAGAAATGAAAAAGATGAAAATCAATTTCAAATCTTATGCTGATGCAAGTAATACGCTGACCGAACTAAACTCTTATTTGAGAGATCCATCTCAGAAAGAAGGTTTAGGTGCAACGTATGAAGGTGACGTAATAATCTTGAGTAAAGACAAATCACCGATTTCCTTTGTACGTGCTACTGATAGTGGTCAACCAGAACTCTATCAGTTTGGTCAATCTAAAGTTGCTGAAAAATGCAATCAAGTACCTACGACCGTAAAGCCCACTGTTGCTACTCAAAGTAACAAGACTTTAAAGGAAAACAGGTTGCTGAAAAGAAACTGTAAAGAAAAAGGATGTTGTAAAGCATTCTGCCAAACAAGTTGTTGAAAAGCATTTTGTTAAGTCAATAGGCAAGATTACTAAAAGTAATCAGAAGACCTTTGCTGACAAACCTGAATCAAGTAAGGTTGCTGACACAAAAGCTCAGCATTCTCCGAAAAGTGGACTCGGTTTCAAAACCAAGCAAAGTCAACTTTTTCACGAGTATAAGCAAAGTCAGTAAAGATACTTCAAAGAGATGAACAAAATCAATCCTAAGAGTTCTGACAAGACTCAAAATGCTAGGGCTAGAAGGAACCTGGCTAGAAAAGAACTTACTGAAAAGTATGTTCAGCAAAAAGGTCAACCGAGCAAGACACCTCATCAGAAAGTGGATTTGATCAGCACGAATCAAAAGTCTTTTGGCTCAAAACCTCCTAGTTCGTCAGCAAGTAGAAAACAAGTCAAAGTTGAAAAACTTAGACTTGGGTTCCACTGGACGCATTCTTGAACATGTTAATGGACATCCAATATTGGATAATTAACTTGTTTGCTCTTGATTGTGCAGACTTCAGCCACGGAGACAAACGATGCAATCTGGCACTTTGACAGTGGTTGTGGAAAGCACATGACGGGAACAAGAATAACCTTATAACTATAGACGGTGGTCTAAAGGTCCAACAATAAGGTTTGCTGGTGGAGGCTCTGGTTCTACAAAAGGCTATGGTGACGTGAAGTAGGATGCATTACCATTACGGGAGTTCTTTATGTCAAAAATCTTAAGTTTAACCTTTTCAGCATGAGTCAATTTGCTGACAAAGGATACTTCATCAAAATCAAAAGTGATGAATGTAAACTTATAGATTTCGAGACAAAGAGGTTATTATGATTGCCAGAAGATCAGGAGGCTTGTACACCGTAGATTGGTCTTCAGCAATCGTTGAAAATGCCTGGTCTCAA
>CM051457.1:82325727-82407659 GCA_028274465.1 Plantago ovata
AAGAGTACTAGTTACTGGACTGTTCTTAATTTAGCATGGTTAATTGCTCATCAAAATTACAAGTTTCCTAACAGAACGGCATAAATAGGCCGGGTGCCCATAGTTCTTGCACACACCACAAACTTCCGTAGAAGGAGAAGGAACGCTTTGCCTCAAAGCTTGCTTCACTTCATGGGCGAACCCATCGAAGGCATCTTGTTCTACCACTACCTTGGCCTCACCTCTTTGCTCCTTTTGGAGCACACGAGCCCTCACATTCCGGTTTTGGGAATTCCGGTACATCATGTCCAGCTTCACTTGAGCTTGGGAAGGAAGCAACTCCCCCATACCACCTCCACAAATACTATCCTGTAACTTCCGGAGCAACCGCATCTTTTGCTGGAAATTCCTTGTCGTGAACTATATTTATCTTGTCATGACTCGGGGGAGGAGAATCATTGTCAGAATCATCATTTACTTCAATTGACTTGATTTGCCTAGCATCAGATTCAGTTCTTTGCTCATGTATGATTAGCTTTTTCATACATTCTGATATTTCTTCTTCAGCAGGCATACCTTGTGTCTTTTCGTAGAATACAACATGCACAGATTCTTCAATCTTTTGTGCCTTTTTGTTGTAAATTCTGTAAGCTTTACTATGCAAGGAGTAGCCAAGAAATATCGCTTCGTCTGCCTTTGGTTGAAATGTTCTTAGGTATTCTCTACCATTGTTAAGAACGAAACACTTACAACCAAATACAAGTGCCTTTTTAGACAGCTTATTCAGCGTCTTGAAGTTTAGATGACTTGTTCGTTTATGCCATAACCATGCTTTTTCAGCAAGGCAATCATGATCTGAGACAAGGCATTTTTCAACGTTTGCTGAAGACCAATCAACGGTGTAAAAGCCTCCTGATCTTCTTGCAATCATTATAAACTTTTTAGTCTCAAAATCTACAAGTTTACATTCATCACTTTTAATTTCGATGAAGTATCCTTTGTCAACAAATTGACTCATGCTGAAAAGGTTAAACTTAAGATTTTTGACATAAAGAACTCCAGAAATGGTTATGCATCCCAACTTCACATCACCATAGCCTTTTGTATATCCGGAGCCTCCACCAGCAAACCTTATTGTTGGACCTTTAGACCACCGTCTATAGTTTATAAGGTTATTCTTGTTGCCCGTCATGTGCTTTCCACAACCACTATCAAAGTGCCAGATTGCATCGTTTGTCTCCGTGGCTGCAGTCTGCACAATCAAGAGCAAACAAGTTAATTATCCAATGATGGATGTCCATTAGCATGTTCAAGAATGCGTCCAGTGGAAACCCAAGTCTGAAGTTTTTCAACTTTGACTTGTTTTCTACTTGCTGAGGAACTAGGAGGTTTTGAGCTGAAAGACTTTTGACTCGTGCTGGTCAAATCCACTTTCTGATGTGGTGTCTTGCTCTGTTGACCTTTTTGCTGAACATACTTTTCAGTAAGTTCTTTTCTAGCAAGGTTCCTTCTAGTCCTAGCATTGGGAGTCTTTTCAGAACTCTTAGGCTTGGTTTTCTTCATCTCTTTGAAGTATCTTTGCTGACTTTGCTTATACTCATGAAAGAGTTGACTTTGCTTGGTTTTGAAACCGAGTCCGCTCTTTGAAGAATGCTGAGCTTTAGCTTCAGCAACCTTACTTGATTCAGGTTTGTCAGCAAAGGACTTCTGATTTCTTTTGGTAATCTTGCCTTTAGACTTAACAACTTGCTTTTCAGCAATTTGTTTGGCGGAATGCTTCACGGTATTCTTTTTCTTTCCAGTTTGCTTCTCAGCAACCTGTTTTCCTTTTAAAGTCTTGTTACTTTGAGTAGCAACAGCGGGCTTTATGGTCATAGGTACTTGATTGCATGTTTCAGCAACCTTAGTTTGACCAAACTGATAGATTGCTGGTGGACTACTATCAGTAGCACGTACAAAGGAGATAGGTGATTTATCTTTTCTCAAGATTTCTACGTTATCACCTTCACACGTTGCTCCTAAACCTTCTTTCTGAGATGGATCTCTCAAATAAGAGTTTAGTTCAGTCAGCGTATTACTTGCTTCCACATAGGATTTGAAATTGATTTTCATCTTTTTCAGTTCTTGGATTTCAGCAAGTAACTTTAGAATTGAGGACTGATACTCTTCTAATTCTAATGCCATTTGAGAATTTTTCTCAGCAGCCTCAGCAATCAACTTCTTAAGACGCCTTATTTCAGCATCCTTTTCTTCTGTTTCTTCTTTCAGCAAAACATACTTTTCAGTAGTTTGCTTGGTCAGAGTTTCAGCAAGTTGAAGTGTTTCTTGCTGTTTGCTGAGAGTTTTCTCAAATCTTTCGATTTCTCCTTGAATCTTGTCAAGGTCAATCTCGTCTTCACTTTCTGAATCTGAGTCAGAGGTAGAATTATTTACCTGACCGGCCATGAGGCAGAATTCGTTGTTCGACACATCTAGATAAGCTTCCATAGCTATTTCACACACTTCTTTGCCAATCTCCACGTCTAGAGTGGCTTCTTCATCGTCGGTGTCTGAACTTTCATCCTCACTGTCTTCGGAGCTTGTCTCAATGCACAATGCATCGATTTTTGCTTGAAGCTTCTTCTTTTCTTCAGCAATGAAAGCTCTTTTGAACTTCTTCTTCTTTTCAGCAGATTTGCCTTTCAGCAGAGGGCAATTAGCTTTGAAGTGTCCAGGCTTTTTGCAGTAAAAACATAGATCATTTCCAACTGCTGGTTCTTCTGATGATGTAGCTTGCTGAGCTTGCTTGTTCAGCGAGCTAGTATCATTCTTGTACTTATGGTAGTTATTACCAAGATGTTTTTTCAGCTTCTCTTTTGCTTTTCGCCTTTCAAGTTCCATACTGATGAATTTCTTCATGTTTTTAACAACTAAAGCATTTTCATCAACAGGCTCTTTATCATTCTTCTTTTCAGAAGATGACGGCTTTGCAGCAAGAGCAATGTTTTGCGATTTTTCAGCAAACACATTTTCTCTTTGCTTTGTCTCATAATTGACAGTAGCAAGATGAGAGAACAACTCAGTTGGTGTAATGTCAGGCATTCCTTGATTATAATAGAAATTCTGAGTATGGATCCATTCTTGATTCAAACTGCTGATGATAGTTTTCACTTTCTCAGAATCTGAATAAAGCTACTTGTGAGTATAGCCGAGTTTGTTCTACTTCTTCACAAGTAGCTTTTTCAAGCTTTAAGTCTTGGAACGGATCAATGGCAGTAAGAGTGTTTGAAGGTTTGTGAGTTTTTAAGCACAAGTGAGAGTTTGATCACGTTGTTGACACACTTCAACTCTTTGCCGGATGACCTCTATTTATAGTGCAAGTAAGGAGCCGTTTGAATTTCAAATCCTAAGGCTTTTGTTCCTTAACATGTCACTATCTTGCTTTTGTACTTTCAACAGCAACCTTTGTTTGTCTTCTAGTCTTCATGTCCTTCGCGTGTAAGCTTTGCATTAAATGCACATTTGAATAGAATTCAAACAGTAACATTGGAGCGCAAAATCACGTACATTCAGCAAGAGGTCACATATGTTCATCAGCAAGTGTTCATTCTCAGTTTCAGCAAGCACAACCTACTCTGTCTTTCAGATTTTCACTTATGCAATGCTGTTGCTGAAAATTTCACTTTCTGAGCAACACGTGCCTTACCAGTCTTCAGCAATCTTCAAGTCTTCAAGTCTTCAAATCTTCAGATCTTCAAAAGTCTTCAAGATTCTGACCGGTTTCTTATTTGCTTCAATAATTTGTTTGTAATAAACAAAATACCTCTTCAGCAAATGCTTCAATAGGTCATTTTCTTTTCAGAAAATAAGATTAATTAAATCTAAGCATCAATAAGATATTTTCTTTTCAGAAAATAAAATACATCATACGCTAAAGTGTCAATAAATTATTTTCTTCTCAGAAAATAAAATACGTCATACACAAAAGAAATAACTTATCTAACACCTATCTAAGTCATCAGCAAACGTTCCTCTTTTACAATGTCCTTAAAATTCTAAAATCCTATGGACCTTAAGAGTACTAGTTACTGGACTGTTCTTAATTTAGCATGGTTAATTGCTCATCAAAATTACAAGTTACCTAACAGAACGGCATAAATAGGCCGGGTGCCCATAGTTCTTGCACACACCACAAACTTCCGTAGAAGGAGAAGGAACGCTTTGCCTCAAAGCTTGCTTCACTTCATGGGCGAACCCATCGAAGGCATCTTGTTCTACCACTACCTTGGCCTCACCTCTTTGCTCCTTTTGGAGCACACGAGCCCTCACATTTCGGTTTTGGGAATTCCGGTACATCATGTCCAGCTTCACTTGAGCTTGGGAAGGAAGCAACTCCCCCATACCACCTCCACAAATACTATCCACTTGAGATTGAATCTCGGGATGTAAACCATTGTAAAAGAATTGGAGAAGCTGACCTTTATCATACCCGTGATGTGGGCATCGATGATGCAACCCCATGAATCGATCATAGGCCTCGTGGAAAGGCTCATCATTCCTCTGCTCGAAGGAGCTAATTTGGCTCCTCATAGCCATCGTCTTGGAAGCGGGGTAGTAATGCTCCATGAACTTATCAAAACAAAGATCTCATGTTGTCAAAGACCCGGCCTCCAAAGTATTAAGCCAAGCCTTTGCACGATCACCTAGCCCCATAGAAAAGACCTTCAAACGGAGATCATCATCCATAACACCAGCTCCTGGTCGCCCAAGATGGAGAACAAAATTCTCGAGCTCATTCAAGAACCCAATCACGTCCTCATTAGCCATCCCATAGAATTTGGGAAGTTGTTGGAACATGTGATTCTTGATCTCCAAGTTCCTTGTGGCATCATTGAGGACAATTGCTGGTCCTCTAGCCCCAACCGTAGGCTTAGTAAGCGTACGTATAGGCCGCTCCGCCATTTCACCTTCCAAGTAAACAGATTCAAGAATTGGCTCCAAAAGATAAGAAGAAGACTCTTCCCGAATACCAGAAGTGGAAGCTCTAGATGCTACTTCTTCAAACTCGAGATTCAAATTTCTCCTTCTCCTTTGAAACAAACGATCGATCTAGTCTACAAAAGGTTCAATAATAGGTCCACCCGTTCGGGTTCTAGGCATGCACTCACCTGAAATGAAGAGTAGTGAGTTTCCAAGTCAAAAAGAAACAAAAGACAGAAATAAGGCAAAGAAGAGATATTGGCTGAAAAAACCAAAACAAACACACCAACCAAAGGAGTTAAGTCCCCGGCAACGGCGCCAAATTGATGATGTCGTTTTTCACCAATTAAATTTGTTTAAAAAGCCAAAGAACACTTATCACTACGCAAACAAGAGTGCAATGGCAAGTTGTCCCCGAGTGTCATTCTCTCGGGACCTAACGTGGCTTTGTTTGTGGTTTTTGCTAGTTATTTCAGACAACGAGTTCAAGTGTTTATAGAATTGCTTTCTTAGAACAAAGCAACGAGAAATCAGATTGTTGTAATCAAGTTTGGAAAACGGTTGGTGGTAGAAATCAAATACACATGCATGGGTTACGAATATGCTCACAAGTTCAGTGCGTAAAACCTTCGATCAAGTCTGCTAAGCAACTCGTCTAGGTAACTTTCAAGACACACATCATAAAAGACCACTATCAATACTTTAGAGGTGCTTGTCACTAACACCATTTATCTAGCATCCTGCAAATCTCTAACATACAATCCTATAGCTTTCATTGACCAAGAGTTTGTCACTATACTCAATTCGAATATATTTTATAGGCAACTAAGAATCATATGAAAGAATTTGCAGCAAGATTGAATCACAATCTCATGTAAGCATAAACATAACCCATAGCATGCATATTCTACATTCTACCACCAACACAAAGGATTTAGCTACTCATATTCATCAACATAGACATAAAATCATATGAATTGTAAATAGAATACATCAAATCAAACTACTAGACAAGAGATAATGATACAATGTTACCACCAAGCTGTCACTAATCGGTGGGTATTGATGAAAACCTCTCCGTAGATGAAACAATGGATGCAATCCTATGCCAAAACCTTTAATCCAATCTAAAATACAATGTAATCTGAGTTTTCTCTGAGTTTTGGGGCTTAGGAGCTCTGCCAAAACGAAGCTAGTGTTCAAAAGTCTCCAAAAAGTAACTGAAGATCAGATCTAAGAAGGAAAATCCGAAAACGTAACCGCTGCCAAGCGGACCGCTTGGAGAGGCCAAGCGGAGCGCTTGGCAAGCGAAGCGCTTGGGCCCTCCAAGCGCTTCGCTTTGCTGCTGTGCCAAAGCTCCTGGAAAATGAAGCGGAGCGCTTCACTATTCCAGGCGCTTAGCTTGGCTCCTGGGCAGATTTTTGTCTTCAAACTCAATCTTTTTGCCCTCGTACGGCCCTCGGGTGCCTTGGACTCATCCTTCTCAATGCTTATTGATGCTCAAACACTCACGAACAAGCCGTGGAGATCAAGGAACTTCAATGGGGCCATTTTCTATCAAAAAAGCTCGTTTTTAGCTCCAAAAACGTCATTTCGTACCTAAGTGCCTGAAAATGCAGAAAACAATAAACGTGACACTATTCTACAAAACTAACCAAAAAATAAGGCTAAAAGATAGCAAAAGAAGGTAAAAAAGACAAGATGAACGCGTCAAAAATACGTTCATCACTCACTTGCTGAAACTAGCACTCTCTGAGAAGCACTTATTGTATAAAATCTTTCGCACTCTGTTTTTAAAGTACCAGTAATCTCGTTAGTGAAAAGTAACAAGTACTTGCTGAGAAAGTTAAGTACCAGCAAACTCATTACTGAGAAGTAGTAAGCACTTGCTGAGAAAGTTTTAAACGATGAAAAGTTTGAAAAGACTATTCACCTCCCCCTCTAGTCTTTTCTTATTGTTTAAAGGGACCAACAAGTGGTATCAGAGCTGGAGGTTCTTTAACCTTCAGCACTAAACCTAGATCCCCTTAGGTGCTTTCCGTAAATCACTTTCACTTGATCAGTTTGGTAGTCTTTTGCTGACAGGATGTTGGTAGGAGACACTCCCTTGCTGAAGCTGGAAAACTATGAAAAATGGCGAAACAACAAGATGCTACATCTTGAGGCCATTAGTGATGAAATGGTCACTCTCATAAATGATGGACCTATCAAGATCACTAAACTTGAGAGAAGCTTTCCTCATAAAACCACAGATAATGCAGGAAAGGAAACTATCTTAGGAGAACCGGTTGATACCGCCGTTCCAAAACCAAGAGAGGAATGGACTTCCGACGAAGCCAAAAGATTCCGTCTTGATGGCCAAGCAAGAAACATCATTATTCGATCTACTCCAGATACTATACAGTGCAAACTGTGGGGTGCCAGAACTGCTAAGGAAGCTTGGAAAATGATTCAAGATCTTTGTGTTGGATTTGACAAAACCAAGGAAAACAAACTCGAAGTGCTAAATTTGAAGTTCCAAAACTTTAAACAAGCTACAAATGAGTCACTGGAAGACTTGGATTTCAGATTCACAACTCTAGTGAGTGAGATGGCTACCTTAGGAGTTGGAAACTTCTATTCAGATTCTGAAAATGAGAAAACAATTATTAGAAGTCTGAACCAAGAATGGATCCATACTCAGAACTTCTAGTACAATCAAGGAATGCCAAATATCACTCTTACTGAGTTGTTTTCTCATCTTGCTACTGTCAACTACGAGACAAAGCAAAGAGAAAATGTGTTTGCTGAAAAATCGCAAAACATTGCTCTTGCTGCTAAGCCATCATCTTCTGAAAAGAAGAATGATAAAGAGCCTGCTGACGAAAACGCTCTTGTTGTTAGAAACATGAAGAAATTCATCAGTAAGGAACTTGAAAGGCGAAAAGCAAAAGAGAAGCTGAAAAAGCATCTTGGTAACAACTACCATAAATACAAGAATGAAGCTAGCTCACTGAACAAGCAAGCTCAGCAAGCAAACTCCTCTGAAGAACCAACAGTTGGCAATGATCTTTGCTTTTATCGCAAAAATCCTGGACACTTCAAAGCAAATTGTCCTTTGCTGAAAGGCAAATCTGCTGAAAGGAAGAAAAACTTCAAAAGGGCTTTGATTCCTGAAGAAAAGAAGAAGCTTCAAGCAAAAATCGATGCTCTTTGCATTGAAACAAGCTCTGAAGACAATGAGGTAGAGAGATCAGACACTGAAGAAGAAGAAGCCACTCTTGATGTAGAGATTGGCAAGGAAGTTTGTGGAATAGCTATGGAAGCTTATCCAAATGTGTCAAACTACGAATTCTTGATGATCACGGATTTGTCGGTTCCGATTAATCAAATAAATTTGTTATTTAGCCAAGGCAATTCACAACTACAACGAAAACCGTAGTGTAGCAGCAGAATAACCTCGAGTGTCGATCTCTAAGGACTATAACTAGCTTTGTCTAATCTAATTTAGAATATAAAACAGCAGACGATTTAGCAAAGGTTTTTCTTAACAGATAATGGAGATTGGTGATAGTATGGTCCTTCAAAGCATAACAGGTTAATAATCATGCATAAATTCCTCGGTTTGCATGGAGATGTTTGATCAATGAATTGTCCAGTTGTAATTATCAAACACTACGAAGATATAGATTTAGATAGGTTAGAGACCAATGAATTGTCCAATTGTGTGCAATAATTAATCAACAATACGAAGATAGAGATTTAGATAGATCAAAGAAATAAAGCAATAACACGGAGTATAATGCGCGATATAGCCATTAGCATAATTATAAACCCTTCGCTAAGAATTCACATACTATCACCAACAAGAAGTTTAGCTACTCATAGTTGTCATGCAATCAACAGAAATCATAGAAGAAAACGTGTTGAAAGATATATAAAAATAAGTAGAAAAACTGTAAGATACAATGTTACCGAAGGTTGTCAGTCTCCGAAGAATCGCGATCTTACAAGCTCCAAACTGCTATGAAAAAGTATCTCCTAAGCTATGAACCCCTAGAACAGGCTCTGGGAAGTTCCTACCTAAAACTACAGAGAAAGGTGAGAGAAAAAGTCTGGAAAAGTATGAAAAACGGAGAAAAACTGAGCAACTATATATAGGCTACGAATTGTGTGGGGCGAAGGGCCCCACACACCGGGCGACTCGCCTGGTGTGAGGCGATTCGCCCGGGAGTAAAACACGGCTCGGAACGCGTTTTCGACGCGTTTTTGGATTTCTTCCCAGTTTCGGACTCGGTTTCTGACTTCTAGTGGCCTTCTAACCTCCAGATTCGACCCCTAGACTTCAAATCCTATCCGGAATCTTTCAGATACTCCAAATAGGCTTCTGGAACACCAATTCCTTGTCTACTTCAATATATTTGCTGTAAAATAAAGACTACAGGGAAACGTGACACTATTCTAATAAAATGCACTAAAATATAGCTAAATTAACATAGAGGATAGCTAAAATAGGTGAAAAAGACTTAAATGAAAGTGTAAAATACACATTCATCAAACTCCCCAAACCGAACCTTTGCTTGTCCTCATAGCAACTAAGCTAGACTCTAATGCAAAAAACATTGCAACACATAAAATGGAGTCTCATGCCAAATAAAATGAACTAATCTACTGAATCTATCAAAAACATATGAACAAAAACCATATAAATCAAAACATGAATATCGTTTGAAGAATGCCTCGATTGACTCATACACATCCACATAAGCACTTATGTTAAAACAAGATAGTCTCTCGTAACATTCTCTACCTGGACCTAGTCAGTGACGACGTAATGAAACATGTTAAGATACGAATGGTTGTCCCGTGCCTATGAAACTGAGGACTTACTGCTGTTCACAAAGTTAAGACTTTTCCTCAAAGAGGTCGAACCAGTACTGGCTCTCATCAAACGAAGGAGGGTTCCCTATAAAAGATAACACTCCCCTATTCTACCCATCTCTCAAGCAAAGCCTTAAGCTATTCACCACTTCCTGAATGGCAGGACGAGGGTGGTCTAGAACAGATGACACTCAAAAACAAAAGACAAAAAATAGAAAATTACAACACTTTGCTAAACTGCTATTTGGCTTTTTCTTTTTTTTGACCCTTCTTTGCTTTTTTGGGGTCTTTTTCTTTTTTTCTTTTTTTTTCTTTCGAGTTTCCTTTTTTCTTTTTTTTCTTTTTTCCTGGAATTTTTCTTTCTTTTTTTTCGATTTTTTTAGCCAGCAGTAGCACAACGAAAAGAGAAACAAAATGACTCACAAACGACTTCCCCAAACCTATTCCAAAAGAATAGGTTGGAGTACAAAATTTATGAGAAAGGAAAAATAAACTCACAACACAGGAATGGAAAACGAAAAACAAGTCTAACGATAGCGTAACCCCCTCCCCAAACCTATTCGGAAGAATAGGTTACAAACAAAGGATCAACAACCTCACATTACCTCCTTCCTAGGCATTTAGCTATCTCAAAGCATGGTGAAGACTCGTTGCCTCTTAGGTACATAATTACTCGGGAAACAATCATAAGACCCTAACATGCATCATCCTATTATAAAGGCCTTCGTGAACCGCAGTAGAGAAAACACCACTAAGTGATTTCGAGACTACCAAGCCTAACTAAGTGCAAATACATAAATGTGACAAGCCAAGCGAGAAAAACCTCAAACAAATTCATAGAGATGAAGCATATGATTGATGACATAGTTAGTTAATCTACCCAATAAAAAAGTTCAAAAAATTCGGCAATAAATTCCATATAAAACATGCAAGACTATCCTAGGATGAATGTAGTGAATGCAACCTAAAAAACTAAGAAAGCAGTAAACGTGCAAATGCTAATGCAAACAGATAAAACATGCAAGGTACTATACTCAGCCTACCAATGTCGAGCTCTAAACCGTCAATGGCAAGCTCCAAACTAACAACACTAGACCACTTAAATCCCATCCCCCGTTATGAAATTAACGCTAGTCCCTAGCAGTAAGAAAATGAGGAAATAAGATGTGATACTAGATGTTACCGCAGGGTTTGGCCTCGGTCGGCTGAGTATGCTGTTTGTGAGTTATTGGGACTGCTCTGGGAGCCTTATAGGTGATTATCAGGTCTTCTGGTAGGTGCGGTAGTTCCATTTATAGGCCGGATAGGAACAACTCCTCCATCTGTATCATCATTGTCCGTATGGCCTTCATTGTCACTACTGTCACCATCATCATCACCAGTAGAGTTGCATTGTCGAAGAGAATATTCAAGATTGGCCGCCACTGTTATGGAATCTTCCACCCGGTATCTCTCCAATAGGTTGTGAACTGTTGAAGGGGAAAGAGCAGTGGTATCATAGCCTCCCTCTCCAACGTTTTACACCTCGAGGAGGTTACAGCAAGCTGCTCGGATATCCGGAGGTTGTCTTCCATTTTTTACTATGTCGACCACATTCTCTACGGTTGATGCAACCGATGTTTATATGATGCTCCCTTTAGAGGCAGTCAAGGGGCACCCCTAAGAGGGGCTGGGCACCCATGTCATTATGTTTTGGAACCAAGCTAGCACTTCGGAACCTTCTAGCCGCTGTCAACTCAAGATGGAATCCGTCGTGGCAAGATCGTCCCGGTGCCTTCCAATTCAGTCGAACTTTACAGTCCTTGTGATGGATTGCTGACGGAATAATTGTTTCTGTCCCTTCGGTGGTGCATGAATAGGCATAGGAGTCCTTACTCCAGGTGTACTCTAGCTCCTCCTCTTGGATAATCCGCGACGTTGTTGCAAGAGCCCGTGGCTCGAACGCACCTCTAACGAGATCACTCTTCTTGACATGGTTGTAATCGATCCCCCTCCAATACTTCATGGTAATCATACGGGAATGCTCCTCTCCCTTGGCATGGTTCCTACAAATAACAGTTAGTACCTCGTATGACACAAAACTGACTCATGCATATGCTAGTGTAAGAACGAAACACACAAGTGATAAAATCAACAATCGAACTCCCCAAATCCTTTATGTCTAGCCTAGCTTCTTCAACATGCAACATACCAATGTAACTACTACATGCAATACATCACATTATTCTCTTGCTAGACAACCAATAACCTAAATAACAAGGCTCAATTCATACCGTAGAAGCGAAAAATTCTAGCATCATAAATCCTCATACTCAACAATTATGCATTCTACCATCAAATCCATCATCATTACATCAATAAGCACAATCATATGTATGGAATCAAAGATAAAGATATATTGCATAACAAGATATATCATCTAGTAGCAAAATTCCCAAATCAACAATTCTAGCATAATTGAGCATGCAATTGATAGTAAATAATGCTTCTAATCACACAAACAACCTACCCATGCATCACATAAGCATAATTGATGCTCAAATTAGAAAACCCCCAAATTTGAAAAATAAGGGTTCATAAGAAGATACCTCAGATCTGGAAAACGAATGCACTAGGGTGAAATTTGTTCAGATGGAAAGAAAGAGAACGTAATGGGCTTCGATTGAAGCTATAGAACACTAAATTTGGTGAAGAAATGAAGAAGTTATGAAGATTTGAAGGTATTTTCGCGAATTTCGGTTTTTTGGGGAGTAAGAAGGGTGAAGAGATGAAGAAATGAGGAGAAGGGAGATTTCACGCGTTTTTGACCATCAGAGATCGTCGGGCGAGTCGCCCCAGGTGCGGGGCGAGTCGCCCCATACGGGGCGATTCGCCCCCCACTTCCTGATGCGGGAAGACGATCATTTCGGCAAAAACACGGTTTTTAATCCCCGACCCCATTTTTTGTCATAAAACCACTCGAAAAATCTCACTTAAACATAACATAAGCACATACGACACAGACACGAACAAATTCACATATGAGAAGCAAATTGTTCAAGTATGAATGCATGCAATAAAGCAGTAAAGAAAGCGATAAAAACTCAGGGTTGCCTCCCGGATAGCGCCATTGTTTAAAGTCTTTGACTCGACTCCTCTCTGCGCCTAGCTCTTCTTCTTGAGGGTACTAGACTTTCCCTTCATGGATCTCCTCCTCATGCCACGAACCTGTGAATAAGAATGAACATAGGCAGAAAGACCACAGTAGTTAATAGTGTGAGAAGTATCAGGTGGGTCAGATATTGCTCGCAACACATGTCGCTTGCCATCCACTTCAATAGTGCAAGTCCTTCGGTAGATGTCCATCATGGAGCGTAGCTTTGTCAAGAACGTTCGCCCCAAGAGAATGACATCCCCTGTCCCAGGTGTAGACGCCGGCATAACTACAAAATTGGTGTATACAGAAGTTTCACCAATCTTGACCAATACATTCTTCACAACGCCTTCGGGTCTCACAAAGGATCCATCCGCCAGTTGCACAATAGCCTTATGCTCAGATAGTTTTCCAAGGCTACTCTTCTCGAACACATTCAAAGGGAGCACATTAGAGTAGGATCCCGTGTCTAGTGTGGCACGGATGATGAATGCGGATGTCGTGCTCCGGATTCAGTCAAATAAATTTGTAATTTAGCCAAAGGCAATCCACAACTACAACGAAAACCGTAGTGTAGTAGTAGAATGACTCGAGTGTCGTTCTCTCAGGACTATAACTAGCTTTATCTATTTAACAAGAAAATATAAAATAGCAGACAGATAGCAGAGGGGTTTCTAGAAGATAATGGAGATTGGTGATAGTATGGTCCTTCTTAGCATAACGGGTCGATAATCATGCATAAATTCCTCGGTCTTGCATAGAGATCTTTGAATCAATCTAGTGTCCTGTTGCAAGTATTAAGCACTACGAAGATAATTTGGTCTGACTAGTCAATCACGATTGTCCTAATGCGCGATATAGCCATTAGCATGATTATCTTCCCTTCGCTAAGAATTCACATACTACCACCAACGATAATTTTAGCTACTCATAATAGGCATGCAATCAACAGAAATCATAGAAGAAAACATATTGAAAGATAAATAAAATAAGTAGATTAAACTGTAAGATACAAGTTACCAAAGGTTGTCAATCTCCGGATGATTGCGGTCCTACGAGCTCCAATCCGCTGTGAAAAAGTATCCCGTAAACTACAGAACTCCCAGGACAGGCCCCGGGAAGTTCCTACCTAAAACTATTGAGAGAGGTGAGAGAGAAGGTCTGGAAAGATATGATTTTCGGAGAAAAACTAAGCACTATATATAGGCCCCGAAAAACCACGGGGCGGTTCGCCCCACTGTGCGGCGGTTCGGGCCAGAGTTTTCTGGCGGAATTTCCGCGTTTTCGAAGCGTTTTTGGATTTCTTCACCTTTTCGGACTCGGTTTCTAACTTCTAGTAGCCTTCTAACATCCAGATTCGGCCCCTAGACTTCAAATCCTATTCGGAGACCTTCAAATACTCCAAATAGGCTTCTGGAACACCAATTCCTTGTAAACTTCAATATAATTGCCCGGAAATCTTCGAATTTCAACCAAAACCTGTAAAATAAAATCTAAAGGGAAACGTGACACTATTCTAATAAAATGCACTAAAATATAGCTAAATTAACATAGAGGATAGCTAAATTAGGTGAAAAAGACTCGAATGAAAGTGTAAAATACACATTCATCAAACTCCCCAAACCGAACCTTTGCTTGTCCTCAAGCAACTAAG
The DNA here is from genome assembly GCA_028274465.1 of Plantago ovata. Lineage (NCBI taxonomy): Eukaryota > Viridiplantae > Streptophyta > Magnoliopsida > Lamiales > Plantaginaceae > Plantago > Plantago ovata. The sequence continues at coordinate 82,340,313 of CM051457.1, forward strand.
CTAGACTCTAATACTAAAAACATGCAAGACACAAAATGGAGTTTCATGCCAAATAAAATGAACTATTCTACTGAATCTATGAAATAACATATGAACAAAAACCATATAAATCAAAGCATGAATATGGGTTGAAGAATACCTCGATTGACTTATACACATCCACATAAGCACTTATGTCAAGACAAGATAGTCTCTCGTAACATTCTCTACGTGGACCTAGTCAGTGACGACGTAATGATGCATGCTAAGATACGAATGGTTGCCCCGTGCCTATGAAACTGAGGACTTACTGCTGTTCCACCATGTTAAGACTTTCCCTCAAAAGAGGTCGAACCAGTACTGGCTCTCATCAAACGAAGGAGGGTTCCCTATAAAAGATAACTCTCCCCTATTCTACCCATCTCTCAAGTAAAGTCTTAAGTATTTCACCACTTCCTGAATGGCAGGACGAGGGTGGTCTAGAACAGATGACACTCAAGACAAAAAATATAAAAACACGATTACGAACATTACAAAAATGGAAAATAAGACTCAACACTTTGCTAAACTGCTATTTGGCTCTCTCTTTTTTTGGACCCTTCTTTGCTTTTTTGGGGTCTTCTTTTTTTTTCTTTTTTTAACTTCCAGATTCTTTTTTCCTTTTCTTTTTTTTCTGGAATTTTCTTTCTTTTTTTTTGATTTTTTCTAGCCAGCAGTAGCATAACAAAAAGAGAAACAAAGAGACTCACACGACTTCCCCAAACCTATTCGAAAGAATAGGTTGGAGCACAAAATTCACGGAAAAAGAAAAACAAACTCACGATACGAAAATGAAAAAATGAAACAAGTCTATGACGGTGTAACCCCCTCCCCAAACCTATTCGGAAGAATAGGTTATAAACAAAGGATCACACGACCTCACACTACCTCCTTCCTAGGCATTTAGCAATCTCAAAGCATGGTGAAGACTTGTTGCCTCTTAGGTTCATAATTACTCGGGAAAACAACCATAAGAACTTAACATGCATCATCCTATTATAAAGGCCTTCGTGAACCGCAGTAGAGAAAACACCACTAAGTGATGTCGAGACTAACAAGCTTAACTAAGTGCAATACATAAATGTGACAAGCCAAGCGAGAAAAACCTCAAACAAATTCATAGAGATGAAGCATACGATTAATGGCATAGTTAGTTGATCTACCCATTAAAAAAGTTCAAACAATTCGGCAATAAACTCCATATAAAACATGCAAGACTATCCTAGGAAAGCAGTAAACATGCAAATGCAAAATATTTCACGAGTTATCATAAGCAAGATAAGTATAGAGATAACCAGCGATAACCTCCTCCCCAAACCTGAACGTCGTTGCTCGTCCCGAACGTCGAAAGTGGATCCAAGGTGAAAGCTAATGCTTGTATAAGTGACCTATAATACTCAATCAAACTCGTGAGATAAAATCTAAAGCGGTAAAGAAAGCGATAAAAATTCCGGGTTGCCTCCCGGATAGCGTCATTGTTTAAAGTCTTTGACTCGACTCCTGTCTGCGCCTATCTCTTCTTTTTGCGGGTACTAGACTTCCCCTTCATCGATCTCCTTTCCATGCCACGAACCTGTGAATAAGAAAGAATATAGGCTGCAAGACCACAGTAGTGAGTAGTAATATCAGGCGGTTCAGGTGGATCAGGTAAGGCTTTCAACACGTGTTGCTTGCCATTTACTTCAATAGTGCAAGTTCTTTGGTAGATGTCCATCACGGAGCGTAGTTTAGTCAAGATTGTTTGCCCTAAGAGTATGACATCCCGTCCAAGGTGCAGATGCCGGCATAACTACGAAATTGGTGTATATAGATGCTTCACCAATCTTGACCAACACGTTTTTCACAACGCCCTCGGGTCTCATAAAGGATCCATCCGCCAGACGCACAATAGCCCTTTGCTCAGATAGTTTTCCAAGGTTGCTCTTTTCAAACACGTTCAAAGGGATTATGTTTGAGTAGGATCCCGTGTCTAGTGTGGCACGGACATCTTCAAGCTCACCAATCCCTACCTTAACATCGAAACTTTTAGGGAGTGGTTCGGGATCCTCTTGCTCCTCATCACTTGCGTCAGAACCAAGGTCCTCCTCTTTTTCCTCAGCCTGTAGAAGTTCTTCCTTCATGCAACACTCGCACCTAACGACCTTCCTGATGGTGATTTCGTCCGGTACATCACCAGCCAATTTCGACTTCACAGTGTTGCTAGGCAGTTTGCCTTGTTCACTACTTGCTCCTCGGTCGATCAACTCTTGCAACTTTTGATGGGCAAGCCTAGTGCTCTCTTCAATCCTATCGAGCCTTGCCCTAGTCTTCTCGGAGTCTTCTTCATAACGTTTGAGAAAACTTTGTGTGTGATCGACCATCTTCTGCAAGTTCTCCATCAGTTGAGCCGACTTCGACTTCGGTGGCTCTTTCTGAGCGGGGTTTTCGCAGTGGTCATTACCATAGTTTAGCCTACTACGGACTTGGTTAGGTCCATAAGTTTGGTTAGCCGGTGCATATCCTTGATTGTTGCAGTATCCTCTTCTCCAAAATCCACTTCGAGGATTCCTACCGTCTTGTCCGTAGCTAACTTCTTGAGTACCAAACTCCGTAGCAAAGGCTTCTTCTACGCCTCCTCGAGCCCAGTTGCCATTATCATATGCCAGCTCCGATCTACACATATGAGCCCCATGCCCATAGTTCTTGCATATTCGGCATACTTTGTTCGAAATAGTTGTTCCGGTGGCGCTCTTGAGGACTTGCTTCAATTCGTTGGTAAAGCACTCGAATTGATCCCCATTCCCCCTATACATAGGGGCTTCTTGAGTCGGTGGAGCTTCAGGTCAACGCCTCCTAACCATTGCTCTTGGGTCCTTGAACTGCGAACCCTTAGCAAGCCTTTCGAAAAGAGCCCAGACGGCTTCAGCGGTTTCCTCCCAAATATTTCATCGGCATTGGAAATCCACTACTTGTTGGTTCTCGAAGGTTAGTCCATTGTAGAAGTGTTGGACTACGTCGAAAAGTTCAAAACCATGGTGAAGGCACTTGTTCGTGAGATCTTGGAACCTCTCGAACGCGGTGTAGATGGTCTCATCATAGTTCTGCTTGAATCCAGTGATTTGCGCCTTTAGCGTTGTAGTCAAGGTGTGAGGGAAGTATTTCTCCATGAAAGCTGAAAAAACCTTTTCCCAAGTGTCCAGCGAGCCGGCTGGTAGAGAACTCAGCCATGACTTGGCTCTGTCGCCAAGTCCCATAGCAAAAACCTTCATCCTCAACTCATCCGTTGTTATGTCAGCTCCGGGTCGTGGGAGTTGGTTGACGAAATCATCGATATCGTGCAAGTACCCCATCACATCTTCCCTTGCTAAGCCATAGAACCTTGGAAGTTGTTGGAATGCGTGGTTCTTGATTTCCAGATCTCGAGTTGCAGACGAAAGAACAATCGCCGGTCCCCTCATACGATCCTTGGAGGGTTGAACCCATGCTTTCAGTGGTCTAGCTTCTACCATTCCGTCAATTTCCTTGAAAAGACTGTGTAGAGATTCAGAGAAATCGGTATCCTCTATTTCCTCTAGTTCACGCCTTTGAAGTAGTCGCCTTCTTTGGTGGTAGACTCTGTCGATCTCAGCAATTGAATCAGCAAGCGGTGTTCCTCTAGATCGTGTATGTGGCATACACTATTTGTAACAAACTAGGAAAGGAGTATCAGATAGAGATTAAAAAGGAAAACTATAACTACTAGAACTAGGAATTGAATGCTGAAAATATAAACAAATTAAACAGAAAAAAAGAGTATAGTCCCCGGCAACGGCGCCAATTTGATGATCACGGATTTGTCGGTTCCGATTAATCAAATAAATTTGTTATTTAGCCAAAGGCAATTCACAACTACAACGAAAACCGTAGTGTAGCAGCAGAATAACCTCGAGTGTCGATCTCTAAGGACTATAACTAGCTTTATCTAATATAATTTAGAATATAAAACAGCAGACGATTTAGCAAAGGTTTTTCTTAACAGATAATGGAGATTGGTGATAGTATGGTCCTTCAAAGCATAACGGGTTAATAATCATGCATAAATTCCTCGGTTTGCATGGAGATCTTTGATCAATGAATTGTCCAGTAGTAATTATCAAACACTACGAAGATATAGATTTAGATAGGTCAGAGACCAATGAATTGTCCAATTGTGTGCAATAATTAATCAACAATACGAAGATAGAGATTTAGATAGATCAAAGAAATAAAGCAATAACACGGAGTATAATGCGCGATATAGCCATTAGCGTAATTATCAACCCTTCGCTAAGAATTCACATACTATCACCAACGAGAAGTTTAGCTACTCATAGTTGTCATGCAATCAACATAAATCATAGAAGAAAACATGTTGAAAGATATATAAAAATAAGTAGAAAAACTGTAAGATACAATGTTACCGAAGGTTGTCAGTCTCCGAAGAATCGCTATCTTACAAGCTCCAAACTGCTATGAAAAAGTATCTCCTAAGCTATGAACCCTCAGAACAGGCTCTCGGAAGTTCCTACCTAAAACTACAGAGAAAGGTGAGAGAAAAGGTCTGGAAAAGTATGAAAAACGGAGAAAAACTGAGCAACTATATATAGGCTACGAATTGTGTGGGGCGAACGGCCCCACACACCGGGCGACTCGCCTGGTGTGGGGCGATTCACCCCACATCCTGGGCGATTCGCCCGGGAGTAAAACTCAGCTCGGAACGCATTTTCGACGCGTTTTTGGATTTCTTCCCCTTTTCGGACTCGGTTTCTGACTTCTAGTGGCCTTCTAACCTCCAGATTCGACCCCTAGACTTCAAATCCTATCCGGAATCTTTCAGATACTCCAAATAGGCTTCTGGAACACCAATTCCTTGTCTACTTCAATATATTTGCCCAGAAATCCTTGTTTTTCAACCAGAACCTGTAAAATAAAGACTAAAGGGAAACGTGACACTATTCTAATAAAATGCACTAAAATATAGCTAAATTAACATAGAGGATGGCTAAAATAGGTGAAAAAGACTTAAATGAAAGTGTAAAATACACATTCATCAATTCTGCCTCATGGACGGTCAGGTAAATTGTCCTACCTCTGACTCTGATTAATAAAGTGAAGATGACATTGACCTTGATAGAATTCAAGGAGAAATCGAAAGATTTGAGAAAACTATGAGCAAACAGCAAGAGGAACTACAAGATGTTGAACTTCTAACTAAGCAAACTTCTAAAAAGTATGTCTTGCTGAGCGTTGAGTCCGAAAAGAAGGATGTTGAAATCTTGCATCTCAAGAAGTTAATTGCTGAAGCTACAGAGAAGAATGCTCAAATGGCAATAGAATTGGACGAGTATCAGTCCTCAATTCTAAAGTTAGTTGCCGAAATACAAGAAATGAAAAAGATGAAAGTCAATTTCAAATCTTATGTTGATGCTAGTAACACGTTGACTGAACTAAACTCTTATCTGAGAAATCCATCTCAGAAAGAAGGTTTAGGTGCAACGTATGAAGGTGATGATGTAATAATCTTGAATAAAGACAAATCACCAATCACCTTTGTTCGTGCAACTGATAGTGGTCAACCAGAACTCTATCAGATTGGTCAACCTAAGGTTGCTGAAATACGCAATCAAGTAGCTACGACCTTAAAGCCCGCTGTTGCCACTCAAAGTAACAAGACTTTAAAAGGAAAACAGGTTGCTGAAAAGCAAACTGTTCAGAAAAAGGATGTTGTAAAGCATTCCGTCAAACAAGTTGCTGAAAAGCAATTTGTTAAGACCAAAGGCAAGATTACTACAAGTAATTAGAAGACCTTTGCTGACAAACGTGAATCAAGTAAGGTTGCTGAGACAAAAGCTCAGCACTCTCCGAAAAGTGGACTTGGATTCAAAACCAAGCAAAGCCAACTCTTTCATGAGTATAAGCAAAGTCATCAAAGATACTTCAAAGAGATGAACAAAACCAAGCCTAAGAGTTCTGACAAAACTCAAAATGCTAGGACTAGAAGGAACCTGGCTAGGAAAGAGCTTACTGAAAAGTATGTTCAGCAAAAGGGTCAACCAAGCAAGACACCACATCAGAAAGTGGACTTGATTAGCAATGATCAAAAGTCTTTCGGTTCTAAGCCCTCTAGTTCCTCAGCAAGTAGAAAACAAGTCAAAGTTGAAAAACTCAAGACTTGGGTTTCCATTGGACGTTTTCTTGAACATGTTAATGGACATCCAATATTGGATAATTAACTTGTTTGCTCTTGATTGTGCAGACTTCAGCCACGGAGACAAACAATGCAATTTGGCACTTTGACAGTGGTTGTGGAAAGCACATGACGGGCAACAAGAAAAACGTTATAAACTATAGACGGTGGTCTAAAGGTCCAACAATAAGGTTTGCTGGTGGAGGCTTTGGTTCTACTAAAGGTTATGCATTACCATTTCGGGAGTTCTTTATGTCAAAAATCTTAAGTTTAACCTTTTCAGCATGAGTCAATTTGCTGACAAAGGTTACTTCATCAAAATCAAAAGTGATCAATGTAAACTTATTGACTTTGAGACAAAGAAGGTTATTATGGTTGCTAGAAGATCAGGAGGTCTCTATACCGTAGATTGGTTTTCAGCAATCATTGAAAAATGCCTTGTCTCATATCATGATTGCCTTGCTGAAAAAGCATGGTTATGGCATAAACCAACAAGTCACCTAAACTTCAAGACGCTGAATAAGCTGTCTAAAAAGGCACTTGTAGTTGGATTACCTAAGGTTACTTTTAAGAAGGATGGTGTTTGCAATGCATGTCAGCAAGGAAAGCAAACCAAAACTTCTTTCAAGAACAAGGCAGTACCGTCAACTACAAAACCTTTACAACTCTTGCACAAGGACTTGTTTGAATCTTCTTCAACAAGCTATGCTGGCAAGAAGTATGGTCTGGTGGTGGTAGATGACTATTCAAGATTCACTTGGGTAGTATTTATCAAGCACAAGTCGGAAACAAGGACTGAAATACCTAACTTGTTGAACAAGCTCGAAGTCATGAAAAATGACAAGGTAAAAGTCATAAGAACAGACCATGGTACTGAGTTTGTAAACCAGTACATAACTGAGTATTGCACTTCAAAAGGCATACAACATCAGTTATCCTCAGTAAGGACACCTCAACAAAATGGTGTTGTTGAAAGGAAGAATCGTACCCTTAAGGAAGCAGCTAGAACGATGCTTGCTGACACTGAAATAATTGAAGCTTATTGGGTTGAAGCGATTAATACCGCCTTCTATACTCAAAATAGATGCTTGATAACTAAGGAATACAACAAAACTCCCTATGAGTTATTTGTTGGAAGACCTCCTAACATCACCCATTTAAGAGTATTTGGTTGCAAATGCTTTGTTCTTAACAATGGTAGAGAATACTTAAGAACATTTCAACCAAAGGCATACGAAGCGATATTTCTTGGCTACTCCTTGCATAGTAAAGCTTATAGAGTTTACAACAAAAAGGCACAAAAGATCGAAGAATCAGTGCATGTTGTATTCTATGAAAAATCACAAAGAGTCCCTGCTGAAGAAGAAATATCAGAATGTATGAAGAAATTACTCATACACGAGCAAAGAACTGAATCTGATGCTGGACATATCAAATCAATTGAACTAAATGATGATTCTGACAATGACACTCCTCCCCAAGTCATGACAGGATAAATATAGTTCATGATAAAGAATTTCTGGCTAAACACGCAGTTGCTCCAGATGTTGCTGAAACTACGCAACTTCCTATGCCTGCTGACGAGTTACCTCAAACCAGCAATGCTGAACAAGCAGTTGTTGATGAACCAATTGCAGCAGAGACACAACCAGATACCAGTAGTACTGAACAAGTACATGCTGAAGAGTCCCATGCTGAAACGCAAACTTATCCAGATCCAAAGAGCAGAAAACCTGTTAATAAGTGGATTAGAGGTCATCCCTCTACGGATATGATTGGTGATATTGACAAACGCCTAGTGACTAGATCCAAAGTATCTTCTAATCAAGAACTTGCTAAAGAAGCAAATGTCATTGAAGTAGAAGCTTTGTTCTCTTGCTTTGTTTCAGAAATTGAACCCAAGACCATAGAAGAACCTTTAAAGCATTCTGAATGGATCAAGGCAATGCAAGAAGAACTAGATCAATTTGAAAGGAACAAAGTCTAGAAACTTGTACCCCTTGCTGAAGGAAAGAAAGCAATTGGTACAAAGTGGGTGTTCAGAAACAAGCTGAGTGAGTCTGGAGAAGTAACAAGGAACAAAGCACGTTTAGTTGCTCAAGGTTACTGCCAGACTAAAGGATTGGACTATGATGAGTCTTATGCACCAGTTGCAAGATTGGATGCAATTAGACTTTTCTTAGCCTTTGCTGCTCACAATGACTTCATTGTTTATCAAATGGATGTTAAAAATGAATTCCTAAATGGTGAACTTGCTGAAGAAGTCTACCTAGAACAACCCCCTGGCTTTGAACTTCCCTCAGAAAACAAGATGGTATACAAACTTCAGATAGCTGTATATGGTCTAAAGCAAGCACCAAGAGCTTGGTATGATACTTTAGCTAAGTTCTTGCTGGATAATGGTTTCAAGAAAGGTGAGGTTGACAAAACCTTATTTACCATGAACCATGATGGTAAAATACTCTTAGTCCATATTTATGTGGATGACATAATATTTGGATCTACGGACAAACAACTTTGTGATGATTTTGCCAAGCTCAGGACAAACACGTTTGAAGTGAGTATGATGGGAAAATTGAATTATTTCCTAGGATTGCAAGTCAAGCAACTCAAAGATGGAATATTCATAAATCAAGCAAAGTATGCAAAGGAAATGCTCATAAAGTTCAGGATCAAAGAGGAAGAAAAACCTGAAAAGATCCCTATGAGTGTTGGTACCAAATTGGGCTATAATAAACAAGATAAAAGTGTTGATGAACACAAGTATAGGAAGCTCATTGGTTCCTTGCTGTATCTAACAGCAAGTAGGCCTGACATTCAGTATGATGTTTGTGTGTGTGCAAGATTCCAATCTGATCCAAGAGAATCACACTACATGTTGGTCCCTATAAACAACAAGAAAAGACTAGAGAGGGGGGTGAATAGTCTTTTTAAACTTTCGTCGTTTAAAACTTTCTCAGCAAGTGCTTACTACTTTTCAGTAATGAGTTTGATGATACTTAACTTTCTCAGCAGGCGTAAGTTACTTTTCAGTAACTAGGTTTGCTGATACTTAAAATCAGAGAGCGGAAGTCTTTGATACAATAAGTGCTCTTTCAGTAAATGAAGGTTTCAGCAAGTGATGTGAGTGACTGTGTACAGACAGATATGATTTGCTGAAAACTAAATACAGTAAGTAAATCACACAAACACTTTTATAGTGGTATCTGAGAGTGGCGTAATCTCTCAACTAATCCACTTTGTCCTTTCTAGGACTGAATCCACTAAGATATTATTGAGGTTCCTTACAACTCCTATCTAAAGCGATTCAAACAGAAACCAAAGCACACTTGCTTCGTCTCCAACCTAATCTAGAGAACGCAACCTTGTTCTCCACCAAACTTGGTACTTTTAATCAGCAAAACTATGCTCGATTAAGTTCCCCCTGAATATCACGCCTGAAAGGGTGTATTTTCAGTTAGAGAGTTTTGGGGTGAGATAACTTAATTATAACTTATTCAGTTACAACAAGTAATCTAAGAAACAAAACTTTGAGTACTTTGCAGGAAACAAGTTTGAATGTTTCTGGTGTCAAGACTTGTTCTTGTTCGAAAGAAAGAAAGAACACTTGACTAATTTCTTAGTCGTGTAAATTCTACTTCTTCACAAGTAGCTTTCTCAAGCTTTAAGTGTTGGAACGGATCAATGGCAGTATAGAGAGTTTGAAGGTATGTGAGTTTAAGCACAAGTGAGAGTTTGATCACGTTGTTGACACACTTCAACTCTTCGCCGGATGACCTCTATTTATAGTGAAAATAAGGAGCCGTTTGAATTTTAAATTCCAAGGCTTTTGATTCTTAAGATGTCACTATCTTGCTTTTGTACTTTGAGCAGCGTCCTTGTTTGTCTTCTAGTCTTCATGTCCTTCGCGTGTAAGCTTTGCATTTAATGCATATTTGAATAGAATTCAAACAGTAACATTGGAGCGCAAATGTAAGTACTTTCAGCAAGAGGTCACATATGTTCCATCAGCAAGTGGTCAGTCTCAGTTTCAGCAAGCACAACCTACTCTGTCTTTCAGATTTTCACTTATGCAATGTTGTTGCTGAAGTTTCCACTTTCTGAGCAACATGTGCCTTTGTAGATACCAGTCTTCAGAATTTTTCTGGTCTTCAGATCTTCGAATTCTTCAAGTCTTCAGATCTTCGAATTCTTCAAGTCTTCAGATCTTCAATTTTCTTCAAGATTCTGAGCGGTTTCTAAATGCTTCAATAGTTTGTTTGTAAAAACAAAGTACATCGTCAGCAAATGCTTCAATAGGTTATTTTCTTTTCAGAAAACAAGATACATCATAAGCGGTAAAAACCAACCTATCTAACACCTAATCTAAGTCTTCAGCAAATGTTCCTCTTTTACAATGTCCTTAAAATTCTAAATTCCTATGGACCTTAAGAGTACTAGTTACTGGACTTTCCTTAATTTAGCATGGTTAATTGCTCATCAAAATTACAAGTTTCCTAATAAATTTCCCCCTTTTTGATGTTAGCAATCCATGGCTAAATGAATTGTTACCCTTTTAGAGGTTTCTGATGTTGAATAAATCAGTCGATTAATGCAAGCATACTTGAATAATTAAACAGTAAGCATAAGTAAATTGCATAATCAAAAACCAATAAGAGTCAAAAGCTTCATTGCTGATAGTTATCTTTCAGAAGTTTACAAGAAGTAGCAGAGATAACTTTAAACAGAATCAGCAAACAAACACTTTAACAAAAACTATTGCAGAGAGTTAAGCTCTTCCAGAGGATTTTCTCAAAATCTCTCTTACACTCTTCTCAGCAAGTGCAGTAAATTCAAGACAGTCCTTTTCGTTGTTTTCCAGAAGCCTACGGACTTGTAGTTGAAGAATTCTTGCGTTTTTGCAGGCAGTATGATGATGCTTTTCAGCATTCATTTCCATGTAGTTAGTCACCCACAAATGCATGCCCCAATTGCTGGCATGGAGAAGCTGTGTATCTGAAATGCTTTTAGGATGAATCTTTCTTAGCCAGAGAAGATCTTCTTCTTGATCCTTAGCAGTGAGATAGAAATACTCATAAGGAATCAATCCAAGTCTCTTCTTTGTTTTCTTGGTTACTGGGTCAGAGTACTAAGCAATGCCAGGTGGTTTGATCAGATTTGGTTCTTGTCTACAAGTCTTACCAATGGCAATTCTTCTTATTGAGACCTCAAGATTCAACCATCTCCCAGCAATATTTCTTGGGAGGGATTCTTCCCTTTGATTTCTTTCGACTTTGAGTTCAATCCATTTGAACATTTAATTCAATATGGCTGTAGGAAAGAACTCATTTACCAGCAAGTCTTCCAGCTTTAAGATCCAGCAACCATGAATGTTTCTGATTACATTCTGAGTGGTTTCTTCATTGCTGGTCTTTGTGTATTCAATGTCGGAGCCAATAGCAATGCTGGCCAGCCTCTTTTCTTCCTGTCTTTGCCTTCTTCTTCTTGTTTTAGCATTGTCTTGATCTCTTGCTGAAGAGTCAGACGAGAAATGCTTTGAGTGGCCAGACGGAGTCAAGGTTGTTAAGGGTCTAGCTCTTATGGCTTGAGCTATTGTTTGATTGTCATCATCTTCATCATCTTCATTCAGATTGTGATGACTTTCAGTATGGCAAAAATCTTGAGTTTCAGCAGCGGTTTTTCTCTTTTTGGGTACTTGCTGAATTCAACTCAGATTCTGCTAGCCTTTTAGAACTTTGCTCTATTTCAGCAAGTGGTTCTATGGGCAGTGGCTCATCAACAACAGGAGGGGTTTGGTTTCTTTTTCTGGTACTTTTCTTTTCCCCCTTAGACATGGATTGCAACATCGGAGTGATGTGCAGAGAATAAAACTCATTGCAATTTTCAGCAAGAGTGCTTAAACTATTATACTTCATGATGATTTTTTGCTGATCAGAAGTTATTTTTGACAACTCTTTTTGAATGCTCATCATGTTCTCTTCATGTCTTTTCTCTGTTGCGGCCTTCTCATCCATGAAAGTCTGAGCCTTCACGAGAGCGTTCTTTGCTAGCTTGAGGGCCTGACTTACATCTTCTTCATAGCTCTTGTGATAAATACTGATGTCTTTCTGAGCTATTGTCAAAGTTGTAGTGCGTCTCAGCACTGTAGCCAATATTTTTCCAAAGTCAAGTGGGCTCTCAGCAAGCAATGCCTCATCTTCTGCTTTGCAGGCATCATGGACTTTCTTTAGTGCAAAAATTATAGGAGTAAACTCCTCAACTCTTGGGAACGGCACTAGATGTGGTGTCAAGGAATGAACTTTTAGTTCAGAAGCAAACTGATCATCCCTTATCAGCAATTCTCCTCTTAGACCATCGTCTAAATCATTTATGTAATCAGGAGGAGGGATTTGAACAACTTTTTGATCTCTTTTGGATTGTTCATCCTCATTTTCTAATAAGTAGTCGTCATCCTCAGATTCATCAAGTTCAGCAACTTTAGAACCTAAGTCAGCAGCTTCACTTCCTTTTTGTTGAGTGGTTGCTGATGGCAACGCTTCAGACTCAACGACTGGAGTTTCACCAGTAGTTAGTTTTAATTCAGTTTGGGACTCAATTACTGGAGTTTCGCCAGTAGTAAATGGAAGGGAGGGGACTTCCTTTGATCTTACTCCTGAAGACTGACCAATTTCTAGATCCTGCGTATGCCTTGCATGGATCAAGAGACTGTTCTGTAGAGCGCGTTGGTAATCTTCATCTTGTTCATCATCATCATCAAGGTTTTCTTCAGTAACCTTGGCATCAGAAACAGGACTTTTGCCATTTTTCAAGGCAACCCTTTTTCTGGCATATTCCTCTTCAGTATCAGCACCTTGCACAGGTGCTTGATTTTCAGCAGCAGCAGGAGGAGGTTGAGATTCTTGCTGAGGTTGTTGTTGTTCAGCTTGCTGATTTTCTTGTGGAGTACTTTCAGCAACTGTTAATTTCAATCCTCCAGCATCAGGACTTGGATCTTGATTGTCATCATCATCGTCTTTCTTGTCCTTGGAATCTTTCCCTTCATCATCACTTGGATCAGTGGGAATGTTCTCATCTTCTTCCTCTTCATCATCATCGGTCAGAATTACTAGCTCAACGTGCTTGTATAAAGCAACACTTGTCACTTCCTCTTCCTCATTGATTTTGTGGGGATCAGCCACCACAGGTACAAATGAACCTTTGAGCATCACAACTTGTTCAGCTGGAGAGGCACTCTTGAATTTTGCCTTCATATTCTCTCTGATTTGAGCAATCAGATTCGAGCTCATTTGCTGAGAATAAGTCATTTCTTCAGGAAGGATGGAGTGGACAAATGTTTCGAGCTTCAGCAGAGAAGATCTCTTTTTCTCGTTTGAAAGATGAAGATGGAGATCAGAGAAGTCCATTCGCCTATATCTTTTCCAGTTGCTGACGGACATAGCAACTTGTGACAAAGTAGTCCTTTTGAAGTTCAAGTACAGTTCCTCAGAACTTACTTGATGATCTTCAGTGATGAGTACCACTTCAGTGGTCTCCTTTTGAGCCTGAAAAAGAACGTTATTTAGATCAGGATTGGTTTGGAAAATTGTTTTAGAGTTCATAGCTGAAACATGAATTACCTGCTGAGATTCAGCAAGCTCATGTTGTACAATTTTCATCCCTTGAGGAGCTTGAATAGCATTCTCCATTTGTTCATCCTGAAATAAATTTGTGTTAGATACAAGTACTAAGTTGTCAAACTTAGTTTTATTACCAAAAACATTAACTACCTGCTGAGCAGGGAGTGTTGATTCTGGTGCAGAGGCTTCAGCAACCATATGACTTGCATCTTGAGAAGTCTGTAGAGATAACATAATATTAGCAAAAGAATAAGTTTCAGAAATTGAAGTTTTACTGATGGTGGAATTAACTACCTACTGAAGAAGGACAGGTTGTGGCTCAGTCCTCTCAGCATTAATAGTTTCTTCAGCTTCTTGGACTGTTTCTTCAGCAGACTTCTTGTCTTGCTCTATTTGAGAAAGCTGTGCGGTTTCAGCAATCTCCCTTGTCTCTGAAATGACAAGTTGAGCAGAAGCATCTTGACCCTTGAGCTCACTGCTTGTCATGAAGACATCAATGGATGATTCTTCATTTGTTGGCTTATAGCTTCCAGTACAAGCTGGACTTTATCGATTGATGTCTTGGGTGAACTTGGGCCAGTATTCTCAGCATCACGAGATGCTTCGTTGAATAGTGCTTCTTGTGTTTCAGTAACTTCTGGAACTGGAACCATTGTTGTCTCAGCAACTGGTCCTTCAGCAAGTGGGGTTTCAGCAACTTGATGAGTTGCTTGTTCAGCAACCATCTTTTCAGCAGCATCATCAAGTGCCGCTTTTTGCAGATCAGCAGCAATGTCACTTGCTGGTTCCATAGTTTGATCATCTAAATTATCTACAATGTAGATATCTGGGACTTGGGCAGGAATTTCATTTCCACTGCCTTGTGGTCTATTCTCAGTAGAAGTATCAACATTAAGTTGATTGTTGAAGGCTTCCGCAAACACTTCAACATTGCTGACATAGGTTTCAGTAATCACCTCAGCAACATCTACTGGCAAATGCGTTTCAGCATTTGTCTGGGAATTGTCTGAGAGGTCTTGGACAGCAGGAACTGACTTGCGAGCCATTGTTTTCTTCCTTGCATTTCCGGTCCTTTTCCTCTTAGGTACGGGGTTTGCTGATGACGCTGCAGTCTGAGTGTCATCATCAGCTTTCCTCTTTTTCTTGTTAGATTTCTCCAGTTTCCCAGAGGCATCTATAGTTGCATTTTCAGCAACGGCTGTTGTACACGTACCTTGTTGATTTTCTACAGCAGTTTCATTTGTGTTACCACCACCAACAACAGTTTCATCTCTAAGTTGCTGAGTGGTAACATCTGCAGCTGTTGTATACCTTTCTTGCTGGCTTGTGCTGACAACATTTGCAGCTGTTGTCTTCTTTGATTTCTTGCCAGCAGTCTTAGGTACATTCTGCTTGTAGAATGATCTTCCCACATTGCATACAGACGTTTTGATTGGCAATGGGTTTCTCAGCTGAATCCTGAAATGTTCAAGGATGTAGCATATCTTGATTCCATACATAACTGGAAAGGAAGGTGAGACCATGTTGTCTTCTACCTTTACCTTAAACTTAGTAACACAATCAACATGCCTGTTGAAAATGTACTTAGCCCAGTTAAGTTCTGTTTTATTTTCATGGATATGCATCAGCAATGGCCATCTTCTCAGGCCTACTTGGTCAATTCCTCCAACTTGGGAGTCAAGAACTTTTATCAGTAGCAGAGCTACTGGACCAAGGGAGTGGCAGAGATGCTTTCTCTTAACGTGCTTTGTCCAAGTCACGGGATCAATCTCGCCTTTCTTCATTTTCTCGTTTCTGACGTCACTGTAGAAAGCTTCAATTTCTTCGTCAGTGGCAGTGACGTCATCTTCTGTTCCAGTGGTTGGAATCTGAAATATCTCCGCTAAATCAGTCCATTTCAGGACGATTTGCGTGTTCTGAACTGTAGTAAAGATCACTTTTTCAGTGACTGATGAATGTGTATTTTACACTTTCATTCGAGTCTTTTTCACCTAATTTAGCTATCCTCTATGTTAATTTAGCTATATTTTAGTGCATTTTATTAGAATAGTGTCACGTTTCCCTTTAGATTTTATTTTACAGGTTTTGGTCGAAATTCGAAGATTTCCGAGCAATTATATTGAAGTTTACAAGGAATTGGTGTTCCAGAAGCCTATATGGAGTATCTGAAGGTTTCCGGATAGGATTTGAAGTCTAGGGGCCGAATCTGGAGGTTAGAAGGCAACTAGAAGTCAGAAACCGAGTCCGAAAAGGGGAAGAAATCCAAAAACGCGTCGAAAACGCGGAATTCCGCGAGAAAAACTCGGGGGCGAACCGCCGCGGAGCTGGGGCGAACCGCCCCGTGGTATTTCGGGGCCTATATATAGTTGCTCAGTTTTTCTCCGAAAATCATATCTTTCCAGACCTACTTTCTCACCTCTCTCTATAGTTTTAGGTAGGAACTTCTCGGGGCCTGTCCTGGGAGTTCCGTAGCTTAGGGGATACTTTTTCATAGCAGATTGGAGCTCGTAGGATCGCAATCATCCGGAGATTGACAACCTTCGGTAACTTTGTATCTTACAGTTTTATTCTACTTATTTTATTATATTCTTTCAACATGTTTTCTTCTATGATTTCTGTTGATTGCAGGCCTATTATGAGTAGCTAAACTTATCGTTGGTGGTAGTATGTGAATTCTTAGCGAAGGGAAGATAATCATGCTAATGGCTATATCGTGCATTATACTCCGTGTCATTGCTTTATTTCGTTGATCAGGCACAGCCTAAATTCTCGTATGTTGTATTAATTATTATGCACAATTGGACACTTGTCGACCATCAGACCAATTATCTTCGTAGTGTTGAATAATTACGGAACACATTAGGACAATAGTGATTGACTTGTCAGACCAAATTATCTTCGTAGTGCTTAATATTTGCAACATGACACTAGATTGATTCAAAGATCTCTATGCAAGACCGAGGAATTTATGCATGATTATCAACCCGTTATGTTAAGAAGGACCATACTATCACCAATCTCCATTATCTGCTAGAAACCCCTTTTGCTATCTGTCTGCTGTTTTATATTCTCTTGTTAAATAGATAAAGCTAGTTATAGTCCTGAGAGAACGACACTCGAGTCATCTACTGCTACACTACGGTTTTCGTTGTAGTTGTGGATTGCCTTTGGCTAATTACAAATTTATTTGCTGAATCCGGAGCACGACATCCGCGCGTTCATCAAATTGGCGCCGTTGCCGGGGACTATATTCCTCTTTTCTGTTTAATTTGTTTATATTTACAGCTTTAGATTCCTAATTCTACTAGTTTTAGTTTTCCGTTTTAATCTCTCTCTGATACTGCTTTCCTAGTCTGTTTCTAATCACCTTTCCTAGTCTGTTACAGATAGTGTATGCCGCATACACGTTCTGCAGGAACACCGCTTGCTGATTCAATTGCTGAGATCGACAGAGTCTACCACCAGAGAAGGCGACTACTTGAAAGGCGCGCACTAGAGGAAATAGAGGAATCCGATTTCTCTGAATCTCTACTCAGTCTCTTCAAGGAAATCGACGGAATGGCAGAAGCTAGACCACTGAAGGCATGGGTTCAACCCACCAAGGATCGTATGAGGGGACCGGTGATTGTTCTTTCGTCTGCAACCCGAGATCTGGAAATCAAGAACCACGCATTCCAACAACTTCCGAGGTTCTATGGCTTATCAAGGGAAGATGTGATGGGGTAGTTGCACGATATCGATGATTTCGTCAACCAACTCCCACGACCCGGAGCTGACATAACAACTGATGAGTTGAGGATGAAGGTTTTTGCTATGGGACTTGGCGACAGAGCCAAGTCATGGCTGAGTTCTCTACCAGCAGGCTCGCTGGACACCTGGGAGAAGGTTTTTTCAGCTTTCATGGAGAAATACTTCCCTCACACCTTGACTACCGCGCTTAAGGCGCAGATCACTGGATTCAAGCAGGACTATGATGAGACCATCTACACCGCGTTTGAGAGGTTCCAAGATCTCACCATGGTTTTGAACTTTCCGACCTAGTCCAGCACTTCTACAATGGACTAACCTTCGAGAACCAACAAGTGGTGGATTTCCAATGTCGAGTCAATATTTGGGAGGAAACCGCAGAAGCCGTCTGGGCAGTTTTCGAAAGGCTTGCTAAGGGTTCGCAGTTCAAGGACCCAAGAGCAATGGTTAGGAGACGTGGACCTGAAGCTCCACCAACTCAAGAAGCCCCTATGTACAGGGGGAATGGGGACCAATTCGAGTGCTTTACCAACGAATTGAAGCAAGTCCTCAAGAGCGCCACCGGAACAACTATTTCGAACGAAGTATGCCGAATATGCAAGAACTATGGGCATGGGGCTCATATGTGTAGATCGGAGCTGGCATACGATGATGGCAACTGGGCTCGAGGAGGCGAAGAAGAAGCCTTTGCTACGGAGTTTGGTACTCAAGAAGTTAGCTACGGACAAGACAGTAGGAATCCTCGAGGTGGATTTTGGAGAATAGGATTCCGAAACAATCAAGGATATGCACCGGCTAACCAAACTTATGGCCCTAACCAAGACCGTAGTAGGATGAACTATGGTAATAATCACTGCGAAAACCCCGCTCCGAAAGAGCCACCGAAGTCGAAGTCGGCTCAACTGATGGAGAACTTGCAAAAGATGGTCGATCACACACAGTTTTCTCAAACGCTATGAAGAAGATTCCGAGAAGACTAGCGCAAGGCTCGATAGGTTGGAAGAGAGCACTAGGCTCGCCCATCAAAAGATGCAAGAGTTGATCGACCGAGGAGCAAGTAGGGAACAAGGCAAACTGCCTAGCAACACTGTGAAGTCGAATGCCATTACATTGGCTGGTGATGTACCTGACGAAATCACCATCAAGAAGGTTGTTAGGTGCGAGTGTTGCATGAAGGAAGAACTTCTACAGGCTGAGGAAGAAGAGAAGGACCTTGGTTCTGACACATGTGATGAGGAGCAAGAGGATCCCGAACCACTCCCTAAAAGTTTCGATGTTAAGGTAGGGATTGGTGAGCTTGAAGATGTCCGTGCCACACTAGACACGGGATCCTACTCAAACATAATCCCTTTGAATGTGTTTGAAAAGAGCAACCTTGGAAAACTATCTGAGCAAAGGGCGATTGTGCAACTGGCGGATGAATCCTTTATGAGACCCGAGGGCGTTGTGAAAAATGTGTTGGTCAAGATCGGTGAAGCATCTATATACACCAATTTTGTAGTTATGCCGTCATCTGCACCTGGGACGGGGGATGTCATACTCTTAGGGCAAACGTTCTTGACCAAGCTACGCTCCGTGATGGACATCTACCAAAGAACTTGCACCATCGAAGTAGATGGCAAGCAACACGTGTTGCAAGCCATACCTGATCCACCGGAACCGCCTGATATTACTACTCACTACTGTGGTCTTGCAGCCTATATTCTTTCTTATTCACAGGTTCGTGGCATGGAAAGGAGACCGATGAAGGGGAACTCTAGTACCCGCAGAAAGAAGAGATAGGCGCGAACAGGAGTCGAGTCAAAGACTTTAAACAATGGCGCTATCCGGGAGGCAACCCGGAGATCTTATCGCTTTCTTTAATCGCTTTCTTTACCGCTTTAAATTTTATCTCACGAGTTTGATTGAGTATTATAGGTCACTTATACAAGCATTAGCTCTCACCTTGGATCCACTTTCGACGTTCGGGACGAGCGACGACGTTCAGGTTTGGGGAGGAGGTTATCGCTGGTTATCTCTATACTTATCTTGCTTATGATAAACTCGTGAAATTTTTTGCATTTGCACGTTTACTGCTTTCCTAGGATAGTCTTGCATGTTTTATATGGAGTTTATTGCAGAATTTTTTGAACTTTTTTATTGGATAGATCAACCAACTATGTCATTAATCGTATGCTTCATCTCTATAAATTTGTTTGAGGGTTTTCTCGCTTGGCTTGTCGCATTTATGTATTGCACTTAGTTAAGCTTGGTAGTCTCGACATCACTTAGCGGTGTTTTCTCTACTGCGGTTCACGAAGGCCTTTATAATAGGATGATGCATGTTAGGGTCCTATGGTTGTTTCCCGAGTAATTATGTACCTAAGAGGCAACAAGTCTTCACCATGCTTTGAGATTGCTAAATGCCTAGGAAGGAGGTAGTGTGAGGTTGTGTGATCCTTTGTTTATAACTTATTCTTCCGAATAGGTTTGGGGAGGGGGTTACACCTTCATTAGACTTGTTTCTGTTTTTCATTTTTGTATCGTGAGTTTATTTTTCCTTTTCCGTAAATTTTGAACTCCAACCTATTCTTTCGAATAAATTTGGGGAAGTCGTGTGAATCATTTTGTTTCTCTCTTTGTTATGCTACTGCTGGCTAGGAAAAAATCGAAAAAAAAGGAAAAATCCAGAAAAAGAAAAAAAAGAAAAGGAAAAAAGAATCTGGAAAGAAAAAAAGAAAAGACCCCAAAAAAGCAAAGAAGGGTCCAAAAAAAAAAGAAAACCCAAATAGCCATTAGCAAAGTGTTGAGTCTTATTTTCCATTCTTGTAATGTTCGTAATCGTGTTTTTCTATTTTTTATCTTTTTTTTCTTAAGTGTCATCTGTTCTAGACCACCCTCGTCGTGCCATTCAGGAAGTGGTGAATAGCTTAAGACTTTACTTGAGAGATGGGTAGAATAGGGGAGAGTTATCTTTTATAGGGAACCCTCCTTCGTTTGATGAGAGTCAGTACTGGTCGACCTCTTTTGAGGAAAAGTCTTAACATGGTGGAACAGTAGTAAGTCCTCAGTTTCATAGGCACGGGGCAACCATTCGTATCTTAGCATGCTTCATTACGTCGTCACTGACTAGGTCCAGGTAGAGAATGTTACGAGAGACTATCTTGTCTTGACATAAGTGCTTATGTGGATGTGTATAAGTCAATCGAGGTATTCTTCAACCTATATTCATGCTTTGATTTATATGGTTTTTGTTCATATGTTATTTGATAGATTCAGTAGATTAGTTCATTTTATTTGACATGAAACTCCATTTTTGTGTCTTGCATGTTTTTTTGTATTAGAGTCTAGCTTAGTTGCTTGAGGACAAGCAAAGGTTCGGTTTGGGGAGTTTGATGAATGTGTATTTTACACTTTCATTCGAGTCTTTTTCACCTAATTTAGCTATCCTCTATGTTAATTTAGCTATATTTTAGTGCATTTTATTAGAATAGTGTCACGTTTCCCTTTAGATTTTATTTTACAGGTTTTGGTTGAAATTCGAAGATTTCCGGGCAATTATATTGAAGTTTACAAGGAATTGGTGTTCCAGAAGCCTATTTGGAGTATTTGAAGGTCTCCGAATAGGATTTGAAGTCTAGGGGTCGAATCTGGAGGTTAGAAGGCAACTAGAAGTCAGAAACCGAGTCCGGAAAGGGGAAGAAATCCAAAAACGCGTCGAAAACACGGAATTCCGCGAGAAAAACTCGGGGGCGAACCGCCGCGGAGCTGGGGCGAACCGCCCCGTGGTATTTCGGGGCCTATATATAGTTGCTCAGTTTTTCTCCGAAAATCATATCTTTCAGGACCTACTTTCTCACCTCTCTCTATAGTTTTAGGTAGGAACTTCCCGGGGCCTGTCCTGGGAGTTCCGTAGCTTAGGGGATACTTTTTCATAGCAGATTGGAGCTCGGAGGATCGCAATCATCCGGAGATTGACAACCTTTGGTAACTTTGTATCTTACAGTTTTATTCTACTTATTTTATTATATTCTTTCAACATGTTTTCTTCTATGATTTCTGTTGATTGCATGCCTATTATGAGTAGCTAAACTTATCGTTGGTGGTAGTATGTGAATTCTTAGCGAACGGAAGATAATCATGCTAATGGCTATATCACGCATTATACTCCGTGTCATTGCTTTATTTCGTTAATCAGGTACAGCCTAAATTCTCGTATGTTGTATTAATTATTATGCACAATTGGAAACTTGTCGACCATCAGACCAATTATCTTCGTAGTGTTGAATAATTACGGAACACATTAGAACAATAGTGATTGACTTGTCAGACCAAATTATCTTCGTAGTGCTTAATATTTGCAACAGGACACTAGATTGATTCAAAGATCTCTATGCAAGACACAAAAATGTTATGTTAAGAAGGACCATACTATCACCAATCTCCATTATCTGCTAGAAACCCCTTTTGCTATCTGTCTGCTGTTTTATATTCTCTTGTTAAATAGATAAAACAAGTTATAGTCCTGAGAGAACGACACTCGAGTCATTCTACTGCTACACTACGATTTTCGTTGTAGTTGTGGATTGCCTTTGGCTAATTACAAATTTATTTGCTAAATCCGGAGCACGACATCCGCGCGTTCATCAGTGACTCCTTTACTATCAGTAAGGGACTGGATTTCTGCATTATTGTAGAATTCCATAGTATCTATCATGCTCACCTGCTTAGTGCGAGCAGATATAAAGTTCATGAGGCCTTGCTGCTTGATAAACTCAAGCGCCTCTTCATTCTCGTCGTCGAGTTCTTGTTCATAAAAGTACCTAATATACTTTTCTTTTGCAAAACCTCCCCAATGCAGCAATATCTCACACTTTGCAGTGTCAAGATATGACGGAGGCATAGGTTTTTCTGAAATTCGGTCGTTTTTCAACACAACTTTCGTTGTGTTTGTAGCCGGAGTAGTCACCGGAGCAGTGCGTGTTTCAGCACTGTCAACCTTTGATGACTTTGAGGACTTGGAAGACTGTGTCTTGGGAGCCATTTCTTTTATAGAGTAGAGAAATGTGTAGGAAAAGAGATAGTTTGCTTTTTGACCGGAGGTACAGTAGATTCAGGCTAAAATTTGCAGAGAAAGGAAATGTGAGTTAAAGAATTTTGTCATTTCTCTAACTCCTTCTTTATATAGTGTCTCTGGTGTGTGAGAAACTCAATCGATTTGAGCTCTCAGCAAGGGTAAAACAGAGAAACATTGGCGTTAGTGGAGCCTTTGCATTAAATGCGTCGTGGCCCACTAACTTGAAACCGTCAGAGCACTCTCTCTCTTTGTTTTATTAACCGTTAGATTAGTAACGCCTTTTAATCAATGGCCACGATGAATTTCATGTCATGATTATTACGAGTTTATCTGTGCCCGATTAACGTCACAAATTGATTTTACCGAGTTTTAAGGGAATAGATTGCTTGCTGAAATAGACAAGAATCTTTTCAGCGAGTTTTAATTATCAACCTAGATACTTGCTGAAAGTTCCCCCTTACTCAGATATCTCGTATTTTTTCTTAAGTTTAAAAGATATTTCTGATTTCCCATATCAGTAAATTCTTTTGTACTTGAGATATCTTTTGGTAAAATCTGAGAGATGAGTTTTGCTCTTTTTCTGAGTTCCCGTCTCAGAATATTCCTTTGATACTTGAATACCTGTTTCAGTATCTTTGATTGTCTGAATGCCTGTTTCAGCAATCCTTAAGGTCTTTCTCTTACTGAGTGCCTGTCTCAGCAAGTGATCAAGTTTCCTAACAAATACCCGTTTTGAAGGAATTACTTGTTGAATGCCTGTTTCAGCAATCATGTAGTGACTTATCATTTCTTAGGAGAGATTAGTAGAAGGAGCTTTCAAGTAAGAATACTTTGGCTTGCTGAATACCTGTTTCAGCATTCTGCCAAGTGTATCCTTTATTGAGGTAGTTCAATCAATCCAAGGTTATACCTTAGGATTGCGAACCTATTATCTGGTAGGGGCTTTGTAAAGATGTCAGCAAGCTGATCATCAGTGCCTACTTTCACAACCTCAATATCTCCTTTTTCTACATGATCTCTAATGAAATGATGTCTAATATCAATGTGCTTAGTCCTTGAGTGAAACTTAGGATTTTGCGTGATTGCAATAGCACTTGTATTATCACAAAAGATTGGTGTTTTCTTTGCAGAAATACCATAGTCTCTTAATTGTTGCTGAATCCATAGGATTTGAGCTGTGCAACAACCAGCTGCAATGTATTCAGATTCAGTGGATGAATTGGCAACACAGGTTTGCTTCTTGCTGAACCATGATATTAATCTAGTACCCAAAAACTGACAAGTTCCAGAGGTACTTTTTCTATCAAGAGTTGATCCTCCATGATCAGCATCAGAATAACCAACCAA
Organism: Plantago ovata; assembly: GCA_028274465.1. Classification (NCBI taxonomy): domain Eukaryota; kingdom Viridiplantae; phylum Streptophyta; class Magnoliopsida; order Lamiales; family Plantaginaceae; genus Plantago; species Plantago ovata. Next base: position 82,364,281 of record CM051457.1, read on the forward strand.
TTCAAGTCCAGAATGTTTAGGATACCATAATCCAACATTGACTGTACCTTTGACATATTTCAGTATCTTGATTGCCTTTTTGTAGTGTGATTCTCTTGGATCAGATTGGAATCTTGCACACACACAAATAGCATACTGAATGTCAGGTCTACTTGCTGTTAAATACAACAAGGAACCAATGAGCTTCCTATACTTGTGTTCTTCAACACTTTTGTCCTCTTTAGTATAGCCCAATTTGGTGCCAACACTCACAGGGATCTTTTCAGGTTTCTCATCCTCTTTGATCCTAAACTTTATGAGCATTTCTTTCGCATACTTTTCTTGATTTATGAATATTCCATCTTTGAGTTGCTTGACTTGCAATCCTAGGAAATAATTCAATTTTCCCATCATACTCATTTCAAACTTATTTGTCATGAGTTTGGAAAAATCATCACAAAGTTGCTTGTCCTTAGATCCAAAAATTATGTCATCCACATAAATTTGAACTAAGAGTATTTTACCATCATGGTTCATGGTAAATAAGGTTTTGTCAACTTCACCTTTCTTGAAACCATTTTCCAGCAAGAACTTAGCCAAGGTATGATACCATGCTCTTGGTGCTTGCTTTAGACCATATACAGCTTTCTGAAGCTTGTATACCATCTTGATTTCTGAGGGAAGTTCAAAGCCAGTGGGTTGTTCTAGGTAGACTTCTTCAGCAAGTTCACCATTCAAGAATGCACTTTTAACATCCATTTGGTAAACAATGAAGTCATTGTGAGCAGCAAAGGCCAAGAAAAGCCTAATTGCATCCAATCTTGCAACTGGTGCATAAGACTCATCATAGTTCAATCCTTCAGTCTGACAGTAACCTTGAGCAACTAAACGTGCTTTATTTCTTGTTACTTCACCAGACTCGCTCAGCTTGTTTCTTAACACCCACTTTGTACCAATAGCTTTCTTGTCTTCAGCAAGTGGCACAAGTTTCCAGACTTTTTATCTTTCAAATTGATCCAGTTCTTCTTGCATTGCCTTTATCCATTCAGAATGCTTTAAAGCTTCTTCTATGGTTTTAGGTTCAATTTTTGAAACAAAGCAAGAGAACAATGATTCTACTTCTACGACAATTGCTTCTTCAGCAAGTCCATGAGTAGCTTTGGATCTAGTCACTTGGCGTTTATTAATATCGCCAATCATATCCGTAGAGGGATGATCTCTAATCCATTTATTAACAGGTTTTCTGCTTGTTGGATCAGGATATGTTTGCTCATCAGCATGTGACTCTTCAGTATGTACTTGTTCAGTACTACTAGGAATTTGTGTCTCTGCTGAGATCTGTTCATCAGCAACTGCTTGTTCAGCATTGCTCGATTGAGGTAGTTCATCAGCAGGCACTGGAGATTGCGTAATTTCAGCAACTTCCGGAGCAACCGCGTCTTTTGCTGGAAATTCTTTGTCGTGAACTATATTTATCTTGTCATGACTAGGGGGAGGAGAGTCATTGTCAGAATCATCATTTAGTTCAATTGACTTGATTTGCCTAGCATCAGATTCAGTTCTTTGCTCATGTATGATTAGCTTTTTCATACATTCTGATATTTCTTCTTCAGCAGGCACTCCTTGTGACTTTTCGTAGAACACAACATGCACTGATTCTTCAATCTTTTGTGCCTTTTTGTTGTAAACTCTATAAGCTTTACTATGCAAGGAGTAACCAAGAAATATCGCTTCGTCTGCCTTTGGTTGAAATGTTCTTAGGTATTCTCTACCATTGTTAAGAACGAAACACTTGCAACCAAATACTCTTAGATGAGTGATGTTAGGAGGTCTTCCAACAAACAATTCATAAGGAGTTTTATTGTATTCCTTAGTAATCAAACATCTGTTTTGAGTATAACAGGCGGTATTAATCGCTTCAACCCAATAAGCCTCACTTATTTCAGTGTCAGCAAGCATTGTTCTTGCGGCTTCTTTCAGGGTACGATTCTTCCGTTCAGCAACACCGTTTTGCTGTGCTGTTCTTACTGAGGATAACTGATGTTGTATTCCTTTTGAGGTACAATATTCAGTTATGTACTGGTTTACAAACTCAGTACCATGGTCTGTCCTTATGACTTTTGCCTTGTCATTTTTCATGACTTCAAGCTTATTCAGCAAGTTAGGTATTTCAGTCTTGGTTTCAGATTTGTGCTTGATGAATACTACCTAAGTGAATCTTGAATAGTCATCTACCACGACTAGACCATACTTCTTACCAGCATAGCTTGTTGAAGAAGATTCAAACAAGTCCATGTGCAAGAGTTGTAAAGGTTTTGTAGTTGACGGTACTGCCTTGTTCTTGAAAGAAGATTTGGTTTGCTTTCCTTGCTGACATGCATTGCAAACACCATCCTTCTTAAAAGTAACCCTAGGTAATCCAACTACAAGTGCCTTTTTAGACAGCTTATTCAGCGTCTTGAAGTTTAGATGACTTTTTCGTTTATGCCATAACCATGCTTTTTGAGCAAGGCAATCATGATCTGAGACAAGGCATTTTTCAACAATTGTTGAAGACCAATCAACGGTGTACAAGCCTCCTGATCTTCTTGCAATCATTATTACCTTTTTAGTCTCGAAATCTATAAGTTTACATTCATCACTTTTGATTTTGATGAAGTATCCTTTGTCAGCAAATTGACTCATGCTGAAGAGGTTAAACTTAAGATTTTTGACGTAAAGAACTCCAGTAATGGTTATGCATCCTAACTTCACGTCACCATAGCCTTTTGTAGAACCGGAGCCTCCACTAGCAAACCTTATTGTTGGACCTTTAGACCACCGTCTATAGTTTATAAGGTTATTCTTGTTGCCTGTCATGTGCTTTCCACAACCACTATCAAAGTGCCCGATTGCATCGTTTGTCTCCGTGGCTGAAGACTGCACAATCAAGTGCAAACAAGTTAATTATCCAATAATGGATGTCCATTAACATGTTCAAGAATGCGTCCAGTGGAAACCCAAGTCTTAAGTTTTTCAACTTTGACTTGTTTTCTACATGCTGAGGAACTAGGAGGTTTTGAGCTGAAAGACTTTTGTCTCGTGATGGTCAAATCCACTTTCTGATGTGGTGTCTTGCTCGGTTGACCTTTGATGAACCGAGAGTTGTCGGGTCCCGATCAATCAAATAAATTTGTTATTTAGCCAAAGGCAATTCACGACTACAACGTAAACCGTAGTGTAGCAGTAGAATGACCTCGAGTGTCGTTCTCTAAGGACTATAACTAGCTTTATCAAATCTAATTTAGAATATAAAAACAGCAGACGGAATAGCAAAGGTTTTTCTAACAGATAATGGAGATTGGTGATAGTATGATCCTTCAAAGCATAACGGGTTAATAATCATGCGTAAATTCCTCGGTCTTGCATGGAGATCTTTGATCAATCAATTGTCCTGTTGTAATTATCAAACACTACGAAGATATAGATACTGACAAGTCAACACTATTGTCTAATTGTGTTCCGTAATTATTCAACACTACGAAGATATAGATATGCATAGGTCGACAAGGGTCCAATTGTGCATAATAATTAATAAACATACGAAGATATAGGTTGCGCCTGATCAACGAAATAAAGCAATGACACGGAGTATAATGCGCGATATAGCCATTAGCATGATTATCAACCCTTCGCTGAGAATTCACATACTACCACCAACTATAAGTTTAGCTACTCATAGTTGTCATGCAATCAACAGAAATCATAGAAGAAAACATGTTGAAAGATATATAAAAATAAGTAGAATAAACTATAAGATACAATGTTACCGAAGGTTGTCAGTCTCCGAAGAATCGCGATCTTACAAGCTCCAAACTGCTATGAAAAAGTATCTCCTAAACTACGAACCCCCAGAACAGGCTCTGGGAAGTTCCTACCTAAAACTACAGAGAAAGGTGAGAGAATAGGTTTGGAAAAGTATGAATTTCGGAGAAAAACTGAGCAACTATATATAGGGCTCGAATTTGTGTGGGGCGAAGGGCCCCACACACCGGGCGATTCGCCTGGTGTGGGGCGATTCGCCCGGGAGTAAAATTCACGGAATTCCGCGTTTTCGACTCAAATGAAAGTGTAAAATACACATTCATCAAACTCCCCAAACCGAACCATTCATCAAACTAAGCTAGACTCTAATGCAAAAAACAATGCAACACATAAAATGGAGTCTCATGCCAAATAAAATGAACTAATCTACTGAATCTATCAAAAAACATATGAACAAAAACCATATAAATCAAAGCATGAATATAGGTTGAAGAATACCTCGATTGACTTATACACATCCACATAAGCACTTATGTCAAGACAAGATAGTCTCTCGTAACATTCTCTACCTGGACCTAGTCAGTGACGACGTAATGAAGAATGCTAAGATACGAATGGTTGTCCCGTGCCTATGAAACTGAGGACTTACTGCTGTTCACCAAGTTTAAGACTTTCCCTCAAAGAGGTCGAACCAGTACTGGCTCTCATCAAACGAAGGAGGGTTCCCTATAAAAGATAACACTCCCTTATTCTACCCATCTCTTAAGTAAAGTCTTAAGCTATTCACCACTTCCTGAATGGCAAGACGAGGGTGGTCTAGAACAGATGACACTCAAAACAAAAAAAAGAAAATTACAACACGATTACGAACATTACAAGAATTGGAAAATGAGACACAACACTTTGCTAAACTGCTATTTGGCTTTCTTTTTTGGACCATTTTTTTGCTTTTTTGGGGTCTTTTCTCTTTTTTTCTTTTGAGTTTCCGTTTTTTCTTTTTCTTTTCTTTTTTCCTGGAATTTTTCTTTCTTTTTTTTTCGATTTTTTTTTTAGCCAGCAGTAGCGTAACAAAAAGAGAAACAAAATGACTCACGCGACTTCCCCAAACCTATTCGAAAGAATAGGTTGGAGTACAAAATTACGGAAAAGGAAAAATAAACTCACAATACGGAAATGAAAAACAAAAAACAAGTCTACGATGGTGTAACCCCCTCCCCAAACCTATTTGGAAGAATAGGTTATAAACAAAGGATCACACAACCTCACACTACCTCCTTCCTAGGTACATAATTACTCGGGAAAACAACCATAAGACATGCATCATCCTATTATAAAGGCCTTCGTGAACCGCAGTAGAGAAAACACCACTGAGTGATGTCGAGACTACCAAGCTTAACTAAGTGCAATACATAGATGTGACAAGGCAAGCGAGAAAAACCTCAAACAAATTCATAGAGATGAAGCATATAATTAATGGCATAGTTAGTTGATCTACCCAATAAAAAAGTTCAAAAAATTCGGCAATAAACTCCATATAAAACATGCAAGACTATCCTAGGATGAATGTAGTGAATGCAACCTAAAAAACTAAGAAAGCAGTAAACGTGCAAATGCAAATGCAGACGGATAAATTATGCAAGGTACTATACTCAGCCTACCAATGTCAAGCTCCAAACTAACAATACTAGATCACTTAAATCCAATCCCCCCTCATGAAATTAACGCTAGTCCCTAGTAGTAAGAAAATGAGGAAATAAGATGTGATACTAGATGTTGCTGAGTATGTTGCTTGTGAGTTATTGGGACTGCTCTGGGAGCCTTATATATGATCATCGGGGCTTGTGGTAGTGGCGGTAGTTCCATTAATAGATCGGATAGGACCAATTCAACCATTTGTATCATCATTGTCCCTATTGTCTTCATTGTCACTACTGTCACGCACATCCTCACTAGTAGAGTTGCAGTGTCGAAGAGAATCTTCAAGAATCTTCCACCCGGTATCTCTCCAATAGGTTGTGAACTATTGAAGGGGAAAGGGCAGTGGTATCAGAGCCTCCCTCTCCAATGTTTTACACTCCGTGGAGGTTACAGCAAGCTGCTCGGATATTCAGAGGTTGTCTTCCATTTTTTCCTATGTCGACCACATTCTCTACGGTTGATGCAACCGATGTTTATATGATGCTCCCTTTAGAGGCAGTCAAGGGGCACCCCTAAGAGGGGCTGGGCACCCATGTCATTATGTTTTGGAACCAAGCTAGCGCTTCGGAACCTTCTAGCAACTGTGAACTCAAGATTGATTCCGCCATGGCAAGATCGTCCCGGTGCCTTCCAGTTCACACGAACTTTGTAGTCCTTGTGATGGACCGCTAAAGTAATAATAGTTTCTGTCCCTTCGGTGGTGCATGAATAGGCATAGGAGTCCTTACTCCAGGTGTACTCTAGCTCCTCCTCTTGGATAATCCGCGACGTTGCTGCAAGAGCCCGTGGCTCGAACGCACATCTAACGAGGTCACTCTTCTTGACATGGTTGTAATGGATCCCCCTCCAATACTTCATAGTAATCATACGGGAATGCTCCTTTCCCATGGCATGGTTCCTGCAAACAACAGTTAGTACCCCGTATGACACAAAACTGACTCATGCATATGCTAGTGTAAGAACAAATCACACAAGTGATAAAATCAACAATCGATCTCCCCAAATCCTTAATGTCTAGCCTAGCTTCTTCAACATGCAACATACCAATGTAACTACTACATGCAATACATCACATTATGCTCTTGCTAGACAACCAATAACCTAGATAACTAGGCTCAATTCATACCATAGTAGCGAAAAATTCGAGCATCATAAATCCTCATATTCACCAATTAAGCATTCTATCATCAAATCCATCATCATTACATCAATAAACATAATCATATGCAAGAAATCAAAGATAAAGATACATTGCATAACAAGATATATCATCTAGAAGCAAAATTCCCAAATCAACAATCCAAGCATAATTGAGCATGCAATTGATAGTAAATAAAGATTCTAATCACACAAACAACCTACCCATGCATCATATAAACATAATTGAAGCTCAAATTAGAAAACCCCCAAATTTGAAAAATTAGGGTTCATAATAAGATACCTCAGATCTGAAAACCTAATGCACTAGGGTGAAATCTGTTCGGATGAAAAGATAGATCATGTAATGGGCTTCGATTGAAGCTAAAGAACACTAAATTTGGTGAAGAAATGAAGAAGTTATGAAGTTTTGAATTAATTTTCGCAAGTTTCGGTTTTTGGGGATGAGGAATGATGAAGATATGAAGAAATGAGGAGAAGGGGAAGAATCTCACGTTTTTAATCTACTGGGACTGTGGGGCGAGTCGCCCCTGGTTCGGGGCGAGTCGCCCCACACGGGGCGATTCGCCCCCCGCTCCCCGTTGCGGGGAGACGGTCATTTCGACAAAAAACGCGGTTTTTAATCCCAGAAACCAATTTTTTCATAAAACCACTTGAAAAATCTCACTCAAACATAAGCACATACGACACAAAGATGAACAAATTCACATATGAGAAGCAAATTGTCCAAGAATGAATGCATGCAATAAAGCGGTAAAGAAAGCGATAAAATCTCCAGGTTGCGTCCCGGATAGCGCCATTGTTTAAAGTCTTTGACTCGACTCCCGTCCGCGCCTAGCTCTTCTTTTTGCAGGTACTAGACTTCCCCTTCATTGGTCTCCTCTTCATGCCACGAACCTGTGAATAAGAAAGAACATAGGCTGCAAGACCACAGTAGTGAGTAGTGTAAGAATTATCAGGCGGATCAGGTGGATCAGATATGGCTTGCAACACATGTTGCTTGCCATCCACTTCAATAGTGCAAGTTCTTTGGTAGATGTCTATCACGGAGCATAGCTTAGTCAAGAACGTTCGCCCCAAGAGAATGACATCCCCCGTCCCAAGTGTAGACGCCGGCATAACTACATAATTGGTGTATACAGAAGCTTCACCAATGTTGACCAACACATTTTTCACAACGCCTTCGGGTCTCACAAAGGATCCATCCGCCAGTTGCACAATAGCCCTATGCTCAGATAGTTTTCCAAGACTACTCTTTTCAAACACATTCAAAGGGAGCACGTTAGAGTAGGATCCCGTGTCTAGTGTGGAACGGACATCTTCAAGCTCACCAATCCCGACCTTAACATCGAAACTTTTAGGGAGTGGCTCGGGATCCTCTTGCTCCTCATCACTCTCGTCAGAACCAAGGTCCTTCTCTTCTTCCTTCGCCTGTGGGAGGACTTCCTTCTTGCAACACTCACACTTAGCAACCTTCTTGATGGTGATTTCGACAGGTAGATCATCAGCCAATGTAATGGAATTTGACTTCTCAGTGTTGCTAGGCAGTTTGCCTTGTTCCCTACTTGCTCCTCGGTCGATCAACTCTTGTATCTTTTGATGGGTAAGCCTAGTGCTCTCTTCCAACCTATCAAGCCTTGCCCTAGTCTTCTCAGAATCTTCTTCATAACGTTTGAGAAAACTTTGGGTGTGATCAACCATCTTTTGCAAATTCTCCATCAATTGAGCCGACTTCGACTTCGGTGGCTCTTTCGGAGCGGGGTTTTCGCAGTGATCATTACCATAGTTTAGCCTACTACGGTCTTGGTTAGGGCCATAAGTTTGGTTAACCGGTGCATATCCTTGATTGTTTCGGAACCCTCTTCTCCAAAATCCACCTCGAGGATTCCTACTGTCTTGTCCGTAGCTAGCTTCTTGAGTACCAAACTCCGTAGCAAAGGCTTCCTCTTCGCCTCCTCGAACCCAGTTGCCATCATCATATGCAAGCTCCGATCTACACATATGAGCCCCATGACCATAGTTCTTGCATATTCGGCATACTTCGTTCGAAACAGTTGTTCCAGTGGTGCTCTTGAGGACTTGCTTCAATTCGTTGGTAAAGCACTCGAATTGATCCCCATTCCCCCTATACATAGGGGCTTCTTGAGTCGGTGGAGCTTCAGGTCCACGTCTCCTAACCATCGCTCTTGGGTCCTTGAACTGCGAACCCTTAGCAAGCCTTTCGAAAACTGCTCAGACGGCTTCTGCAGTTTCCTCCCAAATATTGCCTCGGCATTGGAAATCCACCACTTGTTGGTTCTCGAAGGTTAGTCCATTGTAGAAGTGTTGGACTAGGTCAGAAAGTTCAAAACCATGGTGAGGGCACTTGTTCGTGAGATCTTGGAACCTCTCAAACGCGGTGTAGATGGTCTCATCATAGTCCTGTTTGAATCCAGTGATTTGCGCCTTTAGCGCGGTAGTCAAGGTGTGAGGGAAGTATTTTTCCTTGAAAGCTAAAAAATCCTTCTCCCAAGTGTCCAGCGAGCCTGCTGGTAGAGAACTCAACCATGACTTGGCTCTTTCGCCAAGCCCCATAGCAAAAACCTTCATCCTCAACTCATCCGTTGTTATGTCAGCTCCGGGTCGTGGGAGTTGGTTGACGAAATCATCGATATCGTGCAACTACCCCGTCACATCTTCCCTTGATAAGCCATAGAACCTCGGAAGTTGTTGGAATGCGTGGTTCTTGATTTCCAGATCTCGGGTTGCAGACGAAAGAATGAACGCCGGTCCCCTCATACGATCCTTGGTGGGTTGAACCCATGCTTTCAGTGGTCTAGCTTCTGCCATTCCGTCGATTTCCTTGAAAAGACTGTGTAGAGATTCAGAGAAATCGGTATCCTCTATTTCCTCTAGCTCACGCCTTTGAAGTAGTCGCCTTCTCTGGTGGTAGACTCTGTCGATCTCAGCAATTGAATCAGCAAGCGGTGTTCCCCTAGATCGTGTATGTGGCATACACTATCTGTAACAGACTAGGAAAGCAGTATCAGAGAGAGATTAAAAAGGAAAACTAAAACTAATAGAATTAGGAATTGAATGCTGAAAATATAAACAAATTAAACAGAAAAAAGGAGTATAGTCCCCGGGAACGGTGCCAATTTGATGAACCGAGAGTTGTCGGGTCCCGATCAATCAAATAAATTTGTTATTTAGCCAAAGGCAATTCACGACTACAACGAAAACCGTAGTGTAGCAGTAGAATGTCCTCGAGTGTCGTTCTCTAAGGACTATAACTAGCTTTATCAAATCTAATTTAGAATATAAAAACAGCAGACGGAATAGCAAAGGTTTTTCTAACAGATAATGGAGATTGGTGATAGTATGATCCTTCAAAGCATAACGGGTTAATAATCATGCGTAAATTCCTCGGTCTTGCATGGAGATCTTTGATGAATCAATTGTCCTGTTGTAATTATCAAACACTACGAAGATATAGATACTGACAAGTCAACACTATTGTCCAATTGTGTTCCGTAATTATTCAACACTACGAAGATATAGATATGCATAGGTCGACAAGGGTCCAATTGTGCATAATAATTAATCAACATACGAAGATATAGGTTGCGCCTGATCAACGAAATAAAGCAATGACATGGAGTATAATGCGCGATATAGCCATTAGCATGATTATCAACCCTTCGCTAAGAATTCACATACTACCACCAACGATAAGTTTAGCTACTCATAGTTGTCATGCAATCAACAGAAATCATAGAAGAAAACATGTTGAAAGATATATAAAAATAAGTAGAATAAACTGTAAGATACAATGTTACCGAAGGTTGTCAGTCTCTGAAGAATCGCGATCTTACAAGCTCCAAACTGCTATGAAAAAGTATCTCCTAAGCTACGAACCCCCAGAACAGGCTCTGGGAAGTTCCTACCTAAAACTACAGAGAAAGGTGAGACAATAGGTCTGGAAAAGTATGAATTTCGGAGAAAAACTGAGCAACTATATATAGGCCTCGAATTTGTGTGGGGCGAAGGGCCCCACACACCGGGCGATTCGCCCCACGTCCCGGGCGATTCGCCCGGGAGTAAAATTCGCGGAATTCCGCATTTTCGACGCGTTTTTGGATTTCCTCCCCTTTTCGTAGTGGCCTTCTAACCTCCAGATTCGACCCCTAGACTCCAAATCCTATCCGGAAACCTTCAGATACTCCAAATAGGCTTCTGGAACACCAATTCCTTGTCAACTTTAATATAATTGCCGTGAAATCCTCATTTTTCAACCAAAACCTGTAAAATAAAAACTAAAGGGAAACGTGACACTATTCTAATAAAATGCACTAAAATATAGCTAAATTAACATAGAGGATAGCTAAAATAGGTGAAAAAGACTCAAATGAAAGTGTAAAATACACATTCATCAACCTTTTTGCTGAACATACTTTTCAGTAAGTTCTTTTCTAGCAAGGTTCCTTCTAGCCCTAGCATTAAGAGTCTTTTCAGAACTCTTAGGCTTGATTTTCTTCATCTCTTTTAAGTATCTTTGCAGACTTTGCTTATACTCATGAAAAAGTTGACTTTGCTTGGTTCTGAATCCGAGTCCACTTTTCGGAGAATGCTGAGCTTTTGCGTCAGCAACCTTACTTGATTCAGGTTTGTCAGCAAAGGTCTTTTGATTACTTTTAGTAATCATGCCTTTAGACTTAACAACTTGCTTTTCAGCAACTTGTTTGGCGGGATGCTTCACAACATCCTTTTTCTTTCCAGTTTGCTTTTCAGCAACCTGTTTTCCTTTTAAAGTCTTGTTACTTTGAGTAGCAACAGCGGACTTTATGGTCATAGGTACTTGATTGCATGTTTCAGCAACCTTAGATTGACCAAACTCTTACTTCAGGTTCACCGGGAAAAGAAAGGGGAAAACGACTTGGAAGTCTAGGCTGGGCCCCTCTACGACCTGTTCATTGTCCGGGTGATAGATTTCTTGTAGACCACTATCAGTAGCACGTACAAAGGAGATCGGTGATTTATATTTACTCAAGATTTCTACGTCATCACCTTCATACACTGCACCTAAACCTTCTTTCTGAGATGGATCTCTCAAATAAGAGTTTAGTTCAGTCAGCGTATTACTTGCGTCCACATAAGATTTGAAATTGATTTTCATCTTTTTCATCTCTTGGATTTCAGCAAGTAACTTTAGAATTGAGGACTGATATTCTTCCAATTCAAATGCCATTTGAGAATTCTTCTCTGTAGCTTCAGCAATCAACTTCTTAAGAAGCCTTATTTCCGCATCCTTTTCTTCTGTCTCTACCTTCAGCAAAACGTACTTTTCAGTAGTCTGCTTGGTCAGAGTTTCAGCAAACTGTAGTTTCTCTTGCTGTCTGCTCAGAGTTTTCTCAAATCTTCGATTTCTCCTTGAATCTTGTCAAGATCAATCTCGTCTTCACTTTCTGAGTCTGAGTCAGAGGTAGGGTTGTTTACCTGACCGTCCATGAGGCAGAATTCGTAGTTTGACACATCTGGATAAGCTTCCATAGCTATTCCACAAACTTCTTTGCCAATCTCCACGTCTAGAGTGGCTTCTTTATCGTCAGTGTCTGAACTTTCATCCTCACTGTCTTCGGAGCTAGTATCAATACACAATGCATCGATTTTTGCTTGAAGCTTCTTCTTTTCTTCAGCAATAAAAGCTCTTTTGAACTTCTTCTTCTTTTCAGCAGATTTGCCTTTCAGCAAAGGGCAATTAGCTTTGAAGTGTCCAGGTTGTTTGCAGTAAAAGCATAGATCATTTCCAACTGCTGGTTCTTCTGATGAAGTAGCTTGCTGAGCTTGCTTGTTCAGCGAGCTAGTCTCATTCTTGTACTTATGGTAGTTGTTACCAAGATGTTTTTTCAGCTTCTCTTTTGCTTTTCGCCTTTCAACTTCCTTGCTGATAAATTTCTTCATGTTTTTGACAACCAAAGAATTTTCATCAGTAGGCTCTTTTTCATTCTTCTTTTCAGAAGATGACGGCTTTGCAGCAAGAGCAATGTTTTGCGATTTTTCAGCAAATACATTTTCTCTTTGCTTTGTCTCATAATTGACAGTAGCAAGATGAGAGAACAACTCTGTTGGTGTAATGTCTGGCATTCCTTGATTGTAATAGAAATTCTGAGTGTGGATCCATTCTTGAATCAGACTTCTGATGATAGTTTTCACTTTCTCAGAATCTGAGTAAAGGTTTCCAACACCCAAGGCTGCCATTTCACTAACAAGAGTTGTGAATATGAAATCCAAGTCTTCCATTGACTCGTTTGTACCTTGCTTGAAGTTTTGAAACTTTAATTTAAGTACTTCAAGTTTGTTTTCCTTGGTTTTTTCAGATCCAACACAAAGATCTTGAACCATTTTCCAAGCTTCCTTTGCAGTCTTAGCACCCCACAGTTTGCACTGTATGGTATCCGGAGTTGATCGAATGATGATATTTCTTGCTTGGCCATCAAGACGGAATCTCTTAGCTTCGTCAGAAGTCCATTCCTCTCTTGGTTTTGGCACAACCATATCTGATGGTTCGCCTAGGATAGTTTCCTTTCCAGCTTCAGTGGTCTTGTGAGGGAAACTCCTTTCAACCTTAGTGATCTTGATAGGTCCATCATTAATGACGGTGACCATCTCATCACTAATGGCCTCAAGATGTAGCATCATGTTGTTTCGCCATTTTTCGTAATTTTCCAGCTTCAGCAAGGGAGCATCTCCTAAAGACATCCTGTCAGCAAAGCACTACCAAACTGATCAAGTGAGAGTGATTTACGGAAAGCACCTAAGGGGATCTAGGTTCAGTGCTGAAGGTTAAAGAACCTCCAGCTCTGATACCACTTGTTGGTCCCTTTAAACAACAAGAAAAGACTAGAGGGGGGGGTGAATAGTCTTTTCAAACTTTCATCGTTTAAAACTTTCTCAGCAAGTGCTTATTACTTTTCAGTAATGAGTTTGCTGATACTTAACTTTCTCAGCAAGCGTAAGTTACTTTTCAGTAACTAGGTTTGCTGATACTTAAAATCAGAGAGCGGAAGTCTTTGATACAATAAGTGCTCTTTCAGTAAATGAAGGTTTCAGCAAGTGATGTGAGTGACTATGTACAGACAGATATGATTTGCTGAAAACTAAATACAGTAAGTAAATCACACAAACACTTTTATAGTGGTATCTGAGAGTGGCGTAATCTCTCAACTAATCCACTATGTCCTTTCTAGGACTGAATCCACTAAGATATGATTGAGGTTCCTTACAACTCCTATCTAAAGCGATTCAAACAGAAACCAAAGCACACTTGCTTGGTCTCCAACCTAATCTAGAGAACGCAACCTTGTTCTCCACCAAACTTGGTACTTTTAATCAGCAAAACTATGCTCGATTAAGTTCCCCCTGAATATCACGCCTGAAAGGGTGTATTTTCAGTTAGAGAGTTTTGGGGTGAGATAACTTAATTATAACTTATTCAGTTACAACAAGTAATCTAAGAAACAAAACTTTGAGTACTTTGCAGTAAACAAGTTTGAATGTTTCTGGTGTCAAGACTTGTTCTTGTTCGAAAGAAAGAAAGAACACTTGACTAATTTCTTAGTCGTGTAAATTCTACTTCTTCACAAATAGCTTTCTCAAGCTTTAAGTCTTGGAACGGATCAATGGCAGTATAGAGAGTTTGAAGGTATGTGAGTTTAAGCACAAGTGAGAGTTTGATCACGTTGTTGACACACTTCAACTCTTCAACGGATGACCTCTATTTATAGTGAAAATAAAGAGCCGTTTGAATTTTAAATTCCAAGGCTTTTGATTCTTAAGATGTCACTATCTTGCTTTTGTACTTTTAGCAGTGTCCTTGTTTGTCTTCTAGTCTTCATGTCCTTCGCGTGTAAGCTTTGCATTTAATGCATATTTGAATAGAATTCAAACAGTAACATTGGAGCGCAAATGTAAGTACTTTCAGCAAGAGGTCACATATGTTCCATCAGCAAGTGGTCAGTCTCAGTTTCAGCAAGCACAAACTACTCTGTCTTTCAGATTTTCACTTATGCAATGATGTTGCTGAAGTTTCCACTTTCTGAGCAACATGTGACTTTGTAGATACCAATCTTCAGAATTCTTCTAGTCTTCAGATCTTCGAATTCTTCAAGTCTTCAGATCTTCAATTTTCTTCAAGATTCTGAGTGGTTTCTAAATGCTTCAATAGTTTGTTTGTAAAAACAAAGTACATCGTCAGCAAATGCTTCAATAGGTTATTTTCTTTTCAGAAAACAAGATACATCATAAGCGGTAAAAACCAACCTATCTAGCACCTAATCTAAGTCTTCAACAAACGTTCCTCTTTTACAATGTCCTTAAAATTCTAAATTCCTATGGACCTTAAGAGTACTAGTTACTGGACTTTCCTTAATTTAGCATGGTTAATTGCTCATCAAAATTACAAGTTTCCTAACACTACAAAAAGGCACTTAAGATACTGAAATAAGTCAAAGGTACAGTCAATGTTGGATTATGGTATCCAAAAGATTCTGGATTGGAATTGGTTGGTTATTCTGATGCTGATCATGGAGGATCAACTCTTGATAGAAAAAGTACTTCTGGAACTTGTCAGTTTCTAGGTACAAGATTAATATCATGGTTCAGCAAGAAGCAAACTTGTGTTGCTAATTCATCCACTGAATTTGAATACATTGCGGCTGGTTGTTGCACAGCTCAAATCCTATGGATTCAACAACAACTAAGAGATTATGGTATTCCTACAAAGAAAACACCAATCTTTTGTGATAATACAAGTGATATTGCTATCACGCAAAATCCTAAGTTCCACTCAAGGACAAAGTACATTGATATTAGACATCATTTCATTAGAGATCATGTGGAAAAAGGAGACATTGAGGTTGTAAAAGTAGGTACTGATGATCAACTTGCTGACATCTTTACCAAGCCCCTACCAGAAAATAGGTTCGCAATGCTAAGGTATAACCTTGGATTGATTGAACTACCTCAATAAAAAGGGATACATTTGGTGGATTGCTGAAACAGGCATTCAACAAGCCAATGATTGCTTAAAAGTATTCCTTGAAAAGTCCCTTTCCATTGACTTCTCTAAAAAGAAATAATTGTACACTATATGTTTGCTGAAACAGGCATTCAGCAAGTAATTCCTTCAAATCGGGTATTTGTTAGGAAACTTGATCATTTGCTGAGACGGGAACTCAGTAAGAAAACTTCAAAGATTGCTGAAACTGGAATTCAGACAATCAAGGATACTGAAACAAGTATTCAAGTATCAAAATAAAAATTTGAGAAGGGAACTCAACAAAGAGCAAAAATACTTCTCAGATTTTACCTAAGGATATCTCAATATAAAAAGAATTTGCTGAGACGGGAACTTAGAAATATCTTTTACCCTAAAGAAAAATGAGATATTTGATTAAGGGGGAACCTTCAGCAAATACAAGGCTTGTTACTTGAAAAGGTAATTGCTAAAGTCACATTGAATAAAATCACTGAAAAGATTCGTCTTTACTTCAGCAAGCAATTAGCGTTGGAGTAAAAGAGATCAAATCCCATGAATCAAGGTAAAATCAATTTGTGACGTTAATCATGGCACATATAAACTCGTTGTAAATCATGACATGAAATATAATCGTGACCATTGATTTTAAAGCAGCTGATGATCCAACAGTTAATATTACAAAGAGAAAGTATGCTCTGATGGTTTTGTGTTAGTGGTCCACTACGCATTTAATGCAAAGGCTCCACTAACTCAACGAATCTATGTTTTACCCTTGCTGAGAACTCAAAACCATTGAGCTTCTCACATAACAGAGATACTATATAAATGAAGGGTTAGAGAAAGACAAAATTCTTTAACTCACATTTCCTTTCTCTGCAAAAATTTCTAGCATGTGCTTTGAATTACTGTACCTCCGGTCAAAAAGAAAAATCTCTTTTTCGTACAACTCTCAACCCTCAACTACTATATAAGAGATGGCTCCCAAGAGACAATCATCTAAGACCTCAAAATTTTCAAAGGCAGACAATGCTGGAAAAAGCACTGCTCCTACTCTGGTTGAAACTCCGATGAAAAACACGGTGAAAATCGTGTTTCCTAATAACCGTATCACAGAAATACCCATGCCTCCTGCATATCTTGACACTGCAAAGTGTGAACAGATGATGCAATGGGGAGAATTTGCAAAAGAGAAGTATATCAGATACTTCTATGAACAAGATTCGGACGAAGAAAACGTAGAGGCGTTGAATTGCATAAATCAACAAGGCCTACTTTTCTTCATTACTACTCGCACTAAACAAGTGAGCATGCTGGAAACTATGGAATTCTACAACAATGCAGAAATCCAAACCCTTACTGATGGACAAGGAGTCACTGAAAAAGTGATTTTTACCACAGTTCAAGGAGTGCAAATCATCCTGAAATGGATTGATTTAGCCAACATCTTTCAGATTCCAACTACTGGAACTGAAGATGACATCACTGCCACTGATGAAGAAATTGAAGCCTTCTACAGTGATGTCAGAAATAAAAAGATGAAGAAAGGAGAGATTGCTCCCGTGACTTGGAATAAGCACGTAAATAGGAAGCATCTATGCCATTCACTTGGTCTAGTAGCTCTGCTACTTATCAAAGTTCTTGACTCCCAAGTTGGAGGAATTGACCAAGTAGGCCTGAGAAGGTGGCCTTTGCTGATGTGTATCTATGAGAGCAAAACTGAAATCAACTGGGCTAAGTACATTTTCAACATGCTTGTTGATTGTGTTACAAAGTTCAGGGTCAAGGTTGAAGACAACACAACCTCACCTTGGTTTCTAGTGATGTATGGATTGAAAATATGCTACATCCTTGAACATATCAGGATTCAGCTAAGAAACCCATTGTCGATTAAGAAATCAGTATGCAATGTGGTAAGAGCTTTCTACAAGCTGAATGGACCTAAGGTTGCTGACAAGAAGTCAAAGAAAGCAACAACTGCAAATTTTGTTGAGACTGATTACCAGTCTATGAATGCAACAGCTGCAAATGTTGCAGAAACTGATCAACAATCTAGGTATACAACAGTTGCAAATGTTGCTGAAAATGCAACAGCTGCAGATGTTGTTGCTGATACTGCTTCGGTTGCTGACACTACTGCACCCAGCAAGAGATCCAAGAAAAATAGGAAAGCTGATGATGACACTCAAACTGCAGCTTCATCAGCTGATCCTATTCCTAAGAAGGCACGGACAAAGACCTTCCCAAGAAAGAAAACAACGGCACGCAAGTCCGTTCCAATTGTCCATGTCATTCAGCATGATGATGTTCCGGTGGTTGCTGAAACGCAAGCCACTATAGTAGATGTTGCTGAAGTGTTTGCAGAAGCCTTCAAAAATCCAATTAACTTGGATTCATCTGCTGAAGCAAGACCACAAGGCGGTGGAAATGAAAATCCTGCCTTAGATCGTTTAGAAGATATCTACATTGTAGATAATCTTGATGACAACACTTTGGAACCAACAAGTGACATTGCTGTAGATTTGAGAAAAGCTGCACTTGCTGAAAGTGTTGCAGAAGAGACAGTTGCTGAAATAGCAACTAGTCCAGTCCGAGAAATTGTTGAAGCTGCAATTGTTGAAGAACTAGTTGCTGAGACTGCAATGGTTCAAGTCCCAGAGGTTGCTGAAACACAATAAGAGACAGTATTCGACGATGCATCTCATGATGCTGATAATATTAGACCAAGTTCACCGATAACTTCTATTGACAAAGTCCAACTGGTGCTGACTGGCCTAAGCCAGCAAATGGACTTGGAGTTTGATGACAACTTCAATAAGTCAGTAGACCTGTTCATGACAAGTAGTGAACTTAAAGGTCAAGATGTCTCTGCTCAACTTGTCAATTCAGAGACAAGGGAGATAGCTGAATCTGCACAGCCTTCTCAGTTAGAGCAAGAGAAGAAATCTGCTGAAGAACAAGTCCCAGATAATGAAGATGTTATCAATGCTGAAAGGACTGAGTCACCACCGGCCCTTCTTCAGCAGGTAGTTAACTCAGATATAAGCACAACTTCACTATCTGAAACTTTATCTTTAGCTAATATAACTATTTCTTTACAGACTTCTCAAGATACAAGTCAGAAGATTGTTGAAACTTCTGCACCAGAATCCACAACTCTTGTTCAGCAGATAGATGAAAATTTTGGTAAATCTACTAAGTTTGAAAACTTAGTACTTGTATCTAATATTAAGTTATTTCAGGATGAACAATTCAAGGATGTTGCCACATCTCCTGAAGAAATGGAAATAGTATCCGCACAACTCAGTGTGCAACATGAGCTTCCTGAAAGTCAACAGGTAATTCATGTTACAGTTTTAGACTCTAAAACTATTTTCCAAAACCTTCCTGAAAATAACTTTACTTTTATTCAGGCTCAAAAGGAGAATGATGAAGTGGTTCACATCACGGAAGCTCTTGAAGTTAGTTCTGAATAACTATAATCAAACTTAAAAAAGAACACTTTGACCAGAGTTGCCAAGTCTGTCAGCAACTGGCAAAGATATAGAACGATGCAATTTTCAGATCTTCACATCCATCTGTCCAATGAGAAAAAGAGAAACTCTCTACTCAAACTCGAGACGTTTGTACACTCTATACTTCCAGAAGAACTCTCATATTCTCAGCAAATGAGTTCAAGTCTGATTGCTACAATCAGAGAGAATATGAAAGCTATGTTCAAGAGTGCCTCTCCAGCTGAACAAGCTGTGATTCTCAAGGGTTCCTTTGTACCCGTGGTGGCTGATTCCCACAAAATCAATGAGGAAGAGGAAGTTACAAGTGCTGCAAAGTACAAACATCTTGAGTTGGTCATACTGACGGATGATGATGAAGAAGAAGAGGATGAAAATATCCTTAAAGATACCAGTGATGATGAAGCCCAAGATTCTAAGGACATCAAGGACGATGATGATGATAATCAAGGTCCTAGTCCGGATGCTGGTGGAGTAAAAATGACAGTTGGTGAAAATGAAAATCAAAACACTAAGAATCAGCAAGCTGACCCAACTCCCAGTCAACAACAAGAATCTACTCCTGCTGAGACAAGTACTCCAGCAAATGAACAAGTTGCTGCAACTGAAGAAGAGTACACCAGAAAGCGTGCTGAAATGCCTAAAGGCAAAGCTAAGCTTTCTGATGCCGAGTTAGCATTACTCGAACCTAAGGTCACTGATCCAAACCTTGGAGAAGAAGAAGAAATGGATGAAGATTATCAAAGAGCTTTACAGAATAGTCTACAGATTCATAACAGACATACAAAGAATCTAGATATTGCTCAATCTTCAGGAGTGAACAACACGGAAGTCTCCTCCCTTCCACTTACTACTGGTGAAACTCCAGTTGTTGAGTCCAAAGAGTTTCCCTCAGCAACCACTCAACCAGAAGTGACTGAAGCTAATGATTTGGGAATCAAGGTTGTTGGCCTTGATGAATCTGATGAAGAAGAAGATCTGTCTAACATCTCAGCAAATGAAGAAGAAAAGACAAAGAAAGCTGAACCCACAATGGTAGAAATTCCTCCACCATCTCTCTTAACCGATGAGGGAGATGCTGAGAGAATACGCTTGCTGAGAAATGATGACCAGATCGCCACTGAAATGAAAGCTCACTCACTTACTCCCTCTCTAGTGTCGTTCCCAAACGTTGAGGAGTTTACTCCTAGAATAAAGGCACTAGTGGTTGTTCACAAAGCATGCCAAGAAGAGGATTATGCCTTGCTTGCTGAGAGTACGCTTGACATTGGCAAAATACTGACTACTGTGCTGAGACGCACTACGACACTTACCATAGCTCTGAAACACATCAGTCTACATCACAAAAGCTATGAAGAAGATGTCAGACAAGCACTCAAGCTTGCTAAAAAACAAAGGCTCAGGCTATGCTTGAAGAAAAAGTCAACAATGAGCGAAGGCATGAGGAGAATCTGGCTTTTATTAAGGAAGAATTGTCTAAGCTAACCACAGATCAGCAAGACATGATTCTGAAATACGACAGCCTAAATACTTTTGCTGAAAATTGCAATGAGTTTTTCTCTCTACACATCAGACCTATGATGCAATCCATGTCTAAGGGGGAAGATTCTAGAAAAAGAAAGTCTTCAAGAGACAGATCAACTAATCCCTCCCAAGATGAAGCGCCATTAAAGCTGCCTGGACCACATCCCAAAGAACCTCTTGCTGAAACAGAGCAAAGTTCTAAGAACAGAGCTGAAACAGATTCTGAGAGAAGTTCAGCAAATCCTAAAAGGAGAAGAACTTCTGTCAAAAATCAAGAATTCTGTCACACTGAAAGTCATCAAGACATGAATGAAGATGATAATGATGATGACCAAACAATAGCTCAAGCTATAAGAGCTAAGCCTCTTTCTGCCTTAACTTCATCTGGCCAATCCAAACACTTCTCTTCTAACTCCAGATCTTCAGCAAGAGATCATGAAAATGCTAAGTCAAGAAGAAGGAAGCAAAGAAAGGAAGAAAGAAGGCTAGCCAACATTGCAATTGGCACTGGCATTGATTATACTAAGACCAGCAATGAGGAAACCACTCAGAATGTGATCAGAAACCTCCATTGTTGCTGGATCATAAAGCTGGAAGATCTTTTGGCCAATGATTTCTTTCCAACTGTTGTACTGATTCAAATGTACACTTGGGTTGAATTGAAATTTGCAAGAAAAGAAAGGGATCGTCCTCCCTACCCAAGGAACATCGCTGTAAAATGAACTTCCATCAGCAAGAAGCCAAAACAAGAGCCCGATTTAATCAAGACGATGGATGTTGCTTACTGTAGTGACCCGTTAACCAAGAAGTCCAAGAAGAAGTATGGCTTGATTCCTTATGAGTACTTTTATCTCACTGCCAAGGATCAAGAAGAAGACCTTCTCTGGTTAAGGAATATTCATGCCAACAAGGGTATTTCAGACACTCAACTTCTACATGCTAGCAATTGGGGCATGCACTTGTGGGTAATTCACTACAAAGAGATGAATGGTGAAAACCATCATTATACTGCCTGCAAGAATGCAAGAATTATTCAACTTGAAGTCCGTAAGCTACTTGAAGATTACGAAAAGGAATGTGTTGAAGTTTCTGCTCTTGCTGAGAAGAGTGTAAAGGAGATTCTTAGAAAATCTTCTGCTGGAATAGTTTAGTCCCTTGTAAAAGCTTTATTTTGTTTGCTGAGTACTTTAGTTATCTATGAGCTTTCTTGTAAACTTACTGAAAGATAACTATCAACAATGAACTTTTTGACTCTTATTAGTTTTTGATTATGCAAACTATGTATGTTTACTGTTATTATTCAAGTATGTTTGCATTAATCAACTGATTTATTAAACATCAGAAACTTCTAAAAGGGTAACAATTAATTTAGCCATGGATTGCTAACATCAAAAAGGGGTAAATTTGTTAGGAAACTTGTAATTTTGATGATCAATTAACCATGCTAAATTAAAGAAATTCCAGTAACTAGTACTCTTAAGGTCCATAGGAATTTAGAATTTTAAGGACATTGTAAAAGAGGAACGTTTGCTGAAAAACATAGTGTAGGTACTAGTTAGTGATGAACGTATTTTTGACGCGTTCATCTTGTCTTTTTTACCTTCTTTTGCTACCTTTTAGCCTTGTTTTTTGGTTAGTTTTGTAGAATAGTGTCACGTTTTGTGTTTTTTGCATTTTCAGGCACTTAGGTACGAAATGGCGTTTTTGGAGCTAAAAACGAGCTTTTTTGATAGAAAATGGCCCCGTTGAAGTTCCTTGATCTCCACGGCTTGTTCGTGAGTGTTTGAGCATCAATAAGCATTGAGAAGGATGAGTCCAAGGCACCCGAGGGCCGTACGAGGGCAAAAAGATTGAGTTGGAAGACAAAAATCTGCCCAGGAGCCAAGCTAAGCGCCTGGAATAGTGAAGCGCTCCGCTTCATTTTCCAGGAGTTTTGGCACAGCAGCCAAGCGAAGCGCTTGGAGGGCCCAAGCGCTTCGCTTGCCAAGCGCTCTGCTTGGCCTCTCCAAGCGGTCCGCTTGGCAACGGTTACGTTTTCGGATTTTCCTTCTTAAATCTGATTTTCAGTTACTTTTTCCATACTTTTGAACATTGGCTTCGTTTTGGCTGAGCTCCTAAGCCCCAAAACTCAGAGAAAACTCATATTACATTGTATTTTAGATTGGATTAAAGGTTTTTGCATAGGATTGCATCCATTGTTTCATCTACAGAGAGGTTTTCATCAATACCCACCGATTAGTGACAGCTTGGTGGTAACATTGTATCATTATCTCTTGTCTAGTAGTTTGATTTGATGTATTCTATTTACAATTCATATGATTTGATGTCTATGTTGATGAATATGAGTAGCTAAATCCTTTGTGTTGGTGGTAGAATGTAGAATATGCATGCTATGGGTTATGTTTATGCTTACATGAGATTGTGATTCAATCTTGCTGCAAAAGTCCTTCATATGATTCTTAGTTGCCTATAAAATATATTCGAATTGAGTATATTGACAAACTCTTGGTCAATGAAAGCTATAGGATTGTATGTTAGAGATTTGCAGCATGCTAGATAAATGGTGTTACTGACAAGCACCTCTAAAGTATTGATAGTGGTCTTTTATGATGTGTATCTTGAAAGTTACCTAGACGAGTTGCTTAGCAGACTTGATCGAAGGTTGTACGCACTGAACTTGTGAGCATATTCGTAACCCATGCATGTGTATTTGATTTCTACCACCAACCGTTTTCTAAACTTGATTACAACAATCTGATTTCTCGTTGCTTTGTTCTAAGAAAACAATTCTATAATCACTTGAACACGTTGTCTGAAATAACTAGCAAAAACCACAAACAAAGCCACGTTAGGTCCTGAGAGAACGACACTTGGGGACAACTTTCCATTGCACTCTAGTTTGTGTAGTGATAAGTGTTCTTTGGCTATTAAACAAATTTAATTGGTGAAAAACGACATCATCAATTTGGCGCCGCTGCCGGGGACTTAACTCCTTTGGTTGGTGTTTTTGTTTGGTTTTTTTCAGCCAACATCTCTTTCCCACCCCTTATTTCTTTCTTGATTGAATTGTGTGAAAGTTTTGCGTAACTAACAGAAACTTACAGTTAGTTGAAGGCTTTGTTGTTGGACAGGTATGGAAGAAGTTTGCTTGAACGAAGCTTTCAAGGTCCGGTATGAGGCGATAAGGAAAGAGTCGGCGATTTATCTTGAACCGGAGGCTAGGTTATATGAGGTCACTGATGAAATTCTCTATAGCATAGCTACCTTCCGAGATTCGCCTTGCGAGAATGCATTACGATTCGTGGTAGAATACCGGCGTGATGTTGGGTTGTTACCACCACGTGATTTGAATGATGATCATTTCTTGCGTCGGTTGTTTCCATTTGCTCTAACTGGAAAACCCAAGGAATGGTTGAGATCTTTGCCTGGGGGATCACTGAGGAGTTGGCAAGACGTGGTAGACGCCTTTCTTGATCGGTTCCTTTCGTCTAGGGAAAATGAAGAGCTCAAGAGGCGGATAATTGAATTCACTCAGCGGAAGGGGGAAAGGTTCTGTGATGCTCTAGAGAGATTTGAGCTCTACAAGAGCGAATGCCCACATCATCGGTTGAGCGAATATGAACTGATTACTTGTTTTTATCGGGGATTGGATGAAGACTTGCAGTTGGTGATAGATGGTGCATGTGACGGTACGAAGAGTTGTACCGTATCCCAAATCAAAGAGGTTTTTGGGAGATTGCTCGTTGCGACACATAACCGTACTCTTGTGCCACCGGTTGACTACTCAGAGATGTATCGAGCACCCAAGCCTATTGCCATTAGTTCTTATGATGACAACTTCGATTATAAAGTGAAGACATGCTCGGGCGAAAATATTCCATATTACGTCTTTGAGGCTGAAGACTCGCAAGCTCAGGGTGAAGAGGAGTGCTTCTCCGAAGAGGAAGAGGAGGTGTTATCCACTCTAATGAAGGTTTGGGGAAATGTGCTCGAAGTAGCGGGTAAATACCAAGAGGATTTTGATACTAGAATGGAGTGTGTGTATGAAGTTCTAGGAGAATCTGAGGTCATGCTCGAGTTACTAGAAGAGAAAATGAGTGGAGAATGGGCATCCGAATGCCATGAGCAAGAGGAAAATTCACTGAAATCTCAAGCTGAGCGCTTGGGACAGCCAAGTGGGGGGCTTGAATTTTCAGTAGCTGAAAAAGAAGAAAAAAATTGGGAGTCAGGTTCCAAGCGAAGCGCTTGGCCATAGCCAAGCGAAGCGCTTGATAAGCGCTCCGCTTGCGCTCTCCCAAGCGGCTCGCTTGGGACCTGGGAGCAGAGTCTGAAATTTTCTCCAACCGAGGGAATTTTGAATCTTGAAGGCGAGATAATTGAGGAGCTCAGGACTGATTTGGGAAGTGAAGAAGAGCATGGAGAGAGCTCAAGAGTTGAGGAAGAACTTGAAGAGGCAAACATACTTTTGCGGAGTGGCAAGGAATCAAGACCACCATATCCTCTGATGTATCCTTCTAAAGCTAAATCTTTGCCTAATAATACATGTGATACAGGTGATGATGAGCAGCTGGAAAAGGAGGAGAAAGAAGAAGGGGCACCAACTCCCAAGCTCGTTCCCGGAAAGGGAAAGGAAGGTGAGCAAGGGGGTGCACACCAAAAGGAAGGCGAACTTCATAAGTCAGCCAACCCTTACGTGCCTCTTAAGCCACATCTTCCATTTCCAGGGAGAGTTAAGGAGGCCAAGAGAGATATTCAAGACTCACCAATATATGGGATCTTGTCAAAAGTAGAGGTGAACCTTCCCCTTTTGGAATTGATTCAAAATATTCCCGCCTACACGAAATTTTTCAAGGAGGTGCGGAGTAATAAGAAAATCTTTCAAAAGGGGGAGGTAGCTGAACTCGAGATGGTTAATTCCGTGAACGAGTTACCCTTGAAACAAAAAGATCCTGGGAGTTTCATCATTAGTATCACCATGGGAAACGGCCGATCTGCAAAAGCAATGCTTGATTTGGGGGCTAGCATTAATCTAATGCCATACTCCATCTACAAGGCGTTGGGGTTAGGAGAAATCCAACCCACGAGCATGGTCGTTCAAATGGCTGATCGGAGTGTGAAACGCCCACTTGGGGTGGTTGAGGATATCCTAGTAAAGGTGGATCGACTCATCGTGCCAACCGACTTCGTGGTAATGGAAACGGCGGATGAGGGAACTAGTGCGAAAAAAGAGCACATAGTGCTTTTGGGCAGACCCTTTATGGCCACCACCAACACTTGCTTGGAGCTTCGAGGGAAGAAGATCACTATGGAAGTGCTCGAAGATAAGGTACAGATTGAACAATACAAACAGGTATATGCTCCTGACTCTGAAGAAGCTATAATTGAAGAGCTTAAATTTGTTGATTGCTATGAACCCGTTTCTTGCGATTCTTATTTTGCTCATCATATTAGTGACCCTTTAGAATCCGCCCTCACTATGAACCTTGAAAAAGATTATGTAACTGAAGAAGTCCTAGCCATGACAGCCCTCCTAGATAATGCACCCGAAATTCCTCTAGGAGAAGAAGTAGAAGAGTCTCTAGGAATAGATCAGGAAGAAGGAGTGACCCCTCCACCTAGTGAACCAACCCTTGAGCTTAAACCATTACCAAGCAATTTGAAATATGTCTTCCTAGGAGAGAATGAGTCTAAACCTGTAATCATATCTTCTAAGCTTGGTAAGGAGGAAGAGGCTAAGTTAGTGGAGGTGTTGAAAAGAAACACCGGAGCCATAGGATGGAGCATAGGTGACATCAAGGGTATAAGTCCGGTGCAATGTACCCACAAAATAGCCTTAGAGGAAGATGCGAAACCTGTTAGGCAACCACAACGTAGGCTAAACCCAGCTATGCAAGAAGTTGTGAAGAAAGAGGTGCTTAAACTCATAGATGCTAAGATGATTTACCCAGCTCCCGATAGCAAATGGGTTAGTCCCGTCCATGTAGTCCCTAAGAAGTCGGGTATCACGGTCGAAGCAAATGATAAAGGGGAATTAGTACCCGTTAGGAAAACAACGGGGTGGCGTATGTGCATCGATTATAGGAAATTGAATTCTGCCACAATGAAAGATCATTTTCCTTTACCATTTATTGATGATATGCTTAACCGCCTAGCTGGGCAAGAGTTCTATTGTTTCTTGGATGGTTTGTCAGGTTTCTACAAGATTCCTATAGCTCCCGAGGACCAAGAGAAGACCACTTTCACATGTCCTTTCGGCACTTTCGCATACCGTAGGATGCCCTTCGGATTGTGCAATGCTCCGGCCACTTTCCAACGTTGCATGCTCTCCGTCTTCTCCGACATGGTGAATAAATTTGTTGAGGTATTTATGGATGATTTTTCCGTTTACGGTGATTCATTTGATGATTGTCTTGATAAACTTGATCGTGTCTTAAAGAGGTGTATTGAATGTAATCTTACCTTGAGTTGGGAAAAGAGTCACTATATGGTTAAAGAGGGAATTATGTTAGGACATGCTATTTCTAAAAGAGGGATAGAGGTAGACAAAGGGAACCTTGAAATCATTGAAAAGTTACCTCCACCTACTTGTGTGCGTGAATTGCAATCCTTCCTTGGGCATGTAGGCTTCCATAGGAGATTTACCAATGATTTCTCTAAGATAGCTAAGTGCTTGAGTAACTTGCTTGCTAAAGATGTTCCCTTCGAATTCACACAAGAATGTCTTGACGCTTTCCACACACTTAAGGAGAAACTCTTAACAGCAGCTATTGTAGTCTCTCCGGATTGGAAAATTCCTTTTGAAATTATGTGTGATGCTTCTGACTATGCTATGGGTGTTGTTCTTTGTCAAAAGGTTGATAACCGTTTCAGAATGATTTACTATGCTAGTAAAACCTTAGATGCTGCTCAGATTAATTATACTACCACTGAGAAAGAATTCTTAGCGGTTATTTTTGCTCTAAGTAAATTCAGGTCCTATATTACTGGGTACAAAGTTTTTGTTCACACTGACCATGCAACTCTCAAGCATTTGATTGCTAAGCGTGAAACCAAGCCCCGCTTGATGCGTTGGGTACTTCTTCTCCAAGAGTTCAAAGTGGAGATAATTGATAAAAGTGGCAAGGAAAATCTAGTGGCGGACCACTTGTCCCGGTTTCCAAACATTCCAAAAGATGACACACCCGTCCCAGATGATTTGCGCGATGACCTGTTGATGCGCATAGAGTTGGAACCATGGTACGCCGATATCGTTAACTTCTTAGCCACGAATGTGATGCCAACCCATCTCTCTGGACCTGAACAGCGTTCACTTGTGAGGAATTGTCGCCATTACATATGGGATGACCCGTACTTGTTCCGCAAGGGAGGAGATGAAGTCATGCGGAGGTGTGGTCAAACCCTCGAGGAAGGATTGGTCCACCAAGTTGCCAGATGCACTATGGGCATATAGGACTTCGTTCAAAACTGTGATTGGTACCACTCCCTACCGGCTTGTGTACGGGAAAGCTTGCCATCTACCCGTGGAGTTGGAGCATAGAGCACTTTGGGCTATCAAGCAATTGAACCTTGATATGGAGAAAGCCGGTGAAGAAAGACTTTTGCAACTCACCGAGCTAGATGAGCTAAGATTGAAAGCCTTCGAAAGTGGTAAGATATACAAGGAACGAGCAAAGAGGTATCATGATAGAGGCATCATCCGCAAGGATTTAGTTCCAGGTCAAAAAGTACTCCTCTTCAACTCTCGGTTGCGACTTTTTCCTAGAAAACTCCGTTCTAGATGGGACGGACCATTTGAAATTGTCCGAGTAGCACCCCATGGTGCTGTGGAACTCTTGGACAACAAAACCGGAGCTACCTTCAAGGTCAATGGCCAGAGAGTTAAGCCGTACCTAGAGCCTCTCGAGTCGACTCATGAAGTGGAAGTTGACTTGGTCGAGGTACCTATTGTATCTTAGTTCATTTCATTAGTTTCTTGCACTCTTTATTTGCTTTTGTAGTTGTGGCCTGTGTGCCTTTTGTCGTGATTCGTTTAGTCTAGTGTTTGTCTTGGTGCCTTAGGTGATTAAGATAGGAAAAAATCGAAAACCTGGAAACAGAGCCAAGCGAAGCGCTTGGAAGGGCCAAGCGGTCCGCTTGAATCTTCAGTAAATCAAAAAGTTTACTGGAATTTCAAGCGGAGCGCCTGGAGCCTCCCAAGCGCTCCGCTTGACAAGCGGACCGCTTGGCTCCGCCTGGACCCTGTACCTAGATTTTCCTCGTTTTTTTCGTTCTTCTCACCTTTGCGCACCCGTTTTCACTTGTTTCTTGAGTCTTTTCAGGTACTACTCTTTTATAGGAGTTGGACACGAACCTTTATATCAGGGAAGTGTACTTTCAATCCAATTTTTCCTTTCTTGTCAACTTTTCTTTACTCGAGGACGAGCAAAAGTTTAGGTTTCGGGAGGGGTCATTGGACTTTCAGTACTATGTGCTCTTTTGGTTTCGTACATGCCTGTTGTCAGCTCAAGTTCTTGTGATTTGTCGTGTTTTTCAGTTTTTGCATGCATATCATCCCTAGATTAGTTGTTGCACGTTGATTGTGTGTGGAGTTTATTGCCAAGTCTTTTGAACTTTTTATTGAGTAGACTAAGTGTTTATGACCATTGATCATATGTTGCATCACTTTGCAAGTAGTTTGAGGCTTGTCTCGCTTGGTTTGTCACATTCGCATGTGCACTAGTTAAGCTTAGTAGTCTCGACATCACCTTGAGTGGTGTTTCTTCTGCTGCGGTTCACGATGGCCTTATGAAATGATGCACGTTTGAGTCTATGGTTGTAACCCGTGTAATTATGTACGTAAGAGGCGACAAGTTCTTCACCTCGATTAGAGATTGCCAAATGCCTTGGAAGGAGGTAGTGTGAGGTGTGTGATTCCTTGTATTAAACCTATTCTATCGAATAGGTTTGGGGAGGGGGTTACGTTGTTATACTTGTCTTTCGTCTTGAGTCGTTCTAGATTTTTCTTAGCTTTATTTTTCTTTTGTTTTGTGTCCCAACCTATTCTCTCGAATAGGTTTGGGGAGGTGTCTTTGTAAAAAGTTTTTCCCTTTTTCTTTTTCGTCTTTGTGCTCAAACCTATTCTCTCGAATAGGTTTGGGGAGGTTTTTGACACGTAGTGCTGCTGCTTGCCTAGCTATGTATAAAAAAAAAGAGAAAAAAAAGAGAAAAAGAATATAAATAAATTAAAAAAAAAGAAAAAAAGAGAAAAGAAAAAGAGAAAATAAAAAAAAAAAGAAAAGAAAATAAAGAATAATACCCAAAAGCAAAAGAAGGGTCGTTGCAAGCCAAAAGCAGTCTCGTAGTGTCAAGTGTCATGTAAATATTTTGTCCTTGTGAAGTATCGAGTTGTAAATTCTATCTTTCGTTTCGTGTCGCATTTGTCCAAGGCCTGTTCTTGACCACCCTCGTCTTGCTATTCAAGAAGTGGTTGAAAGAGGCTCATTCTTGAGAGTCTGGGTAGAATAGGGGAGTGTTATCTTTCTAAGGGAACCCTCCTTCGTTTGATGAGAGCCAGTATTGGTTCGCCCTCTCTTGAGGAAAAGTCTCGCTTGGTGAACAGTAGTAAGCCCTCGGTTTCATAGGCACGGGGCAATTGTAGTATGATAACATGCATCATTGTGTCGTCACTGACCAGGTCCAGGTAGAAGATGTTACGAGAGACTCCTTTGTTTAACCAAGTGCACATGAGAATGTGTATATTCGCAATCGAGACATTCTTCAACCTACTTGCATGTCATGCTCATTTGGTTTTGTTCATAAGCATTTGGTAGATTCAATAGATTAGTTCACTTTACTTGGCATGAGACTCCTTTTGTGTTGCATTTAGGGTAGTTTGTTGCTTGAGGACAAGCAAAGGTTTGGTTTCGGGAGTTTGATGAACGTATTTTGACGCGTTCATCTTGTCTTTTTTATCTTCTTTTGCTACCTTTTAGCCTTGGTTTTTGGTTAGTTTTGTAGAATAGTGTCACGTTTTGTGTTTTTTGCATTTTCAGGCACTTAGGTACGAAATGGCGTTTTTGGAGCTAAAAACGAGCTTTTTTGATAGAAAATGGCCCCGTTGAAGTTCCTTGATCTCCACGGCTTGTTCATGAGTGTTTGAGCATCAATAAGCATTGAGAAGGATGAGTCCAAGGCACCCGAGGGCCGTACGAGGGCAAAAAGATTGAGTTGGAAGACAAAAATCTGCCAGGAGCCAAGCTAAGCGCCTGGAATAGTGAAGCGCTCCGCTTCATTTTCCAGGAGTTTTGGCACAGCAGCCAAGCGACTTGGAGGGCCCAAGCGGTTCGCTTTCCAAGCGCTCCGCTTGGCCTCTCCAAGCGGTCCGCTTGGCAGCGGTTACGTTTTCGGATTTTCCTTCTTAAATCTGATTTTCAGTTACTTTTTCCATACTTTCGAACATTGGCTCCGTTTTGGCAGAGCTCCTAAGCCCCAAAACTCAGAGAAAACTCAGATTACATTGTATTTTAGATTGGATTAAAGGTTTTGGCATAGGATTGCATCCATTGTTTCATCTACGGAGAGGTTTTCATCAATACCCACCGATTAGTGAAAGCTTGGTGGTTACATTGTATCATTATCTCTTGTCTAGTAGTTTGATTTGATGTATTCTATTTACAATTCATATGATTTGATGTCTATGTTGATGAATATGAGTAGCTAAATCCTTTGTGTTGGTGGTAGAATGTAGAATATGCATGCTATGGGTTATGTTTATGCTTACATGAGATTGTGATTCAATCTTGCTGCAAAAATCCTTCATATGATTCTTAGTTGCCTATAAAATATATTCGAATTGAGTATAGCGACAAACTCTTGGACAATGAAAGCTATAGGATTGTATGTTAGAGATTTGCAGCATGCTAGATAAATGGTGTTAGTGACAAGCACCTCTAAAGTATTGATAGTGGTCTTGTGATGTGTGTCTTGAAAGTTACCTAGACGAGTTGCTTAGCAGACTTGATCGAAGGTTTTACGCACTGAATTTGTGAGCATATTCGTAACCCATGCATGTGTATTTGATTTCTACCACCAACCGTTTTCCAAACTTGATTACAACAATCTGATTTCTCGTTGCTTTGTTCTAAGAAAACAATTCTATAAACACTTGAACACGTTGTCTGAAATAACTAGCAAAAACCACAAACAAAGCCACGTTAGGTCCCAAGAGAACGACACTCGGGGACAACTTGCCATTGCACTCTAGTTTGTGTAGTGATAAGTGTTCTTTGGCTATTAAACAAATTTAATTGGTGAAAAACGACATCATCAGTTAGGTGCTTTAGTTTGCTGATGATGTACATTGTTTTTACAAATGAACTATTGAAGCACTAGAACCTCTCAAAAACTTGAAGATTCGAAGACTGAAGACTTAGAAGAATTCTGAGAAAGGAATCTATAAAGGCACATGTTGCTCAGAAAGTAAGATTTTCAGCAACAGCTCACATAAGTGAAAATCTATATGACAGAGTAGGTTGTGCTTGCTGAAACTGAGACTGACCACTTGCTGAAAAACATATGTGACCTCCTTGTTGAGGAGTACTTGCATTTTGGCTCCAACGTTCACATTTGAATTTAATTCAAATGAACATTAAATTCAAAGTAGGCTCGCGAAGAACATGAAGACTAGAAGACAAATGAAGGACGCTGCTGAAAGTACAAAAGCAAGATAGTGACATCTTAAGGTGCAAAGCCTTAGAATTTGAAATTCAAATGGCTCCCTTGAGACACTAAAAATAGAGGTCATCTGGCAAAGAGTAGAAGTGTGTCAATAACGTGATCAAACTCTCGCTTGTGCTTAAACACTCAATCTTCTATACTCTTTACTTCCTATTGATCCGTTCCAAGACTTAAGCTTAAAACAAAAGCTACTTGTGAAGAAGTAGAACATTCACGGCTAAGAAATTAGTTAAGTGTTCTTTCTTTTGAACAAAACAAGTTTTGACACCAGAAACAACTTAACTTGCTTACTGAAAAGTATTACAAGTAGTGTTTCTTTAGATAACTTGTTATAGCTGAAAAGTTATACTCAAGTCATATCATCCCAAACCTCTTTAACTGATAAAAACCCTTATTCAGGCGTGAAATTCAGGGGGAATTAATCAAGCATTGTGTTGCTGATTATAAGTCCCAAGTTTGGTGGAGAACAAGGTTACAGTTCTCTAGTTAGGTTGGAAACGAAGCAAGTGTGCTTTGGTTTCTGTAGAATCATTAGTGATAGGATTTTAAGGAACCTCAATCTTATCTTAGTGGATTCAGTCCTAGAAAGGACAAAGTGGATTAGTTGAGAGATTACGCCACTCTCAGATACCACTATAAAAGTGTTTGTGTGATTTACTTTACCGCATTTAGTTTTGAGCAAGCTATACTTATTGTACACTGTCACTTTGATCACTTGCTGAAACTAGCACTCTCTGAAAAGCACTTATTGTATAAAGTCTTCCGCACTCTGTTTTTAAAGTACCAGTAATCTCGTTACTGAAAAGTAACAAGTACTTGCTGAGAAAGTTAAGTACCAGCAAACTCATTGCTGAAAAGTAATAAGCTCTTGCTGAGAAAGTTTAATATCAATGTGCTTTGTTCCTTGTTACTTCTCGAGACTCACTCAGCTTGTTTCTGAACACCCACTTTGAACCAATTGCTTTCTTTCCTTCAGCAAGGGGTAAAAGTTTCCAGATTTTGTTCCTTTCAAATTGATCCAGTTCTTCTAGCACTGCCTTGATCCATTCAGAATGCTTTAAAGATTCTTCTATGGTCTTGGGCTCAATTTCTGAAACAAAGCAAGAGAACAAAGCTTCTACTTCAACAACATTTGCTTCTTCAGCAAGTTCTTGATTAGTAGATACTTTGGATCTAGTCACTTGGCGTTTGTCAATATCACAAATCATATCCATAGAGGGATGATCTCAATCAAATGAATTTGTTTTAGCCAAAGGGCAACTCACAACTAAACAAAACACGTAGTGCAGAGGTAAGATGACCTCGAGTGTCGATCTCTAGGGACTTAACTAGCTTTAACTACAATAACTATCATAAATTTAGTAAACAAATTTAACTTAGTTTAACTTAACAATATATGACGAGAGCTGGTGATAGTAGTGCTCATTCTAAGCATCGTGTTCTAATTATGCATGAAAGTGCAACACGTACTTCTTTAAAAGTAATTCGAATTAACAAACACCAAAAGACAGGTTTTGACATGTATTTTGAAAGCCTCCTATCTATACTAATACTTGGCTAAGGTTGTCAGGCTTAGTGCAAGCAGTACTTGATAATTGTAAATATCGAATCGATGATCTTGAATTGTCCTAGTGTTTTCTAAAACTTTTATACGAAGATGTTTGGCTTAGTCGGATCAAAGAATCGAATAAAATAATTCTACAAGCAAAAGATTCAGAAAGTCAACCATGCACAATATGAACCCTAGCTATGAATTTACATACTATCACCAACTAGAAATTTAGCAACTCATATCAAATTCGAAATCAACAATAGCAATCATAGATGAAAACATAATTCAATTGAAAGATAGAGTATGAAAAAGGTGAGATACAAAGTTACCACCGAGGGTTGTCAATCTCCGGTGAATAGCTAAACTCAAAAGTTTCTAGCAAGGCTAAAGAACCTCCTGCTCTGATACCACTTGTTGGTCCCTTTAAACAACAAGAAAAGACTAGAGGGGGGGGTGAATAGTCTTTTCAAACTTTTGTCGTTTAAAACTTTCTCAGCAAGTACTTATTACTTTACAGTAATGAGGTTGCTGATACTTAACTTTCTCAGCAAGCGTAAGTTACTTTACAGTAGCTTGGTTTGCTGATACTTAAAATCAGAGAGCGGAAGTCTTTGAAACGATAAGTGCTTTTTTCAGCAAGTAAAGAGTTTCAGCAAGTGATGTGAGTGACTGTGTACAAACAGATATAATTTGCTGAAAGCTAAATGCAGTAAGTAAATCACACAAACACTTTTAGAGTGGTATCTGAGAGTGGCGTAATCTCTCAACTAATGATTGAGGTTCCTTACAATCTCCTATCTAAAGCGATTCAACAGAAACCAAAGCACACTTGCTTTGTCTCCAACCTAAACTAGAGAACTCAACCTTGTTCTCCACCAAACTTGGTACTTTTAATCAGCAAAAGCTTGCTCGATTAAGATCCCCCTGAATATCACGCCTGAAAGGGTGTATTTTCAGTTAGAGAGTTTTGGGGTGAGATAACTTAATTATAACTTATTCAGTTACAACAAGTAATCTAAGAAACACAACTTGGAATACTTTGCAGTAAACAAGTTTGATTGTTTCTGGTGTCAAGACTTGTTCTTGTTCGAAAGAAAGAACACTTAACTAATTTCTTAGCCGAGTTTGTTCTACTTCTTCACAAGTAGCTTTTTCAAGCTTTAAGTCTTGGAACGGATCAATGGCAGTAAGAGTGTTTGAAGGTTTGTGAATTTTAAGCACAAGTGAGAGTTTGATCACGTTGTTGACACACTTCAACTCTTTGCCGGATGACCTCTATTTATTGTGCAAGTAAGGAGCCGTTTGAATTTCAAATCCTAAGGCTTTTGTTCCTTAACATGTCACTATCTTGCTTTTGTACTTTCAACAGCAACCTTTGTTTGTCTTCTAGTCTTCATGTCCTTTGTGTGTAAGCTTTGCATTAAATGCACATTTGAATAGAATTCAAACAGTAACAATGGAGCGCAAAATCACGTACATTCAGCAAGAGGTCACATATGTTCATCAGCAAGTGTTCATTCTCAGTTTCAGCAAGCACAACCTACTCTGTCTTTCAGATTTTCACTTATGCAATGCTGTTGCTGAAAATTTCACTTTCTGAGCAACACGTGCCTTACCAGTCTTCAGCAATCTTCAAGTCTTAAAGTCTTCAAGTCTTCAGAGCTTCAAAAGTCTTCAAGATTCTGACCGGTTTCTTATTTGCTTCAATAATTTGTTTTTAATGAACAAAATACATCTTCAGCAAATGCTTCAATAGGTCATTTTCTTTTCAGAAAATAAGATACATCAAAGCTAAGCATCAATAAGATATTTCTTTTCAGAAAATAAAATACATCATACGCTAAAGTGTCAATAGATTAATTTCTTCACAGAAATTAAAGTACGTCATCCACTAAAGAAATAACTTATCTAACACCTATCTAAGTGATCAGCAAACGTTCCTCTTTTACAATGTCCTTAAAAATCTAAATTCCTATGGACCTTAAGAGTACTAGTTACTGGACTGTTCTTAATTTAGCATGGTTAATTGCTTATCAAAATTACAAGTTTCCTAACAAATTTCCCCCTTTTTGATGATAGCAATCCATGGCTAAATTAATTGTTAGCCTTTTAGAGGTTTCTGATGTTGAATAAATCAGATGATTAATGCAAGCATACTTCAAATAATAAACAGTAAGCATAAGTAAGTTGCATAATCAAAAACCAATAAGAGTCAAAAAAGAATTCATTGCTGAAAGTTATCATTCAGAAGTTTACAAGAAAGCATAGATAACAATGAATCAGCAAAAAAAACTTTAACAAGAAACTATTGCAGAGGCTTAAACTCTTTCAGAGGATTTTCTCAGAATCTCTCTTACACTCTTCTCAGCAAGAGCAGTGAATTCAACACAATCCTTCTCGTAGTTTTCCAGAAGCCTACGGACTTGTAGTTGAAGAATTCTTGCATTTATGCGGGCAGTATGATGATGCTTTTCAGCATTCATTTCCATGTAGTTAACTACCCACAAATGCATGCCCCAATTGCTGGCATGGAGAAGCTGTGTATCTGAAATGTTTCTCGGATGAATCTTTCTTAACCAGAGAAGATCTTCTTCTTGATCCAGAGCAGTAAGATAGAAGTACTCATAAGGAATCAATCCAAGTTTCTTCTTAGGTTTCTTTGTTACCGGGTCAGCATAGTAAGCGATGCCAGGTGGTTTGATCAGATTTGGTTCTTGCTTGTATGTCTTACCAATGGCAACTCTTCTTACATAGACCTCTAGATTCAACCATTTCCCAGCAATATTTCTTGGGAGGGATTCTTCCCTTTGCTTTCTTTGGACCTTGAGTTCAATCCATTTGAACATCTGATTCAAAATGGCTGTAGGAAAGAACTCATTCACCAGCAAGTCTTCCAGCTTTAAAATCCAGCAACCATGAATGTTTCTTATTACATTCTGAGTGGTTTCCTCATTGCTGGTCTTAGTATATTCAATGCCGGAGCCAATAGCAATGCTGGCCAGCCTTTTCTCTTCCTGTCTTTGCCTTCTTCTTCTTGTTTTAGCATTGTCTTGATCTCTTGCTGAAGAGTCAGACGAAAAATGCCTTGAGTGGCCAGACGGAGTTATGGCTGTTAAAGGTCTAGCTCTTATGGCTTGAGCTATTGTTTGATTGTCATCATCTTCTTCATCATCTTCATTCAGATTGTGATGACTTTCAATGTGACAGAAATCTTGAGTTTCAGCAGCGGTTTTTCTCTTTTTGGTACTTGCTGAATTTAACTCAGTTTCTGCTTGTCTTTTAGAACTTTGCTCTCTTTCAGCAAGAGGTTCTAGTGGAAGTGGCGCATCAGCAGCAGGAGTAGAAGGGGTTTGATTGCTTTTTCTAGTCTTCTTTTCCCCCTTAGACATGGATTGCAACATCGGAGTGATGTGCAGAGAATAAAACTCATTGCAATTTTCAGCAAGAGTGTTGAGGCTGTTATACTTCATGATGATTTCCTGTTGGTCAGAGTTCATTGTTGCTAACTCTTTTTGAATATTCATCATGTTCTCTTCATGTCTTTTCTCTGTTGCGGCCTTCTCATCCATAATATTCTGAGCTTTGACGAGAGCAGTCTTTGCAAGCCTGAGCGCCTGACTTACATCTTCTTCATAGCTCTTGTGAGAAAGACTTATGTCTCTTTGAGCTATTGTCAAAGTTGTAGTGCGTCTCAGCACTGTAGCCAGTATTTTTCCAATGTCAAGTGGGCTCTCAGCAAGCAATGCCTCATCTTCAGCTTTGCAGGCATCATGGACTTGCTTTAGTGCTAGAATTCTGGGAGTAAACTCCTCAACTCTTGGGAACGACACTAAATGCGGTGTTAAGGAATGAACTTAATTTCAGAAGCAAACTGATCATCACGCGTCAGCAATTCGGCTCTTAGTCCATCGTCTAAATCATCAATGTAATCAGGAGGAGGAATCTGAACGACTTTTGGGTCTCTTTTGGATTGTT
Source organism: Plantago ovata (assembly GCA_028274465.1). NCBI lineage: Eukaryota > Viridiplantae > Streptophyta > Magnoliopsida > Lamiales > Plantaginaceae > Plantago > Plantago ovata. Next base: position 82,402,211 of record CM051457.1, read on the forward strand.
CATCATCATTTTCTGACAAGTCGTCATCATCCTCTGATTCATCAAGTTGAGCGACTTTGGAGCCTTTGTCAGTAGCTTCACTTCCTTTTTGTTGAGTGGTTGCTGATGGCAACACTTCAGACTCAACGACTGGAGTTTCACCAGTAGATAGTTGTTTTAATTGAGTGTGGGGCTCAATTACTGGAGTTTCGCCAGCAGTTAGTTTTAATTGAGTAGTTGCTGAGGGCAACGTTTGAGACTCAATAACTGGAGTTGCGCCAGTAGTAAGTGGAAGGGATGGAACTTCCTTCGATTTTGGTCTTGAAGATTCACCAATTTCCAGATCCTGCGTATGCCTTGCATGGATCACAAGACTATTTTGTAGAGCTCGTTGGTAATCTTCATTTTCTTCATCCTCATCTTCAAGGTTTTCTGCAGTAACCTTGGCATCAGAAACTGGACTCTTGCCATTTTTCAAGGCAACCCTTTTTCTGGCGTATTCTTCTTCAGTATCAGCACCTTGTACAGGTGCTTGATTTTCAGTAGCAGCAGGAGGAGGTTGAGATTCTTGCTGAGATTGTTGTTGATCAGCTTGCTGATTGTCAGAGGGATTAGTTTCAGCAGCTGTCAACTTTAATCCACCAGCACCAGGACTTGGAGCTTGATTGTCATCATCGTCATCCTTTTTGTCCTTAGAATCTTTCCCTTCATCATCACTGGGATCAGTGGGAATGTTCTCATCTTCTTCTTCTTCTTCATCATCTGTCAAAATGACTAGCTCAACGTGCTTATACAAAGCAACACTTGTCACTTCCTCTTCCTCAGTTAGTTTGTGGGGATCAGCCACCACAGGAACAAAGGAGCCTTTGAGCATCACAGCTTGTTCAGCTGGAGAGGCACTCTTAAATTTGGCCTTCATATTCTCTCTGATTTGAGCAATCAGATTTGAACTCATTTGCTGAGAATATGTCATTTCGCCAGGAAGGATGGAGTGGACAAATGTTTCGAGCTTCATTAGTGAAGATCTCTTTTTCTCATTTGAGAGATGAAGGTGAAGATCTGAGAAGTCCATTCTCCTATATCTTTGCCAGTTGCTGACGGACTTAGCAACTCTTGACAAAGTTGTCCTCTTGAAGCTCAAGTAAATTTCTTCGGAACTTACTTGCTGATCTTCAGTGATGAGTACCACTTCAGTGGTCTCCTTTTGAGCCTGAAAAAGAATTTTATTTAGATCAGGATTGGTTTGGAGAATTGTTTTAGAGTTTAAATCTGAAACATGATTTACCTGCTGAGAGTCAGCAAGCTCATGTAGTACAATTTCCATTCCATGAGGAGCTGGAGTAGCATCCTCCATTTGTTCATCCTGAAATAAATTAAAATTAGACACAAGTACTAAGCTGTCAAACTTAGTTTTTATACCAAAATTATTAACTACCTGCTGAGCAGGGAGTGTTGGTTCTGGTTCAAAGGCTTCAGCAACCTTCTGACTTGTATCTTGAGAAGTCTGTAGAGAAAGAATAATTTTAGCAAAAGAACAATTTTCAGAATTTGAAGTTTTACTTATGGTTGAATTAACTACCTGCTGAGGAAGGACAGGTTGTGGCTCAGTCCTTTCAGCATTAACAGTTTCTTCAGCTTCTTGGACTGTTTCTTCAGCAGACTTCTGAGTTTGCTCTAACTGAGAAAGCTGTGCAGTTTCAGCAATCTCCCTTGTCTCTGAATTGACAAGTTGAGCAGAAGCAACTTGACCTTTAAGCTCACTGCTTGTCATGAAGAGATCAATTGACTTGTTGGATGATTCTTCAATCTCCAACTCCATTTGTTTGCTTAAATCTTCCAGTACAAGCTGGACTTTGTCAATTGAAGTCTTGGGTGAACTTCGGCCAGTATTCTCAGCATCAAGAGATGCGTCTTTGAATAATGCTTCTTGAGTTTCAGCAACTTCAGGAACAGGAACCATTGCTATCTCAGCAACTGGTCCATCAATAAGCTGGGTTTCAGCAACTTGATAAGTTGCTTGTTCAGCAACCATCTGTTCAGCAGCATCAGGAGGTGCCGCTCTTTGCAGATCAGCAGCAATGTTGCTTACTGGTTCCATGGTTTGATCATCTAGATTATCTACAAAGTAGATATCTGGGACTTGGGCAGGAATTTCATTTCCACTGCCTTGTGGTCTATTCTCAGTAGAGTTATCAACATTAAGTTGATTGTTGAAGGTTTCCGCAAACACTTCAACATTGCTGATGTATGTTTCAGTAATTATTTCAGCAACATCTACTGGCAAATGCGTTTCAGCATTTGTCTGGGAATTGACTGAGGAGTCTTGGACATTGGGGACTGACTGAGAAGCCAGTGTCTTCTTTCTTTTGTTACTTGTCCGTCTCCTCTTAGGTACGGGATTTGCTGATGACGCTGCAGTCTGAGTGTCATCATCAGCTTTCCTCTTTTTCTTTTTAGATTTCTCCAGTTTCCCAGAGTCATCTATTGTTGCATTTTCAGCAACGGCTCTTGTACACGTACCTTGTTGATTTTCTACAGCAGTTTCATTTGTGTTACAACCTCCAACAACAGTTTCATCTCTAAGTTGCTGAGGGGTAACATCTGCAGCTGTTGTATACCTTTCTTGCTGGCTTGTGCTGACAACATTTGCAGTTGTTGTCTTCTTGGTTTTCTTACCAGCAATCTTAGGTACATTCTGCTTGTAGAAAGATCTTCCCACATTGCACACAGATTTCTTGATTGGCAATGGGTTTCTTAGCTGAATCCTGAAATGTTCAAGAATATAGCATATCTTGATTCCATACATAACTGGAAAGGAAGGTGAGACCTTGTTGTCTTCTACCTTTACCTTAAACTTAGTAACACAATCAACAAGCCTGTTGAAAATGTACTTAGCCCAGTTAAGTTCCGATTTATTCTCATGGATATGCATCAGCAATGGCCATCTTCTCAGGCCTACTTGGTCAATTCCTCCAACTTGGGAGTCAAGAACTTTAATCAGTAGCAGAGCTACTAGACCAAGTGAAGGACAGAGATGCTTTCTCTTAACGTGCTTTGTCCAAGTCACGGGGGCTATCTCGCCTTTCTTCATTTTTGCATTTCTGACGTCACTGTAGAAAGCTTCAATTTCTTCGTCAGAAGCAGTGACGTCATCTTCAGTTCCAGTGGTTGGAATCTAAAAAATCTCCGCTAAATCAGTCCATTTCAGGACGATTTGCGTGTTCTGAACATAAGTAAGGATCACTTTTTCAGTGACTCCATTACTGTCTGTAAGGGACTGGATTTCTGCATTATTGTAGAACTCCATGGTATCAATCATGCTCACTTGCTTAGTGCGAGCAGAGATAAAGTTCATGAGGCCTTGTTGCTTGATGAACTCAAGCGCCTCTTCATTTTGGTCATCAAGTTCTTGTTCATAAAAGTACCTAATGTACTTTTCTTTTGCAAACCCTCCCCATTGCATCAACATCTCACACTTTGCAGTGTCAAGATATGACGGAGGCATAGGTTTAACAGTGATTCTGTCGTTTTTTCAACACGACTTTTGCTGTGTCTTGGGTCAGAGAAGTCGTCGGAGCAGTCACCAGAGCAATGCGTGTTTCAGCACTGTCAACCTTTGACGATTTTGAGGACTTAGATGACTGTCTCTTGGGAGCCATTTCTTTATATAGAGCAAGAAATTGTACGAAAAAGATAGTTTGCTTTTTGAACGGAGGTACAGTAGTTTCAGGCTAGAAATTGCAGAGAAAGGAAATGTGAGTTAAAGAATTTTGTCATTTCTCTAACTCCTTCTTTATATAGTGTCTCTGGTGTGTGAGAAACTCAATCGATTTGAGTTCTCAGCAAGGGTAAAACAGAGAAACACTGGAGATAGTGGAGCCTTTTGCATTGAATGCGAAGTGGCCCACTAACTAAAACCGTCAGAGCACTCTCTCTCTTTGTTTTGTTAGCCGTTAGATTAATAACTCCTTTTAATCAATGGCCACGATTGAATTTCATGTCATGATTTATTGCGAGTTTATCTGTGCCAGCTTAACGTCACAAATTGATTTTACCGAGTAATAAGGGATAGATTGCTTGCTGAAATAGACAAGAATCTTTTCAGCGAGTTTGAATTAACAATCTAGATACTTGCTGAAAGTTCCCCCTTACTTAGATATCTCATAATTTCTAAGTTTAAAAGATATTTCTGATTTCCCGTATCAGTAAATTCTTTTTACAATTTGAGACATCCTTTGGTAAAATCTGAGAGATGAGATTTTGCTCTTTCTGAATTCCCGTTTCAGAAAATTCCTTTGATACTTGAATACCTGTTTCAGTATCTTTTGATTGTCTAAGTACCCGTCTCAGCAATCCTTAAGTTCTTTCACTTACTGAGTTCTGTCTCAGCAAGTGATCAAGTTTCCTAACAAATACCTGTTTTGAAGGAATTACTTGCTGAATGCCTGTTTCAGCAATCATGTTGTGACTTATCATTTCTTAGAAGAAATAGTGACTTGGTCTTTTGGACAGGAATACTTTGGCTTGCTGAATACCTGTTTCAGCATTTGCCAAGTGTATCCTTTATTGAGGTAGTTCAATCAATCCAAGGTTATACCTTAGCATTGCGAACCTATTATCCGGTAGGGGCTTGGTAAAGATGTCAGCAAGCTGATCTTCAGTACCTACTTTCACAACCTCAATATCACCTTTTTCCACATGATCTCTAATGAAATGATGTCTAATATCAATGTGCTTGGTCCTAGAGTGAAACTTAGGATTTTGCGTAATTGCAATAGCACTTGTATTATCACAAAAGATTGGTGTTTTCTTTGCAGAAATACCATAATCTCTTAATTGTTGCTGAATCCATAGGATTTGAGCTGTGCAACAACCAGCTGCAATGTATTCAGATTCTGTAGATGAATTGGCGACACACGTTTGCTTCTTGCTGAACCATGATTATTTATCTAGTACCCAAAAACTGACAAGTTCCAGAGGTACTTTTTCTATCAAGAGTTGATCCACCATGATCAGCATCAGAATAGCCAACCAATTCAAGTCCAGAATCTTTTGGATACCATAATCCAACATTGACTGTACCTTAACATATTTCAGTATTTAATTGCCTTTTTGTAGTGTGATTCTCTTGGATCCGATTGGAATCTTGCACACACACAAACAGCATACTGAATGTCAGGTCTACTTGGTTAAATACAACAAGGAACCAATGAGCTTCCTATACTTGTGTTCTTCACCACTTTGTCCTCTTTAGTATAGCCCAATTTGTTACCAACACTCATAGGGATCTTTTCAGGTTTTTCATCCTCTTTGATCCTAAACTTATGAGCATTTCTTTCGCATACTTTGCTTGATTTATGAATATTCCATCTTTGAGTTGCTTGACTTGCAACCCTAGGAAATAATTCAATTTTCCCATCATACTCATTCAAACTTTTGTCTGAGTGAGTTGGCAAAATCCTCACAAAGT
>CM051457.1:82407759-82544897 GCA_028274465.1 Plantago ovata
TTCTGTAAGGGACTGGATTCTGCATTTTGTAGAACTCCATTGTATCAATCATGCTCACTTGCTTAGTGCGAGCAGAGATAAAGTTCATGAGGCCTTGTGCTTGATGAACTCAAGCGCCTCTTCATTTTGGTCATCAAGTTCTTGTTCATAAAAGTACCTAATGTACTTTTCTTTTGCAAACCCTCCCCATTGCATCAACATCTCACACTTTGCAGTGTCAAGATATGACGGAGGCATAGGTTTTACAGTGATTCGGTCGTTTTTCAACACAACTTTCGCTGTGTTGGGTCAGAGAAGTCACCGGAGCAGTCACCGGAGCAATGCGTGTTTCAGCACTGTCAACCTTTGACGATTTTGAGGACTTAGATGACTGTCTCTTGGGAGCCATTTCTTTAATAGAGCAAGAAATTGTACGAAAAAGATAGTTTGCTTTTTGACCGGAGGTACAGTAGTTTCAGGCTAGAAATTGCAGAGAAAGGAAATGTGAGTTAAAGAATTTTGTCATTTCTCTAACTCCTTCTTTATATAGTGTCTCTGGTGTGTGAGAAACTCAATCGATTTGAGTTCTCAGCAAGGGTAAAACAGAGAAACACTGGAGATAGTGGAGCCTTTGCATTGAATGCGTAGTGGCCCACTAACTAAAACCGTCAGAGCACTCTCTCTCTTTGTTTTGTTAGCCGTTAGATTAATAACTCCTTTTAATCAATGGCCACGATTGAATTTCATGTCATGATTATTGCGAGTTTATCTGTGCCAGCTTAACGTCACAAATTGATTTTACCGAGTAATAAGGGATAGATTGCTTGCTGAAATAGACAAGAATCTTTTCAGCGAGTTTGAATTAACAATCTAGCTACTTGCTGAAAGTTCCCCCTTACTTAGATATCTCATATTTTCTAAGTTTAAAAGATATTTCTGATTTCCCGTATCAGTAAATTCTTTTGCAATTTGAGACATCCTTTGGTAAAATCTGAGAGATGAGATTTTGCTCTTTTTCTGAATTCCCGTTCAGAAAATTCCTTTATACTTGAATACCTGTTTCAGTATCTTTTGATTGTCTAAGTACCCGTCTCAGCAATCCTTAAGTTCTTTCACTTACTGAGTCCTGTCTCAGCAAGTGATCAAGTTTCCTAACAAATACCTGTTTTGAAGGAATTACTTGCTGAATGCCTGTTTCAGCAATCATGTTGTGACTTATCATTTCTTAGAAGAAATTAGTGACTTGGTCTTTTGGACAGGAATACTTTGGCTTGCTGAATACCTGTTTCAGCATTCTGCCAAGTGTATCCTTTATTGAGGTAGTTCAATCAATCCAAGGTTATACCTTAGCATTGCGAACCTATTATCCGGTAGGGGCTTGGTAAAGATGTCAGCAAGCTGATCTTCAGTACCTACTTTCACAACCTCAATATCACCTTTTTCCACATGATCTCTAATGAAATGATGTCTAATATCAATGTGCTTGGTCCTAGAGTGAAACTTAGGATTTTGCGTAATTGCAATAGCACTTGTATTATCACAAAAGATTGGTGTTTTCTTTGCAGAAATACCATAATCTCTTAATTGTTGCTGAATCCATAGGATTTGAGCTGTGCAACAACCAGCTGCAATGTATTCAGATTCTGTAGATGAATTGGCGACACACGTTTGCTTCTTGCTGAACCATGATATTAATCTAGTACCCAAAAACTGACAAGTTCCAGAGGTACTTTTTCTATCAAGAGTTGATCCACCATGATCAGCATCAGAATAGCCAACCAATTCAAGTCCAGAATCTTTTGGATACCATAATCCAACATTGACTGTACCTTTAACATATTTCAGTATTTTAATTGCCTTTTTGTAGTGTGATTCTCTTGGATCCGATTGGAATCTTGCACACACACAAACAGCATACTGAATGTCAGGTCTACTTGCTGTTAAATACAACAAGGAACCAATGAGCTTCCTATACTTGTGTTCTTCAACACTTTTGTCCTCTTTAGTATAGCCCAATTTGGTACCAACACTCATAGGGATCTTTTCAGGTTTTTCATCCTCTTTGATCCTAAACTTTATGAGCATTTCTTTCGCATACTTTGCTTGATTTATGAATATTCCATCTTTGAGTTGCTTGACTTGCAACCCTAGGAAGTAATTCAATTTTCCCATCATACTCATTCCAAACTTATTTGTCATGAGTTTGGCAAAATCATCACAAAGTTGCTTGTCCTTAGATCCAAAAATTATGTCATCCACATAAATTTGAACTAAGATTAATTTACCATCATGGTTCATGGTAAAAAGAGTTTTGTCAACTTCACCTTTCTTGAAACCATTCTCCAGCAAGAACTTAGCTAAAGTATCATACCATGCTCTTGGTGCTTGCTTTAGACCATATACAGCTTTCTGAAGCTTATATACCATCTTGGTTTCTGAGGGAAGTTCAAAGCCAGGGGGTTGTTCTAGATAGACTTCTTCAGCAAGTTCACCATTTAAGAATGCACTCTTAACATCCATTTGGTAAACAATGAAGTCATTGTGAGCAGCAAAGGCTAAGAAGAGCCTAATTGCATCCAATCTTGCAACTGGAGCGTAAGACTCATCATAGTCCAATCCTTCAGTCTGACAGTAACCTTGAGCAACTAAGCGTGCTTTGTTTCTTGTTACTTCACCAGACTCGCTCAGCTTGTTTCTGAACACCCACTTTGTACCAATAGCTTTCTTATTTTCAGCAAGTGGCACAAATTTCCAGACTTTGTTTCTTTCAAATTGATCCAATTCTTCTTGCATTGCCTTTATCCATTCAGAATGCTTTAAAGCTTCTTCTATGGTCTTGGGTTCAATTTCTGAAACAAAGCAAGAGAACAAAGCTTCTACTTCAATGACATTTGCTTCTTTAGCAAGTTCTTGATTAGTAGATACTTTGGATCTAGTCACTAGGCGTTTGTCAATATCACCAATCATATCCGTAGAGGGATGATCTCTAATCCATTTATTAACAGGTTTCCTGTTTGTTGGGTCAGGATATGTTTGTTTATCAGCATGTGACTCTTCAGTATGTACTTGTTCAGTACTACTGGGAGTTTGTGTCTCTGCTGAGATTTGATTGTCAGCAACTGCTTGCTCAGCATTGCTGGGTTGAGATATTTCATCAGCAGGCACTGGAGATTGCGTAATTTCAGCAACTTCCGGAGCAACCGCATCTTTTGCTGGAAATTCTTTGTCGTGAACTATATTTATCTTGTCATGACTCGGGGAAGGAGAATCATTGTCAGAATCATCATTTAGTTCAATTGACTTGATTTGCCTAGCATCAGACTCAGTTCTTTGCTCATGTATGATTAGCTTTTTCATACATTCTGATATTTCTTCTTCAGCAGGCACACCTTGTGTCTTTTCGTAGAATACAACATGCACAGATTCTTCAATCTTTTGTGCCTTTTTGTTGTAAACTCTGTAAGCTTTACTATGCAAGGAGTAGCCAAGAAATATCGCTTCGTCTGCCTTTGGTTGAAATGTTCTTAGGTATTCTCTACCATTGTTAAGAACGAAACACTTGCAACCAAATACTCTTAGATGAGTGATGTTAGGAGGTCTTCCAACAAACAATTCATAAGGAGTTTTGTTGTATTCCTTAGTAATCAAACATCTATTCTGAGTATAGCAGGCGGTATTAATCGCTTCAACCCAGTAAGCCTCACTTATCTCAGTGTCAGCAAGCATTGTTCTTGCGGCTTCTTTCAGGGTACGATTCTTCCGTTCAGCAACACCATTTTGTTGTGGTGTCCTTCCTGAGGATAACTGATGTTGAATACCTTTGGAGGTACAATATTCAGTTATGTACTGGTTTACAAACTCAGTACCATGGTCTGTCCTTATGACTCTTACCTTGTCATTTTTCACGACTTCAAGCTTATTCAGCAAGTTAGGTATTTCAGTCTTGGTTTCAGATTTGTGTTTGATGAGTACTACCCAAGTGAATCTTGAATAGTCATCTACCATGACTAGACCATACTTCTTACCAGCATAGCTTGTTGAAGAAGATTCAAACAAGTCCATGTGTAAGAGTTGTAAAGGTTTTGTAGTTGACGGTACTGCCTTGTTCTTGAAAGAAGATTTGGTTTGCTTTCCTTGCTGACATGCATTGCAAACACCATCCTTCTTAAAAGTAACCCTAGGTAATCCACCTACAAGTGCCTTTTTAGACAGCTTATTCAGCGTCTTGAAGTTTAGATGACTTGTTCGTTTATGCCATAACCATGCTTTTTCAGCAAGGCAATCATGATCTGAGACAAGGCATTTTTCAACGTTTGCTGAAGACCAATCAACGGTGTACAAGCCTCCTGATCTTCTTGCAATCATTATAACCTTTTTAGTCTCAAATCTACAAGTTTACATTCATCACTTTTAATTTCGATGAAGTATCCTTTGTCAGCAAATTGACTCATGCTGAAAAGGTTAAACTTAAGATTTTTGACATAAAGAACTCCAGAAATGGTTATGCATCCCAACTTCACATCACCATAGCCTTTTGTAGATCCGGAGCCTCCACCAGCAAACCTTATTGTTGGACCTTTAGACCACCGTCTATAGTTTATAAGGTTATTCTTGTTGCCCGTCATGTGCTTTCCACAACCACTATCAAAGTGCCAGATTGCATCGTTTGTCTCCGTGGCTGCAGTCTGCACAATCAAGAGCAAACAAGTTAATTATCCAATGATGGATGTCCATTAACATGTTCAAGAATGCGTCCAGTGGAAACCCAAGTCTGAAGTTTTTCAACTTTGACTTGTTTTCTACTTGCTGAGGAACTAGGAGGTTTTGAGCTGAAAGACTTTTGACTCATGCTGGTCAAATCCACTTTCTGATGTGGTGTCTTGCTCTGTTGACCTTTTTGCTGAACATACTTTTCAGTAAGTTCTTTTCTAGCAAGGTTCCTTCTAGTCCTAGCATTGGGAGTCTTTTCAAAACTCTTAGGCTTGGTTTTCTTCATCTCTTTGAAGTATCTTTGCTGACTTTGCTTATACTCATGAAAGAGTTGACTTTGCTTGGTTTTGAAACCGAGTCCACTCTTTGGAGAATGCTGAGCTTTAGCATCAGCAACCTTACTTGATTCAGGTTTGTCAGCAAAGGACTTCTGATTACTTTTGGTAATCTTGCCTTTAGACTTAACAACTTGCTTTTCAGCAACTTGTTTGGCGGAATGCTTCACGGCATTCTTTTCTTTCCAGTTTGCCTCACAGCAACCTGTTTTCCTTTTAAAGTCTTGTTACTTTGAGTAGCAACAGCGGGCTTTATCGTCATAGGTACTTGATTGCATGTTTCAGCAATCTTAGTTTGACCAAACTGATAGATCACTGGTGGACTACTATCAGTAGAAAGTACAAAGGAGATCGGTGATTTATCTTTTCTCAAGATTTTTACGTTATCACCTTCACACGTTGCTCCTAAACCTTCTTTCTGAGATGGATCTCTCAAATAAGAGTTTAGTTCAGTCAGCGTATTACTTGCTTCCACATAGGATTTGAAATTGATTTTCATCTTTATCATTTCTTGAATTTCAGCGAGTAACTTTAGAATTGAGGACTGGTACTCTTCCAATTCTAATGCCATTTGAGAATTTTTTCCTGCAGCCTCAGCAATCAATTTCTTAAGACGCCTTATTTCAGCATCCTTTTCTTCTGTCTCTTCCTTCAGCAAAGCGTACTTTTCAGTAGTTTGCTTGGTCAGAGTTTCAGCAAATTGAAGTTTTTCTTGCTGTTTGCTGAGAGTTTTCTCAAATCTTTCGATTTCTCCTTGAATCTTGTCAAGATCAATCTCGTCTTCACTTTCTGAATCAGAGTCAGAGGTAGAATTATTTACCTGACCGGCCATGAGGCAGAATTCGTAGTTCGACACATCTGGATAAGCTTCCATAGCTATCCCACACACTTCTTTGCCAATCTCCACATCTAGAGTGGCTTCCTCATCGTCGGTGTCTGAACTTTCATCCTCAATGTCTTCGGAGCTTGTCTCAATGCACAATGCATCGGTTTTTTCTTGAAGCTTCTTCTTTTCTTCAGCAATGAAAGCTCTTTTGAACTTCTTCTTCTTTTCAGCAGATTTGCCTTTCAGCAAAGGGCAATTAGCTTTGAAGTGTCCAGGCTTTTTGCAGTAAAAACATAGATCATTTCCAACTGCTGGTTCTTCTGATGATGTAGCTTGCTGAGCTTGCTTGTTCAGCGAGCTAGTATCATTCTTGTACTTATGGTAGTTATTACCAAGATGCTTTTTCAGCTTCTCTTTTGCTTTTCGCCTTTCAAGTTCCTTACTGATGAATTTCTTCGTGTTTTTAACAACTAAAGCATTTTCATCAGCAGGCTCTTTATCATTCTTCTTTTCAGAAGATGACGGCTTTGCAGCAAGAGCAATGTTTTGCGATTTTTCAGCAAACACATTTTCTCTTTGCTTTGTCTCATAATTGACAGTAGCAAGATGAGAGAACAACTCAGTTGGTGTAATGTCAGGCATTCCTTGATTATAATAGAAATTCTGAGTATGAATCCATTCTTGATTCAAACTTCTGATGATAGTTTTCACTTTCTCAGAATCTGAATAAAGATTTCCAACACCCAGCGCTGCCATTTCACTAACAAGAGTTGTGAATCCGAAGTCCAAGTCTTCCAGTGACTCGTTAGCACGTTGCTTAAAGTTTTGAAACTTCAGCTTAAGTACTTTAAGTTTGTTTTCCTTGGTCTTGTCAGATCCAGCACAAAGATCTTGAACCATTTTCCAAGCCTCCTTAGCAGTCTTAGCACCCCACAGTTTGCACTGTATGGTATTCCGGAGTTGATCTGATGATGATATTTCTTGCCTGGCCATCAAGACGGAATCTCTTAGCTTCGTCAGAAGTCCATTCCTCTCTTGGTTTTGGCACAACCGTATCTGATGGTTCGCCTTGGATGGTTTCCTTTCCAGCTTCAGTGGTTCTATGAGGGAAACTCCTTTCAACCTTGGTGATCTTGATAGGTCCATCATTAATGACGGTGACCATCTCATCACTAATGGCCTCAAGATGTAACATCATGTTGTTTCGCCATTTCTCGTAATTTTCCAGCTTCAGCAAGGGAGCATCTCCTAAAGACATCCTGTCAGCAAAGCACTACCAAACTGATCAAGTGAAAGAGATTTACGGAAAGCACTTAAGGGGATCTAGGTTCAGTGCAGAAGGCTAAAGAACCTCCTGCTCTGATACCACTTGTTGGTCCCTTTAAACAACAAGAAAAGACTAGAGGGGGGGGTGAATAGTCTTTTCAAACTTTTGTCGTTTAAAACTTTCTCAGCAAGTACTTATTACTTTACAGTAATGAGGTTGCTGATACTTAACTTTCTCAGCAAGCGTAAGTTACTTTACAGTAGCTTGGTTTGCTGATACTTAAAATCAGAGAGCGGAAGTCTTTGAAACGATAAGTGCTTTTTTCAGCAAGTAAAGAGTTTCAGCAAGTGACGTGAGTGACTGTGTACAAACAGATATAATTTGCTGAAAGCTAAATGCAGTAAGTAAATCACACAAACACTTTTAGAGTGGTATCTGAGAGTGGCGTAATCTCTCAACTAATCCACTTTGTCCTTTCTAGGACTGAATCCACTAAGATATGATTGAGGTTCCTTACAATCTCCTATCTAAAGCGATTCAACAGAAACCAAAGCACACTTGCTTTGTCTCCAACCTAAACTAGAGAACTCAACCTTGTTCTCCACCAAACTTGGTACTTTTAATCAGCAAAAGCTTGCTCGATTAAAGTTCCCCCTGAATATCACGCCTGAAAGGGTGTATTTTCAGTTAGAGAGTTTTGGGGTGAGATAACTTAATTATAACTTATTCAGTTACAACAAGTAATCTAAGAAACACAACTTGGAATACTTTGCAGTAAACAAGTTTGATTGTTTCTGGTGTCAAGACTTGTTCTTGTTCGAAAGAAAGAACACTTAACTAATTTCTTAGCCGAGTTTGTTCTACTTCTTCACAAGTAGCTTTTTCAAGCTTTAAGTCTTGGAACGGATCAATGGCAGTAAGAGTGTTTGAAGGTTTGTGAATTTTAAGCACAAGTGAGAGTTTGATCACGTTGTTGACACACTTCAACTCTTTTCCGGATGACCTCTATTTATAGTGCAAGTAAGGAGCCGTTTGAATTTCAAATCCTAAGGCTTTTGTTCCTTAACATGTCACTATCTTGCTTTTGTACTTTCAGCAGCAACCTTTGTTTGTCTTCTAGTCTTCATGTCATTTGTGTGTAAGCTTTGCATTAAATGCACCTTTGAATAGAATTCAAACAGTAACAATGGAGCGCAAAATCACGTACATTCAGCAAGAGGTCACATATGTTCATCAGCAAGTGTTCATTCTCAGTTTCAGCAAGCACAACCTACTCTGTCTTTCAGATTTTCACTTATGCAATGCTGTTACTGAAAATTTCACTTTCTGAGCAACACGTGCCTTACCAGTCTTCAGCAATCTTCAAGTCTTCAAGTCTTCAAGTCTTCAGATCTTCAAAAGTCTTCAAGATTCTGACCGGTTTCTTATTTGCTTCAATAATTTGTTTGTAATGAACAAAATACATCTTCAGCAAATGCTTCAATAGGTCATTTTCTTTTCAGAAAATAAGATACATCAAAGCTAAGCATCAATAAGATATTTTCTTTTCAGAAAATAAAATACATCATACGCTAAAGTGTCAATAGATTAATTTCTTCACAGAAATTAAAGTACGTCATCCACTAAAGAAATAACTTATCTAACACCTATCTAAGTGATCAGCAAACGTTCCTCTTTTACAATGTCCTTAAAAATCTAAATTCCTATGGACCTTAAGAGTACTAGTTACTGGACTGTTCTTAATTTAGCATGGTTAATTGCTCATCAAAATTACAAGTTTCCTAACAATCACCAACTAGAAATTTAGCTACTCATATCAAATTCGAAATCAACAATAGCAATCATAGATGAAAACATAATTGAATTGAAAGATAGTGTATGAAAAAGGTGAGATACAAAGTTACCACCGAGGGTTGTCAATCTCTGGTGAATTGCTAAACTCACAAGTTTCTAGCAAGGTGAGATCAAAAGATGTCCATATCTCTACCTGATGCTCCAAATCGCTAAGAAAAAGTAGTTCTAAGTCAAACAAAACCCAGAACAAGCTCTAGGGTTTGTGTCTGCAAAAGTATGATCTAAGATATGAAAATTCGCAACTTTACAAATTATATATATCACCTCCCGAAATAGTCCCAGACTGTGCGCCTCACACCAGGAGGACCGCCTGAGATGCCAGGTGGTGCGCCTCGCACGGGCAGAGAATTGCCCGTGCTTTTTCTCCTCCTAGTCTTCAACTTTTTGGTCTTGGGCACGACTATGTGCTCCGAAACTTGGTCTTTTGGCCTGGAAACACGTCCCGGTACTCTTTGACACACCACGGATGATCTCGTTGCACCAAAACTTCAACGTTTCGCCATGATTCATATCCAAAAGTGCGATTTTCACCTAAATCCTGAAAATAACAAAGAAAATGGAAATGTGCCACTATTCTAACAAAATGCACTAAAATGCATACAAGAGGATAGCTAAATTGTTGAAAAAGAACCGAATGAGAGTGTAAAAAACACTGTCATCAAACTCCCCGAACCGAACCTTTGCTTGTCCTCAAGCAACTAGCTAGACTCTATGCGAACTACATGCAACACAAAGAGGAGTCTCACGCCAAACAAGAAGAACTAATCTATTGTATCTACCAAATGCGTATGAACAAAGGCCTTATAAATCATAACATGGAAGTAAGTTGAAGAATGCCTCGATTGAACCTATTCACATTCACATATGCACTTTGTTAAACAAGGGAGTCTCTCGTAACATTCTCGACCTGGACCTGGTAAGTGACGACGCAATGATGCATAATAAAATACAAATGGTTGCCCCGTGCCTATGAAACTAAGAGCTTACTACTGTTCACCAAGTGAGACTTTCCCTCAATAGAGGTCGAACCAATACCGGCTCTCATCAAACGGAGGGTTCCCTAATAGACAACACTCCCCTATTCTACCCGACTCTTAGAGCAAAGACTCTTCACCACTTTCTGAATGGCAGGACGAGGGTAGTCTAGAACAGACCTTGGACTAGGCAACACGAAAACACAAGGAATAATTTACAACTCGATTTTAAACAACTACAAAAGCTGAAAAATAATGCATCGCTTTGCTAATCTGCTTTTTGGCTTGCTTGGACCCTTCCTTTGTTTTTTTGGGTCTTATTCTTTTTTCCTTTTTTTTTTTATTTTCTATTTTTTTTCTTTTTCCAGATTTCTAGAATAGATTTTTTCTTCTTTTTTGTTTTTATTTTTTTATTTTTTGTATATAGCCAGCAGTTACAACAATGAAAAGAAATAATAACGACTCTACAACGACCTCCCCAAACCTATTCGAAAGAATAGGTTGGAGCATAAACTCACAAAGAAGAAGAAAAACAAACTCAACATGACTCAACTATACGAAAAACAAGTCATAACAATGGTAACCCCCTCCCCAAACCTATTCGTTTGAATAGGTTTCAAACAAAGGATCACACACCTCACTCTACCTCCTTCCTAGGCATTTAGCAATCTCAAAAAGCAAGGTGAAGACTTGTTGACTCGTAGGTACATAATTACACGAGAATTCAACCAAAGACTCTAACATACAACATTTTATAAGGCCTTCGTGAACCGCAGTAGAGAAAACACCACATAATGAGGTCGAGACTACCAAGTTTAACTAGTGCACATACGAATATGACAAGCCAAGCGAGACAAACCTCAAACTATTCCATAGAAATGCAATGCATGGTCAATGGTAAAAAACACTTAATCTATACAATAAAAAAGTTCTAAATATTTGGCAATAAACTCCACACAACAACATGCTAAAACTAGACTAAGGATGAATGCATGTGAACAAACTAAATCCTAATAAAGCGGTAAACTTGCAAAAAAAGGTAGAATCTAAGTACAAGATGCAATACTCAACGACAACAAGTCATACAAGACTAGGCTCCTTAGCTTGAGCGACGGCGCCCGTATTGTCACAATAAATCGTTATTGGACTAGGAGCAGGAACAACCCTCAATTCCTTCAAGAACTCTGACATCCAGACAGCTTCTTTCGATGCTTCTGATGCAGCAATGTACTCGGCTTCTATGGATGAGTCAGCAATCGTGGCTTGCTTAGAACTCTTCCAACAGATAGCTCCTCCGTTCAATTTGAATACGTATCCTGTCTGTGACTTAAAGTCATCAGGATCTGATTCAAATCCAGCGTCGACATGACCAGACATCTTTAATTCTGGTTCTCCACCAAACACCAAGAACATCTCTTTAGTTCGTCGAAGGTACTTAAGAATGTTCTTTACATCAGTCCAGTGAGGTACTCCTGGATTCTGTTGGTGTCGACAAGTGACACTAAGCGCATATGCCACATCGGGCCTTGTGCAATTCATTGCATACATTATAGACCCTACTGCCAAAGCATAGGGCACACGACTCATTGCATTTCTTTCTTCATCAGTTTTAGGACTATCCTTAACTGATAAGACAATCCCATGCCTAGCAGGGAGAAAGCCTCTCTTTGAGTTGTCCATCTTATAACGCTTCAGTATTTTGTCGATGTAGGTGGACTGTATCAACCCTAACATCCTCTTGGATCTATCTCTATAGATCTTGATCCCTAGGATGTAGTTCGCTTCACCCAAGTCCTTCATTGAGAAGGTACTTGATAACCAAACTTTAATCTCTTCTAGCATAAAGACATTGTTTCCCATGATCAAAATGTCATCAACATAGATGATCATGAAAACGACTCCCTTGTCGCTGTGCCTAGTGTAGACACAGGGATCTTCCTTGCTTCTGATGAAGTCAAACAATTTGACAGCTTCATCAAAGCGGATATTCCAGCTCCTAGACGCTTGCTTTAGCCTATAGATGGATCTTTGTAATTTGCATACAGCAGTCGGCCTGGTTTTACTAATAAAACCTTACGGCTGTACCATATAGACCTCTTCCTCAAGGTTGCCATTGTGGAAGGCAGTCTTTACATCCATCTGCCAGATATCATAATCATAGTAGGCAGCTATCGCAAGTAGAATCCGCATGGACTTCAATTTTGCTACCGGTGAAAAGGTTTCATCGTAATCGATGCCATACCTTTGCGTGTAGCCTTTCGCCCCAAGTCTAGCCTTGTGCGTTTGTACCTTGCCATCGGCATCTGTCTTTCGTTTAAATACCCATTTGCACCCAATAGGTCTAACCCCTTGGGGCAAGTCTACCAAGTTCCAAACTTGGTTTAGGTACATGGAGTCCATTCCCAATTTCATGGCCTGTTGCCATTTGTCTGAGTCAATATCAATTATTGCCTCTTTGTAGGTCTCGGGATCTTCCCGATCTGATAAGCCGACATCAAGTTCACTGATGTCTTCTATCATAAAGCTTTGCTTCTGAGGTCCTTTGAGGATCCTCTTCGACCTACGGAGCTAGACTGATTCTGGTGCTTTTCTTTTCTGGCTTCGTGTAACACGAACATTATCAGTGGGCACTGATGCAGCTGGTCGCGCCACGCGACCCTGTTCCCTAGCGGGAGGCTGCTCTTGTGCAACTTGTTGCACAGGTTGGTTGACAACGGGTTCTATTGGTGTGGTTTCAACTGTTGATCTAATCACAGGACTCCCACTGACTATGCCATGCCTAGCAAGTGTCATATCATTACCCTTGTCTGCTTCGAAAACTCCCACTGAACTTGAGTCCAAATCAGAAGATTTAGAGAACTCATGTTCGCGCGTGTCAAAGTCTTGAATTTCTTCAAGTTCTATCATGTCATCTAACCTCTCTTCTTCGAGGTATTTTGCTTCTAAAAACATGACGTTTCTAGATACTATCACCTTGTGATCTTCAGCATGATAGAATTCATAGCCTCTCGTCTGACGAGGATAGCCTATGAAATATACTTTGACACCCTTGGCATCTAACTTATCAGTGAGGATCAGTTTGACTATCGCAAGACAGCCCCAAGGTCTAAGATAGCCCAGTGAGGGCTTCTTTCCCTTCCATAACTCACAAGGAGTTTTCTCCACTGATTTAGATTGTACACGGTTCAGAATGTAGATTGCAGTTTGTAGTGCATATCCCAATAGATGTTTTGGAAGAGTCGAGAATCCAATCATTGATCTCACCATGTCTAACAGGGTTCGGTTCCTTCTCTCAGACACACCATTTAACTGTGGTGTTCCAGGAGGAGTCCATTGCGATTGAATTCCAATTTCCTTCAAGTAGTCGATAAATTCTTCACTAAGGTATTCATCTCCTCGATCTGATCGAAAAGTGACTATCCTTAGGTTCAATTCATTCTCGACCTCATTCCTAAACTCCTTGAATTCCCCAAAGGTCTCGGATTTATTCTTCATAAGATAAATATATCCATACCTTGAGAAATCGTCAGTAAAGGTAAGGAAGTAAGGATAACCCCCACCGCGCATGGACCTTAAAAGGTCCACATACATCGGTATGTATGAGCTCTGAGCAGCGAGTGGCACGAACACCTTGTCCAACAAAAGGTTTGTTCGTCATCTTACCCTTAACACATGATTCGCATGTACCATATGATTCAAAATCAAATGGTTCTACGTAGTCCAACTTCCTTTTAGTCTTTGAATCCGTGTTTCATTGATACGGCCTAGCCGACAATGCCATAGATAAGATGGATTATTCTTCCTACTTAAAGACGGTTGTTTGTTATGTATTTGAAATAAAGGTAGACTACTTTGCAAAATATATAAACTATTCACTAAGCGAGCCTTTCCATAATACTGGTCATTTAACGAAAAATAACAAGTATTATTAGCAAAGGAAAAACCCCAATTGTCCAACAATGGAACGGAAATAATATTTCTGACAATGGATGGAACAAAATAGACGTTATCAAGGTCTAAACATTATCCTGATGGTAAATCTATCTTGCAGCGTCCAACGCGTTTGGCTTCGACTGGATTGTCGTTCCCAACATGCAAGTCAATTTCACCTTGCTTGACTAGCCTGTGTTCAATGGGCCCCTGCACATTATTACAAATGTGTGAGCCACAGGCTGTATCTAATACCCAACCATTGGAGTCAAAAGTAGCCATGTTCATTTCAATAACAAACATACCTGAGCTAGAAGCCGACGGCTTCTTAGCTTGATCTGCCCTTAGCTTAGGGCAATCTTTCTTCCAATGCCCTTTCTGCTTACAGAAAAGACATTCATCTGTGTGTACCGTGCCGCTCCTCTTGAACTTCCTTTTCTGGTTCAGACGCTTAGGCTTATCACTCGAAGTGTTAGCCTTGGCTCCCGACTTTCCCTTACCCTTAGCACCTTTGTTTCTCGGGTTTGGGTTAGACGGTTGCCCAAAAAACATGATCGACTTTTCCTTCTTAGGAAGAGTTTGATCATATGTCTTCAGCATATTATGGAGTTCGGGCAGTGTTACGTCCTTCGCATTCATGGTGGTTAACGATGAACTGCGAATACGAACTCGACAATGATTGAAGGACAAAGATCACCATGATCTTATTCTCATCTTGAGAACATGTTCAGACATGTTACCTCCTTCATTGAGCTTGCATCCGTGTATCTCTTTGATCAAATCAAATTCAACACTTCTGGCTGTCGTCTTAAAGAGCGACTCAAGATGCTTCAACATCTCATACGGAAACATGCTATCATGTTGTCTCTGCAGCTCATTGCTCATTGCCGCCAGCATAATACACTGCGCGGATCTAGCATCCTCATGATGCTTATCAGACTTTGCCTTGTTGGCTTGATTCCAAATCAACAACTTGATCGGCAGTCTGATTCTCGGGACACACGGGATTAGCCTCGTCCAAGACGTACTCAATCCTTTAGTACCTCAGCACCAAACATATATTCCTGATCCAATCTAGGAAGTTTGGTCCGGTCAAAATTTGCTTCTCTAAGACAGCACGGAGCGAGATACTCGCCATTTCGATTTTCCAGGAGAAATAATATAGAACGAAAATAATAAATCAACTATTGAAATATTATTTCTAAATACACAGTCAACATAACTAAACAACAAGGTCCTTTAGCTGTTTAGCTCCCACTATTTTCACATATGCTTGCCCCCGAAACAAACATACGGGTAATGCCCAACAAGTTACCGTAGTGGCCAAGATCCAAATCCATACTATGCTATACTCCAACGGGGGCTGGTCGCATAACATAATATGACCGGTAGGACTATCCAATTGCGTCACGCAACTCTTGGGTGTTAAATCTAATTTAACCCGATGCTCTACATATTGTACCTATCGAGGTCGCTAGATACAATATGCAGTAAGTTATAACCATAGACTTACTCTAATCTGACGATCACTGCGAGTCTGCAAGACGAGGTCGCCAATACAGGGAAACGCAATGAAAGTTCAGAATTAAAGCACCCCATCGAAAGCATCTCAGAAATACATACATATACATATTTCTACAGTTATATTTGTTGGGGCTTGTAGCTTGAGGGTTGTTATCAGTCATCTACAAACAAATAAGGGCGCCGCCTACCCATCATGCATGAGCGGTCTACACGTAATGGATGCCGCCTATCCATTCTAGTTCTAAACGCGGTGAAGCACATAATGGGCGCCGCCTACCCATACATAAAATATGCGGTCCGACAAACAAGAGGGCGCCGCCTACCCTCGCATGCATAGCGGTCGAACGGAAAGTAAAATACGTGGTATTTAAACATGCATTGTCAAACAATAGCATATCGAGCAAACAAACAAGTAGTATCCTATGTGGATGCCAGATGACTTCATAATTTCATTATGAAAATTATAATCCCATACTTATAATCTCTATGAAATAATTGAAAATTTGGACTAGATTGAAAAATCGAAAATTCTATTGACCAGGTAGCAATTTTCGAAAACCCGAAGGACTTAATTGTAATTTTCGAAACCTTGGAGGTGTTATTTCTAAAATTCAAAAGTAGAAGGACTAATTTGCAATAAAAAATAAATTGATAAATTACAAATAAGCCCTTTAACTTTATACTGATTAAATTTAACCCCTCTAGTTAAAAACAATTACAATTAAGTCATATTTATATGCCAAATATAAAATTCAATCCTCAAAATTTTCAAAATTTGATTTTGGGTCCAACCCGAAAAATATATATATATTAAAATACGGGACGGGACCAAGTCCCGTCCCCTACCGTGCCTGCGACCGCGGGCGCCGGGCGTATGAGGCGCCTGGGTCCCGCAGGCGCCCGGGCGCCTGCGGGTGCCTGCGCTGCATGCGGCCACCACCTGCGTCGCGCAGGCGGCTGGTCGATATATATATATTTTAATGTTTTTTTTTTTTGAAAAATTATAAATTCTAAATTTATATAAAAAACAAAACTTTTGAAAATCGAATTAATCATAGAATCAATTGCATCCACATAAACTACAAAAGCATACAATATATATACGTATATACGTAATCAATTAACCTGCCTCCGATACCACTGTAAGAAAATACGGTCAGAGTTACCCCTAGGGTACGCAGCGGAATTTCAAAAATTTTCTTAACATACAGGTTAATTGATTATGTATATGCCGTATATATGTAAACACGTCAATTAGAAGACTAACCTTACTTCCAAAGCAAGCACAGCTTCCAAGTCTTCATAATAATCCGGTGTATCTTCTCCTTCGTCGAAGTCGAAAATATCTACAATACTTTGATTATCTGCAAGACAATAAAAGTTAGTTTCCAGCTCCTAGAACCTCAACCTTGGTATCCACGGATGAATAGCTTATCGAAAGAATGCTAGGATATTCTTTGTGTGACCAAGAAGATGGGGCGGCGATTCCTACGGTAGGTGGCGCGCGCGTGGCTTAGGTGAGGTGGGGAGAGCTTTTGTTTTCTCTAAGAAAGGTAGAATAATTCTCTCAGAATTCGATTCTTCAACTGTGTGAAAATATATGTCAAAAGCTCTCTAATAGTCTACTATATATAGTAGTCAATAGAAGCCTAAAGCATAAGCAATTAGACTTAATAAAGGAATAAGAATCTAATTCTTATCGCACTAGGAAACCAATTTCAAGTCTAGATGCATTCCCAATCAAATTAAAACTCAATCAGGAAAATCTAACTTATCTCTTAGACTTCTAAGAGAGGAAGGAGTCGAACTCCTTCCCCTACTCCACCTCGCGCGCGCGCGCATCCTTAGGGTGATAGGTGGGTCCCGATTTTGGGACCCACTTATAGTTGTAAGGCAATTCAAACTCCAAGTAGATTTTGCCCATGTGCATATGTTAATTCTAAATTAACATATCCTTTCAAATCAAACCTCTATTATATTTCTAAAATATAATCTTTAATTGTATTTACATAAAATACAATTAATTAGCCAATTCAATTAATAATTCCAAATCATTAATTGAGCCACTAAGTATTATAATTAATTCCATATCAATTATAATCCATCAATCAGAATTAATTCCAAATAATTTGCGATTCCATCTTCAAGGATATTCGGATAACCTGAATCACCACATAGTGTGACCCATAGGGCCTCATTATATTAAGCAAGTCCTAGACTAGGCAAAATGGAATTCCTAGACGGTTCCATTTGCAATATTAATACATGAGGACGTTTGAGAGGTTTCTCAAAGCAAACCCTTTCGTTGCGAAGCCTGTTGCGCCCAACGCGGCGATGGTAACGTCCCTTCATCTGACTTGCTCGAATGTATCTTGGATCGATGAAGTGTCTATCCCAATAATACATCCACGGGCGTCTTCAGTGAGTTGCATGGTGAATTCAATATCTATTATGACCATCATAATAATATTGATACGCTGGCCAGCGGTTTTACCAATCACAACTATGAACGACTATGAGCAGTGCTCTCCTGTGCTACACATGAGAGATGAATCCTTCACATAATCACTTATCATCCCAATTTGTATGTAGCCATAATCCTGGATCGTGTCTTAGGTCAACTGCTTATTCAGAGCTGACATCGACGGGTCCACCAAGGATATGGGGCAACAAATGTGATGATAAAGTCCTGTAAGTCCAAAGGACGACTGGCATCACTTCGACAACTTACCGGTTCCCATAGATACTTCGGTGTAGAGTATACATCGATGCGAGTGTCCGGTGGGTACTTCCATTGTTCGGTAATCGCCCATCAAACAACTATGCGCAGTTATGGGAACGTTTCTTGATTGTCCAACAATCCTTTCCGTGGCCGTGGGATCGGCTCACACTTGCTCCAACAAGTATAACCTCCACGCATACTAGTCTCAGCTGGTTCATTCAGACCCCTACATCCGAGATGAACCTCGACTAGGGAGAGTTTTGGATAGATGATAACTCACATAGCTCCCACTATCTGTGTGATCGGTCATCTATCCGAGGGGACATGTTTAATATCAATGCAGACAGAAATAGAGATATGACATGCTGCATGCCTGGTGTAATATAAATATGAAAGCAATACCCAATAGTCAATAAACAAACATATGTTATATTACGTTGACCTGTGTAATAGTACATATATGCCCTCTATAAGGGCTGCATGCCCTTAATAAGGACTGTCTCTAGGACATATACACTATCAGGACCGCCCCCCATGGGAGGCGGTGCGCCTCCCAGTTACAGAGGCTGGGACGATGAAAATTTGTCCTTTCTCACTAAATTTTCACTCCAAAACATTTTCCTCACTGAAACACTCGAAAAACTTCACTCAAACACATACAAAAGCACAAAACATCACACAAACTACAAAAAACTTATCAAAACAAACAAATTCTTCAATGTATGTACGCAATGCAAGAAAGCAATAAAACTCCGGGTTGCCTCCCGGAAAGCGCCATTGTTTATTAGTCTCTAACTCAACTTCTTCTCATTCTTCAGTTCCTTTCCAGACGGGTACTAGCCTTCCCCTTCATGGATCTCTTTCTCATACCTAGTACCTGAGAATGAAAGTGAACAAACGCAGTAAGGCCAAAAAAGCCTATGGGGTGAGAATCAATGGAATGTACTGGATGATCAGAAATGGCTTGCAACGTATGTTGCTTGCCATCTACCTCAATACTGCAAGATCCCCAGTAGGTGTCGATGACAGAGCACACCTTGGTCAAGAAAGCTCTTCCTTAAAGAACGACATCATTCATCCCACACCGCGATGCCGGCATCACCACGAAATTGGTGTAAACAGAAGTGCCACCAATCCATATTAACACATTCCGAACAACACCTTCCGGCCTCACAAAGGATCCATCCGCTAGTTGCACAATGGCCTTGTGCTTCTCTAGCTCTTCTAGACCACTCTTCTCAAACATATTCGTTGGGAGAACATTAGAGAATGCTCCCGTATCTAGGGTAGCACGGACATCATCGAGACCACCTATCCCAACCTTAACATCAAAGCTATCAGGGATTGGTTCGGGATCTTCATTCTCCTCATCACTCACATCAAATCCCAGGCCTTTATTGTAATGGTATCGATTTTTAAAAACAAAATAATTTCTTCAAAAGAGAAAATCCGAAATAATTTTAGAAACAACGGTCGGCAATAAATGCCATAATAATATTTGCCGCGCACAGCGCTAACAGAATCAAATAAATATCCAACGGTAACTTAGAAAACAAATGAATAACAACTATTGAAGACAGTGAAAAGTTTCATCTTCTTATTTTGAAATAAATTCCCAAAGACACCCCAGACCCTTCTCTCAGTCGCTGGCATCCTACTCGCGTGCATCCTCAGTAGTATCTGGAAGGATGGAATTTTGAAAACAAAGAGAGTGTGAGATAAAGGATCTCAGTGAGGTTCTAAGTTAACAAACAGAAAGTAAACAGTTTTTGAAATCAAAATCCTTTTCAGAAGATAATATAACAAACAGAACAGAAAGACAGAACATATATGTCGAAGTCCGTTGGTGCAGCCCGCCTTATTGCTCCTACTCCCAATAGCCCTTATAGCTCCCTCTAGAGGGTATACAACTCCGAACAGAAACAGAAACCCCCGTGTACTTTGGGGAAACAGAACCTACGACCCTAATAGACCTCAGCGACTTCTGCCTCGCGCCTAAAAGGGTTTAGACTAGGCAATAACCAAGCAAACCCGATAGTCCTATACTACCCAAGCCTACCTAGTTACGACCTAATCGACCGGTCACACAGAAACAGACAGAACAGATACAGATACAGAACAAACAGACAATAACAATCGGATCTCGAAACATCGAGAAGTGTTCCTGCAGAAGAGTTAATCCAGAACAGAGTAGCAACAAACAAAGCTAAGTAAATAGTTATACTTAGGACTTAGTTATTTTTACGCAGAAGCATACAGTAAAACCGAATATATAGTAATAGATACAGATAGTCACATAGCCTTCCAGTTTTTCGCAAATAGATAAGTTTAGGGGTGAACACTCACCTTAAACCTTGTGAGCAAGAACCACAAAAAGGTACAGCGAACTACTGGCTAATGGCCGGAGCACTTAAACAGGAAACGTCTAGTTACTAACTAGAAGTCGGAATAAAAGTCAAAACGGTAAAAGCTAAAAAGGTCGAAAGAAAGGTGGTGAAGGTGGAATTCGAACTTGGGACCTCTAGGTTAGTCTAACAATACCAAAACCACTAAGCTGGCAAAACAATCATTTACAAAGTTCAAGGATATAAAGTAGTTAAGGTACAGTTTTCGAAAATCACCCTTTAACTCAACTTTTGAAATTACTAAAACACCCTCAGTAGTGAATTGCAAAATAGTACTAAGCTTTCAACAATATCAGAACAGTCCTCAAAGGAAAACTCAATTTAACAGTTTAGTCCAGAAAATGTGAAATTACCAATTTACCCTCAAGATAGAAATTACCAAAATGCCCTTTATAAATTAAATTACGAAAATATAATCATGGTTTTCAGAAATCAAAATAACTTAACGCTTTCAGAATCAACATAATAGGAGTCCACGATCCTTACACCAAATCCGATCAGTCCAGGTCAAAGAATGAAATTACTATTTTGCCCCTCAGTTCAAAATTGCATAAAGGTCCTTTTAGGTTTCCAGAATTCTCAAAAAGGTGCTCACATGTTCTAGTCATAACAAAACAGTCCAGAATTATTAAATTACCCCTAATGTCAAATTGCAAAACAGTCCCCAACCAATTATTAAACTTCATACTAGTCCAATGACAGTCAAATGCGGTCAACATACCCAAATCGGAGATCGAACAGTCTCAAGTGGTCAAAAACAGTCAAAATCAGTCTAGGTCAAGGGATATAGGGTTCGATCAACAGGGGTAAATTCGTCCAAAAGAGAAAATACAGGAAAATGAAAAACGAAGAGGAGAAGAACGTTTACCTTCGAACGGGACCATAGAGGATTGAACGAAGAATCAAAAAGTAACAAAAGTATTAAACGAGATCCCATATGCGAATCGGATCTACAACGAGCAAAACGGAGGGAGTTGAAAGCTTACCGGAAATTGATGATCGAAACAGACACTGAACAGAACCCGGATGCTGCAGAGGCGTCGAGGGGTGATGACAGGCGGCTAGAGATGAACCGCGGCAGAGATGAGTGTACTGGAGCTGAGCGAATCGGAGCGAGGCAGCACAGAATCGTGTCTGGGCGGACAGAAACGGAGCAGAATCGGCCGACAAGGGGACCCACGAAATGAACGGAGCAGAACCAAGCTCCGGTTGATGATGACGAATGATGATGTGATCGTTTTGATGATTGTAGAGGTGAAATTCTAGTAAGATTACAAACGCTCTTAAATTACAGACTTCTCGAACTATAAAGAACTACCAAACTCTCTAAGTCACCATAATTTGACACAACACACGAGTCTTTGTTCAATGCGAGCACCCAAGTCTTCTGGTTCTCTCTATGTCCAGTTGAGCACCTGAGATTAGAAAGGCGCGTGTGGATGTGTGTTTATCTCCGGCTTGCCTAAGTCAAGCCGGTGCGAGACTTTACTTGAAGGAGCTTGAAGGTTCTCCTTGTCCGAGAGTAATAAATGTACTTAATTAAGACCAGTTATCTTTTTCTTTGGAAATGGCGCCCTTATATAGTTGATGGCCAACCCTAGGTCCACCCAATCTCCCGCTTCCATCTGTCAGCTTCTCATTCGTCCACCTATGTTGAGTAGGCCCAACGTTGTCCTTCATGGGCTTGGCCCAGGCCCATTTACCTATATCTTCTTGTGCTATCTAGAAGATTCCACACTTCTCTTGTCCTTTCTCTCTATGTCGTTGTGATGCGAACCTTGTCTTGTTAAGTATTTGAGTAATGCTCCTTGGCTCTCTGACTATCGTTCCGGACCTCCAATTCTCTCCCTCTCTAGAAGGAATTATTTTAATGAATTAGGCACATTTGTAAAAATGCCCTAGAGGTCCACATAATTCAAGGTTCGGATCCTCTAGGTTCGCGGCCTTTCACCGACGCTTGTACTTTGCGAAGCCTCTTAGTTCGTGGTGGAACGCATGATACGAACTAGACATATTTTCCTTATCAACATATGTCCCCGTAGTTTCGGAGTATCTTAGTAGAAGATAGTGTGAAACTATATTTTAAGTAGTTGAGAACGATTTTATCTCCCTCTCTGAGCGGGGATTTGTTTTCGTCCGTACCTCCAAAAGTGCTTATTTGGGGTAATATTCTTGAAACTCGCAAGGTGATATTTTTTGGAAGACGTATCCGTATCCGCTATGTTCCGTACCTGTGTCATTACTTCACTAGACGTCGTGTCCGTTTTTCACGAGGTGACGTTTTGGACGACGTGTCCGTATCTCTTGTACTCCGTACCTGTGACATTACTTCACTAGACGTCGTGTCCGTTTTTCATGAGGTGACGTTTTGGACGACGTGTCCGTATCTCTTGTACTCCGTACCTGTGTAGCCGATCCTTCGTCGTTATCCAAATAATCAGGGTCCGAATCATCATTTTAATGCAAATATGATGAATGTTATGCATACTATCCGTGTCTATATGCTGTTAAGCTTAACTGCGCGCGTATACTAAGTATCCGTGTCTAGGTGTATGTTATGATAAAATTTTCAATTTTAAAATGATTTTCGGACCTTGCTATCTGGATAAAGATCTTGATCCTTCCGTGTCTTTCACTTTACGCATGTCAAAGTTTTCGAGGGTTTGAACAGTAACTTTTATGCGCTGTCCTCATCCTGTCCGTTGATTTGAACTTCCGATCCTGACTTAGAAGCTGATTTAGAACCTATCTATGCCTATCCACAGCTAACTTTTAGAGAGTCGGAGACCCCCAACCAGCCGACGGTCCATGAAGTTGCGCCTCTTAGAGAGGTTCGTGCTGTTGCTGCTCCTGAGGCTGCTGGAGATGATATAGCTCAAGAACTATCTTCCGAGGATGATGTTCCGGATGAGAATGATGCCGATGCCGATGGAAATGAAGCAAACATTGGCGAGGACGGACAACCTCTAGAAGGTGAGGTACGGGGGTTCCGTGGGGCCCTTTTCCCTGTACCGGATCATTTGGAACCGGCTCTCCGCAAGAGATATGAGAGACTGCGAGATGATATTCATCTTTTCAGCGAAGCTCGAGAGACTAATGCGGACGGATGGATTCCCACAATTGAGTCCAAGGTGACTGAGGATCAGCTTCCGCTTCTTCACCAAAGGTTCACTATTCCTGATGACATTGAGCTTATCGCTCCGGGGCCCGATGATGCTATTTATAACTGTCCGGATGGGGCTCTATCATGCTTCGTCGTTTCTCTGGAGCTCGGATGGAAGATTCCGTTTGTCGAAGAGTTTGCCACCATCTTCCGTGCTTTGGACATCACTCCGATGCAAGTTATGCCAATTTCTTTGGCTAACTTGATATGCTTCGGAGTTCTCATGAAGATGAAGAATGAGCCGATTACATTCTCTAATTTTACACAAGCCTTCACCGTCTCCCTCTCGGGGACTTGTTTTTATTGGCAATTTAAGCCCCGGCAATACTTCTACTTCATCCTTGAGAGTCCGAACTCTCTAGGTTCCGCATGGTGGTCCAAATACTTTTATTTTCGGTACAAGCTAAAGGATGGAGCTCCGGAAACCGAGCAAAAGTATTTCAATGTCCGGTATGACTTTAACAGAGAGTCTCCGGCTGATTACCGTCCGGTGCGTAACCATTGGAGTCCGTGGGCTGCTGCCATGCGGGAGAAAAGCATATCGAAGAGGCCGGAAAAATATTTCTTCTGTGTACTTACGATTCAGCCTCTTCCGGCTTTTGCCAACCTTACGGACCCTGTAGACTTAGGCCCGTATCAGAATGATACTTTTGGTAAATAAATTTTAATGTGTTTCGCATCTTTCATATATTTTTTCCCGGATGTTTAACCCTTGCTCATTTTCCTCATTTTGCAGAAAATTGGCTTGACTATCTGATGGCTGAGGCGCGGAGACTTCAAGCTGCTATTGCCGCAAAGATGGCCGAAGAGAAGTGGAAGAAGTTGAGAACCGGAACAACGAACCAACTGACCAATTTTCCCCAAGAACATCCCAAGGATGGGGTAAAATGGCGACAAGAGGAGGACCGTCGGAGAACTGCCAATCTCCCTCCTCAGGAGATGGAGTCAAGCCGGAAGGGCCTACTTCCGGAGGAGGCCAAACGCCGTTCTGATGAGCGGAAGGCCGAGAAAAAAGGAGAGAAAGATGCGGCTAAGCCGCAGCCTAAGCAGCCTCGGAAGGCTAAAGGCAAGGGAGATGCGGAGGCCCATCCTATGGAAATTGATCAGCCGGCTCCGCAGCCTACTACTACCGGTCCTTCTGCTCCGACTCCTCCCAAGAAGCTTATGGGAGATGCTTTTAAGGCTTCCAAGTCTGGAGCTGGTACCTCCGCTACTGCTGCTCCGGTGGTTGATCCCACAGGAAAAAATAAGCAAGTGGTCCAAGCCCCGGTAAAATCAAAGAAACGGAGAGGCTCCGGTGCTGCCACTTATGCTGACGAGGCGGAATTCGATCGCGAGACTGAAATTGTCCGCATCGCTTCCTTAGATTCTTCAGAGCGTATCCGTCTCTTGGAGGAATCCTTCTCTCAGGTAACATTCAGTTTCCTTAGTTTCCGTTACTTGTTTTTCATTCTTCCGTTCCTTCCTCTCTTAACCTATTTCGCCTGCAGCTTGGCTTAGCTGTTCGTGGAATCTCCGTGGCCGCCGATAATGAGAAGTCTTTGCTGGAAGGCAACTTGCATGCCTCGGAGCTCGAGAGGATTTCCCTTTCTAAGAAGCTTGCTACCGTCCGTGTTAGCCTAACAGAGGCGGAGGCTAAACTTCTAAAAATTGCCCAGCTTGAAGGAGAAGTGGCGGACCTTCGGAAACAGGTGGTTGAGACTTCCAAGCTTCGTGAGGAATTGGCCAAACTTCAGGTTGCATATGACAAGCAACAGAAGGAAGTAGAGGGGTTCTTAGCTTTGATCCAGGACCAGCAGGAAACCCATGCCTGCTATATGAACATGTTAGAGCATTTCCACGATGCTCTTATGATTGGGTTCGTTGGATCCCGGAAGGACACTGTCCAAGATTTCCTCCGTAGCACCTCCTTCCGATACGCAAAAGCTATGGGCTATGATCAGGCTCGGATAGACGGTTTCAACGCCTGCATCGGACAACTGGAACTTGCCGGCCTAGTTCCTACGGACCTCGACTGGGCAGCTAACAAGCTTGATATCTTCAAAGGGCCGGACGGTGGTGAAGACCTTCAGATTCCGAACATTCCAAACGAGGAGCTCGGCAAGGATGAATTTGTAAGTCTTGTAGCTTCGGAAAGTGATGACCTAAAGTTCACGAATCAAGATCCTCGCCTTCTCGGGTTTGTTCCTGATGTCCTCCGGTACTGGTACTTAATGCCGTTTGACAAATATGAGGAGGAGAATCGGGCTTGGTTAAACCTTCCGCATCCTGTGATCGGCCGACCTGCGGATTATAGCCTCTTCGAAGAGGTAAAGACCTTGTGCAAGGAGTATGAAAAGTCCCGTGAGGAGGAGGAGATCCGGAGGAGAGCTGCTGACCCGGAGGCATGGGCTGCTGGAAACGTGGAAAGTTCGTTCAAGAAGAACTTCTACATTCCCCCGTTTCCGACTGTCACAGAACTTAACAAGGATCCTTACGCTCCGCTGCCCTGGTTAAGCTGGAAAGTGCATCTTGAGGAGCTTGATCAAGCAGCGAAGGAAGCTGAAGCTGCGGAGGCCCTCGCTCGAATGACTCAGGAAGCTCAGGAACAAGAAGCCCAGGACCGGATGGATGAAAACGAAGAATCTTCCAAGTTCTCACAGTCTCGGACTCGTGATGAATAGAAGCTTATGTTCCGGGGTATGCCCCGTTGTAATCTGTATTTTAAACAAGTACCCAACATTCGGAAACTTATTTATTTTTTGGAGGTATGCCTCCTTGCCTTTGTATTTTAAACAAGTGCCCCAGCTTCGGACCCTTTGCTTGTTTACTTTATTATTATTGATAAATAATAATTCCGTTTCAAACAAGTCTTTGAGATTCTGAACCTTTGCTTCTTTATTTATTATTTATAAATAATAATTGTCCTTAAGATTCGGACCCTTTGAGCACCGTATGAAACTTGTACTTCGCATCAAACTCGTCCGTATGTGTCATGGTTTCGACATTCTTCTCAAATATAACTCCGAGATTCGGATATCTAACCAAAGTAGGTTCTTATTCCAATTCAAGTGTCTATCCCGAGATTCGGAACATTAAACTGGTTAGTTGCGGTTCGGACACCTAGACTGTATGTCAAATCAAACACAAGTCATAGAGGTACGGAACTTTTGCATTAAAGAATTTCAACGACTTCCATATTTTCAACAAATTCTTCCGTTTCTCTATCCTTATCCGACACTCATTTTGACGTAAAATATGCGAAGCTCTGACGGTGCTCATTTTAATAAGTTAAGACCTAAAAATTTTTCAGGTGAAAATTTTTCGTCTCGGTCTGCCTCCTTATCCGATGCTCTTTTTGACGTAAAATATGCGAAGCTCTGACGGTACTTATTTTAATAAGTTAAGACCTAAAAAATTTTCCGGTGAAAATTTTTCTTCTCGGTCCGCCTCCTTATCCGACGCTCTTTTTGACGTAAAATATGCGAAGCTCTGACGGTACTTATTTTAATATGTTAAGACATAAAAAATTTTCCGGTGAGAAATTTTCGTCTCGGTCCGCCTCCTTATCCGACGCTCTTTTGACGTAAAATATACGAAGCTCTTACGGTACTTATTTTAATAAGTTAAGACCTAAAAAATTTTCCCGGTGAAAATTTTTCGTCTCGGTCCGCCTCCTTATCCGACGCTCTTTTTGACGTAAAATATGCGAAGCTCTTACGGTACTTATTTTAATAAGTTAAGACCTAAAAAATTTTCCCGGTGAAAATTTTTCGTCTCGAGCCTCTCTAACTTGTTTACCGATTAGCTTCGATAAATACTCTCTCTTTCTCCTCATCTTCTTTTGGCTCCTTATCTTACAATAACAATTTTATCTTATGAAATTGCTATCTTGATAAGTATTTGACGGAAATCTAAAATGTTAAGGCCGTAATAAGTTCGCATCAAACTGAATTGTTCATAAGTAGTTGTTAATGAATTTGACGGAAATCATTACAACTCTTTAGACAAATAAAAAGGTTCAAAAAAAGAAAAATAAACAAAATATCAAAGTTCCTAGGTGGTTTTCTACTCTCCCATCTTTGTTCTTCTTTCCTTAGGTGTAGAATTTCCTCAGGTTCTTGATGTTCCATGGTCTCTTCCATCCTTTGTCTTCCTCATCTGCTAGCTCGTAGCTGCCATTTGCTCCTGCTTTGGTGATTTTGTACGGCCCTTTCCATTTTGGTTCAAGTTTGCCTGTTCCATCTTGCTGTGTTGCTTTCCTCAGTACCAGATCTCCCACTTGCAGCTCTCTGTTCTTCACATTCTTGTTGTAGCTTCTTGCCACTCTGTTCTGATAGTTTATGATCCTCACTAGAGCAGTACTCCTTAGTTCCTCCAATGTGTCTAGGTCCATAACTCTTGCCTCATGATTGTCTCCAGGTTCATAACCTTGTATCCTCAGGGTCTCTACCACTGCCTCTGCCGGGATTATAGCCTCTGATCCATAGACCAAGTGAAACGGTGTTTCTTGAGTCGCTGTTCTTGAGGTAGTTCTGTATGCCCATAGAACTCCATCTAGATCATCTACCCAATCTCCTTGGCATGCTTTAAGTCTCTTCTCAATAAGTTCCACCAACGTCCTGTTGGTTCTCTCTACTTGACCATTTGATTGGGGATAGTAAACAGATGTGAACCTTTGCTCTATCTTCATCTTTTTGCACCACTCTTTGAGCCTCTTTCCCGAGAATTGTGTTCCATTATCCGAGACTATAGCTCTTGGTAGCCCGAACCGACACACTATATTCTTCCAAATGAAGTCAAGCACCTTGTTCTCTGAGATTGTGGATACTGCCTCTGCCTCGACCCATTTGGAGAAATATTCCACTGCTACGATTAGGAACTTCTTCTGCCCCGTTCCTTTTGGTAATGGCCCTACTATATCAATTCCCCATCTGTCAAACGGGCATGTGATTATAGTTTGCTTGATCTCTCTGGCTGGCTTTGTGCTTTGCTTGGCATATTTCTGACACTCCGTGCATGCTTTTGCATATCGGATGGAATCTGCAATGATCTTCGGCCAATAGTATCCTTGTCTTAAAATTTTCTGAGCTAATGATCTTCCTCCAGAGTGATTTCCACAACTTCCTTCATGTACTTCTGCCAAAATCTGTTTTGCTTCCAAATTTGTCAAGCATCTCAAGTGAGTACCTGCAAATGATCTCCGGTACAAGTCATTCCCAATCATCAAGTATCTTAGTGATCTTGCAACCACTCTCCTTGCATGGTCCTTAATAATCGGGAGCGTTCCCCTAGTCAAGTATCTCCTGATCTCCTGCATCCAATTATCATCTTCCTCGATGTTCAAGATGAGCTGTTCTTCTACCGTGACGGACGGTTTAGTTTGTTCCATTAGCATTATCCTCCTTGTGTCTATTGCTCCTGAAGTAGATGCATATTTGGCTAACACATCGGCTCTATCATTCTCTCTTCGGGGGATCAACTTCAGCTGGAATTCTTTGAACTCTTCCGCTTCCTCTTTCAGAAAGTTTAGATAGCTTCTCATACTCGGGTGTGTTGCCTCGAATTGTCCCCGAAATTGATATTCCACCAGCTGCGAATCTGTGTATGCTTCCAAATATTCTACTCCCAAGGCCTTTGCTATTTTTATCCCATTCAAAAGAGCTTCATACTCTGCCTCATTGTTTGTGATCTTGAAAGGTAGTGTAATAGCGAACTCTAGTTCTGCCCCTCTTGGTCCAACTACATACACTCCTGCTCCTCCAACGTTTGTCAAAGAAGATCCATCTACCCTTAACTCCCAGTATTCTTTGCTCTCTTGCTTTTGACTCCTCTCTTTTTCTTTCACCATTTCATCTTCTGCTTCATTTTCTCGGTTATTTGCAGGGTTCTCAATTAAAGACATGACGGATGCCTTTTTACTTTCCTCTTCTTCTGTAACCATGTGTTGTGGTCTTGTTGGGAATTCTACGATGAAATCTGCAATCACTTGAGCTTTCCTTGCTGACGGAGCTTGGAAATCTATATCATGCTCACTTAACTCAATAGCCCACTTGGCTAATCTTCCTGAATGTTCTGGTCTCCCCAACACTTGCTTCAGTGGTTCATGTGTAAGTACAATGACCTTATGAGCTCGAAAATATGGTTTCAGCTTCCTTGTGGTGTGAAGTAGGGCATAAGCTAACTTCTCCATGTCCAAATATCTTGTTTCTGCCGCCGCCAATGCCTTACTGACGTAGTAAATGGGCAAGCACTCACTACCTTGCATCCTTACCAAAACGGAGCTGATAGCTTCGTATGTATAGGCTAAGTACAAGTATAGTGGCTCTCCTTCCAGTGCTTTTGCGAGTAGTGGTGGCTATTGTAGGTAGCTCTTAAGGTCTTCCAATGCTTGTTTGCACTCATCATCCCACACAAAATTTTCATTCTTCTTTTTATCTTTCTCTGATTTCCTCAGTATCTTGAAAAAAGGGAGGTTCTTTTCTGCTGACCTTGAGATGAACCGACTCAGTGCAATGACCTTTCCTACTAACTGTTGTACCTCATTGTGTGTTCTCGGATGAGGAAGGTCTTGTATTGCTCGGATCTTTTCTGAATTTGCTTCTATCCCTCTCTCCGTGACCATGTAACCCAAGAATTTTCCTCCTTTTACTCCGAAAGTGCATTTTGCGGGGTTGAGTTTCATCCCATACTTTCTCAAGATAGCAAAACACTTGTTCAAATGTGCTATATGATCAACTTCCTTCT
Organism: Plantago ovata; assembly: GCA_028274465.1. NCBI lineage: Eukaryota > Viridiplantae > Streptophyta > Magnoliopsida > Lamiales > Plantaginaceae > Plantago > Plantago ovata. Next base: position 82,438,175 of record CM051457.1, read on the forward strand.
TTCTCTTTACCAGCATGTCATCCACATAAACTTCCATTGTCTTACCTAGCTCCTCCTTGAACATTTGGTTCACGAGTCTTTGGTAAGTCGCTCCTGCGTTTTTCAAGCCGAAGGGCATGACCTTAAAGCAATAAACACCTCCAGCTGCAAAAAATGCTGTTCTTGGGATATCTTCTTTCGCCATCTTGATTTGGTAAAAGCCTTGATACGCATCCATGAAGCTTAACAAAGCACATCCCGCTGTTGAATCCACTAGCTGATCTATCCTTGGGAGAGGGTAGGGATCCTTTGGGCAAAATTTGTTAAGTCGTGTAAAGTTATTACACATCCTCCACTTGCCGGTCCCTGGCTTTTCTACCAATACTACGTTGCAAACCCAATTTGAATAGCGAACCTCCTCAATGTGTCTGGCTTTTAGCAATCTCTCCACCTCCGCAGCGATAATTGCTTCTTGCTTTGGTCCAAAATTAGTTCTCTTCTGCCTTATGTGTGTGACCTTGGGGTCCATGTTCAGCCGGTGAACTGCTATGGACGGATCGATCCCTACCAAGTCGTTTGTGCTCCAAGCAAACACATCGGCATTCTCCTTGAGACAGGCTATTAGCTTACATTCAACTTCCCAATCCATCTCTGTTCCTATCCTTGTTGTTTTCTCCGGATCTCCATCTATAATCTGCACTTCTCTGATTGTCTCTTTGGGTTGTATCTTATTTTGCTGTAAGAATCTTTTCCTAGGAGTTGGAGCGACGGGCTCCTCTGGGATGACCTTGTACTCCTCTGGATGGATCTCTTCCTCTTTGGGCTCTTCTCTTGCTTTTAAAGCTTCTCCTCTTCTTTGGTCTTTAGTAAGTGACGGACTTACTTTTCGCTTCTTTGTTGGTGCTTCTTTGATGACAAACATTTCTCTTTCCTCTCTCGTCTTCCGATCTCTTGCCTCTTCTTTTGAAAGTGAGTTTCTTCTGACTGAGAGAGTGTAGCACTCCCAAGCTTGATTTATGTTTCCCACTTCTTGTCCTATTCCCGCCGGCGTAGGAAACTTTACTCTATTGTGTAGAGTTGATGCCACTGCGTGAAAGATCCTAAGTGCTGGTCTTCCTAGCACCACTTGGTAAGAAAACTCAATGTCCACCACTAGGAACGGTATATGTCGTGTCACTCTTTGTGGCTTTGTACCCAAGGAGACTTTCAAGTAAACTCTCCCCAACGGGTAAATTTGCTCACCTCCAAAACCAACTAAGGAGCTTCCGACCTTTTCCATTTCTCTGAGGTCAACCCTCATCCTCTTCAACGTCCTTAGCAATATAACATTGACCGAGCTTCCCGTGTCAACTAGAACCTTCCTTACCGTAAAGGCCGCGATGTCCGCCGAAACTACCAATGGCACATCCGGCTCTTCAGTATCTCCATCACACGGGCTCTGGTTTGGGATCTCGCTGTCGTCGAATGTTATTTTGTTTTCCGCTGAACCTTTTGTACATGGATCTCCATATGCATCGGCGACCTCTCTCAGATACGAGGCTGTTTTCTCTCTAGCTTTCCTTGTGTCTCCTCCAGCCGGTCCTCCCGATATGGTGATGACTCCAAACCTTGGCAAGTTATCATCATCCTCGTCTTCATCCCTTTGTCTTTCCTTGTTCCTCCGATGATGATCTTGTTCTCTAGCCTTGCCTTTATCCTCGTACCTCCCCTCTCTATCCTCTTCCCTTCTTTCCTTTCTCTGTCGATCTCTTCTATCATGTCTTGATTGTTCCTCTTTGGCTTCAAACTTTCTCAAGTAACCATCTCTTACTAATCCCTCTATCTCTGTCTTTAGCCACATACAATCTTCAGTGTCATGACCTTTCCCTCTATGAAATTTGCAATATAATCTAGAGTTTTCAGATCTCTCCGAAGGTGTTATAGGCTTTGGCCACTTTATGTTCATCTTCTGCTCAACTATCGATGCCAAGATGTCGGATCTTGGTCGATTTAGAGCTGTGTAGTACGTGTATCTCTTGGGAGGAGTTCTCTCCCTTGGGAAATGGTTTCTCCCGTCTTTCCCTCCTCTTTGATCTGGCTTCTTAAACTTCGAGGAATTGTTCGGATTGTTCGACTTGATTGCTTCCTTATCTTTCTTGTACCCCGCTCTGATCTGCGCATTTTCTCTAAAATCCTCAGAGTTCTTGAAGCTAGAGCACATTTCATCAAAATCTTCATCTGTCTCCAGATTTTGTCCATTTGTGGCTATCACATCTCTGAGTCTCTGATTGGTTGTATTCTCATACAGGTATATGGCCCTTTGTTTGACATTATGGGGTTCAACTTCCATGGCTACCTCGTTGAATCTCACGAGAAAGTGACGTACATTCTCTTGAGGATCTTGGATGATCTTCTTGAGGTCGGTACATGGTTTTTTCATCTTCCTCATTCTGTCAAACTTATGCACAAACTCGTTCTTAAGCTGCTCATAAGTCTTTATTGACCCGTGCGCTAATCGTCCCCACCAGTCCATAGCGTCATAAAAGAGAGTGGTTGGAAATGTTAGAGCACACATGTTTTCATTGTGTCCATATGCTTCCATCCTACTCTCAAATCTACTGATAAATCCGTATGGACATGATTTTCCGTAATACTGCTCTAATGATGGTATGGTCGTGTCAGGCTTCTTTTGCTCCTTTCTGATTTCCAAACTCAATGGGTTCTTGATTTGGACTTTCTCCTTCTCTTTAGACGATATCTGCTTGCTTAGATCATTCATCTTTTTAAGAATTTCCCTCTGCTCTTTCGCTATCTCTTTCGGTGTTAATTGTTTCTCCATCTCTTGTCTTGTTTGCCCACCTCGTGGTTGAGTTTCTCTTGCATGCTCCTGGGATCGATGTACGGTGGTAACCATCGCATCTTGAGTTGGAATTAGCTGAGTCGCGCTTATCCCTGATGTGGGTATCACTCTCGCATTTTCCACTTGAGTATCCGACCTTCTTTGGAGCACTTGCCTTAAATCTTCTGACCTTACAACATCTTGTGCTTGACCTTGAGTAGTCCTCGTCTCCCATGGAAAAGTAAGTCTATCTTGAACTGGTCTACTTGATGTCCCACCCAAGTCCAAGTTCAGTGGACGTAATGGGGCGGGAGGATTAACATGACGGATGTTATCCTACAAGTTCAAGAGGTCATTGTTGGTTAGATCTACTACGCTTCTCATAGGTTGAGTAGCCAAGGGCAAAGTAACATGTCGGATGTTTTCTCTTGTTGTGGCTACCTGAGTATGCGATGGTGATAACAAAGAAGTCGGAATCTCAGTGGTACCTCCTAACTCAAATTGAAACAAGTCATGAAGACGACTTAGTTGCTCATTTGTCAAACCAAAGAGTGCGCGATTGTCTAACACATATCCATTTGGCAACACAAAATTCCTCTCTTGAGCTTGTGAATCTTGTACCGGGATAGTTGTCGTAACTACCCCCTCTGTCGAGCCAGGGATGAATGGTGGTGCTAATGGGTTCAACAGTTAAGATCCTTGAAGTGTGGTCTCAATCGGTGGGTTTACTACCACCGGACTCACCGTCCTCGCTAGATTGTCTTGCACAAGATTTCTTCTGGCATCTTCTAGTTGACGTAACTCTTCCTCTGCCACTCTCCTTCGGTGTTCCAAGTTATTTAGCTCTGCTCTTTGAATAGCCAATCTCCTCTCTCTCTCTTGCTCATTGCCCAGTGAATTTGTAGCCGAGTTACTGGCAGTGTCTCCATCTTGATGTTCATTTCTTCTCCCTACATTTACATTTCTACTGACTCCACTATTTCCTCTTCCTCCTCTTGATTTTCCTCTTCCTCTGCCTGGTGGCCTTCCTCTTCCTCTTCCTTGGTTTCGAGTTGAATAATTATGTCCCACCATCTCTTCTCAGTGGAGTCCAGGAAATCTTTTAGTAAAGATTCCCACAGACGGCGCCAAAATGTAGAGGTGAAATTCTAGTAAGATTACAAACGCTCTTAAATTACAGACTTCTCGAACTATAAAGAACTACCAAACTCTCCAAGTCACCATAATTTGACACAACACACGAGTCTTTGTTCAATGCGAGCACCCAAGTCTTCTGGTTCTCTCTATGTCCAGTTGAGCACCTGAGATTAGAAAGGCGCGTGTGGATGTGTGTTTATCTCCGGCTTGCCTAAGTCAAGCCGGTGCGAGACTTTACTTGAAGGAGCTTGAAGGTTCTCCTTGTCCGAGAGTAATAAATGTACTTAATTAAGACCAGTTACCTTTTTCTTTGGAAACGGCGCCCTTATATAGTTGATGGCCAACCCTAGGTCCACCCAATCTCCCGCTTCCATCTGTCAGCTTCTCATTCGTCCACCTATGTTGAGTAGGCCCAACGTTGACCTTCATGGGCTTGGCCCAGGCCCATTTACCTATATCTTCTTGTGCTATCTAGAAGATTCCACACTTCTCTTGTCCTTTCTCTCTATGTCGTTGTGATGCGAACCTTGTCCTGTTAAGTATTTGAGTAATGCTCCTTGGCTCTCTGACTATCGTTCCGGACCTCCAAATCTCTCCCTCTCTAGAAGGAATTATTTTAATGAATTAGGCACATTTGTAAAAATGCCCTAGAGGTCCACATAATTCAAGGTTCGGATCCTCTAGGTTCGCGGCCTTTCACCGACGCTTGTACTTTGCGAAGCCTCTTAGTTCGTGGTGGAACGCATGATACGAACTAGACATATTTTCCTTATCAACAATGATGATGGAAGGTGTTGGTGACGACAATTGAAATGAAGAAGATGATGAACGGGTTAAAGTTGATGTTGATGATGAAGGTCACGGTGATGATGATGAATTTTGGTGTTATTGAGGATGATGATGGAGGCACAATGATAATGTGAAAATTGAAAGAAAGAAGAAAAAGTTTTCTTCTCCAGTTTCTTCAAGGTGGCGTGAATGGGAGGAGAATGAGGAGAGGATGGAGACTAATTAGGGTTAGGGTTTTAGGAGATTGGGCCATCAGAATGGGCTTGAGTGAAAATGGGTCACGAGATTGGGCCAAGAGAAAAGGCCAGCAATCAAACCCACATGATTTGGGCCAAGGGAAGAGCAAAATCATATTGATAGCCCACTAGCGTGACGAGACAAATTCCTACTACGCGAATTTTCTAAACTCGAATTCGATTGCGCGGGAAAGAAATTAAATAATTACCGAATAAAATAAATTACTTAGGTAAATAAATAATTAAAAAAAATTAAATAAATGAATAAAAAAATACGGGGCGTTACATTTATCTTCCTCCTTGGCCAATGGAGGCTCACCTTGTGCACAACACTTGCACTCAGCAACCTTCTTTATGGTGATCTCCACAGGAAGGTCTCCTACCAAGGTTATCGACATCAACTTCTCTGTGTTACTGGGCAACTTCCCTTGCTCCCTACTTGCTCCACGGTCAATCATCTCTTGCCTAGTACTTGCCTCCAATTGATCAAGCCTACCCCTCGTCTTTTCTGAATCTTCTTCATATCTCTTCATAAATCCTTGTGTGTTATCAACCATCTTCTGCAAATTTTCCAAGAGAGCAACTGACTTGGACTTAGGTGCTTCGGCTCTAGGAGTAGGGTTTTCGCAATGATCATTACCGTAGTTGAGATTACTATGGTCTTGGTTAGGTCCATAGGTTTGGTTCGGACGTGCATAACCTTGGTTGCTTCGGAACCCCTTCTTCCAGTATCCACCACGCGGATTCCTACCATCTTGCCGATAGCTAGCCTCCTCACGGATCCCAAATTCTACAGCAAACACCTCTTCTTCTCCTGCTTCTACCCAATAAACACCATCGTTTGCTAGTTCAGACCTACACATATGAGCCCCATGCCCATAGTTCTTGCATACCCTGCAAACCTCATTGGAAAGAGCCTGTCCCATCGAGCTCTTAAGAGCCTGCCTCATCTCATTGGCAAATCCATCAAACCTATCCTCACTCACACCATTCAACTGAACTTCAGGTTTTGCTGGAACTTCAGTTCCACGCCTCGTGTTCATGCCCCTTGGATCCTTGAACTGAGACCCCTTCGCTAGCCTTTCGAAACACGCCCACACATCTTCGGCGGCCTCCTCCCAAATATTTCCATGGCACTGGAAATCCACCACATGTTGGCTCTCATATGTGAGCCCATTGTAGAAGTGTTGGACGAGATCAGAAAGTTCCATCCCATGGTGTGGGCACTTGTTCTTGAGGTCTTTGAACCTCTCGAGAGCAGTGTAGATGGTTTCATCGTAGTCTTGCTTGAAACCGCTGATTTGCGCCTTCAGCGCGGTGGTCAAAGTATGGGGAAAATATTTCTCCATAAAAGCAGAAAACACCTTAGCCCAGGTGTCGAGTGAACCAGCCTCCAGAGAGCCTAACCATGCTTTTGCATTATCACCAAGCCCCATAGCAAAAACCTTCATCCTCAGCTCATCATCCGTGATCCCTGCTCTAGGCCTTGGAAGATTGTTAATGAAATCCTCAATGTCGTTCAAGAATCCCATAACATCCTCCCTAGCCAACCCGTAGAACTTCAAGAGTTGCTGGAACATGTGATTCTTAATCTCCAAATCACGAGTTGCAGCAGAAAGGACAATAGCCGGACCTCTCATCCGTTCCTGGTTGGGTTGAACCCATGATTTCAAAAGTAGGCGAGCCATCACAAAACCTTCCCAAGAGTTAAATTGCTGGAAAATCTCCTGCAGAGAATCAGAAAAATCCTCCTCCACTACTTTGGCTCGAGCACTATCTCGCTTACTTCGATGATATACCCTATCAATCTCCGCAATAGGTTCAACAAGAGGAATTCCACTAGATCTTGTGCTTCGCATAAACTACTTGAAACGAATCAAGTGAGTATCAAGGGTAAACAAACTAAACTACTAATTCTAGAAATTGAATGCTGAAAATATAAACAAGCTAAAGAGTAAAACGTATTTAAAGTCCCGACAACGGCGCCAATTTGATGAACGAAATTGTCAGACTCGAACAATCAAATGAATTTGTTTTAGCCAAAGGGCAACTCACAACTACACAAAACACGTAGTGCAGAGGTAAGATGACCTCGAGTGTCGATCTCTAGGGACTTAACTAGCTTTAACTACAATAACTATCATAAATTCAGTAAACAAATTTAACTTAGCTTAACTTAACAATATATGACGAGAGCTGGTGATAGTAGTGCTCATTCTAAGCATCGGGTTCTAATTATGCATGAAAGTGCAACACGTACTGCTTTAAAAGTAATTCGAATTAACAAACACCAAAAGACAGGTTTTGACATGTATTTGAAAGCCTCCTATCTATACTAATACTTGGCTAAGGTTGTCAGGCTTAGTGCAAGCAGTACTTGATAATTGTAAATATCGAATCGATGATCTTGAATTGTCCTAGTGTTTTCTAACACTTTTATACGAAGATGTTTGGCTTAGTCGGATCAAAGAATCGAATAAAATAATTCTACAAGCAAAAGATTCAGAAAGTCAACCATGCACAATATGAACCCTAGCTATGAATTTACATACTATCACCAACTAGAAATTTAGCAACTCATATCAAATTCGAAATCAACAATAGCAATCATAGATGAAAACATAATTCAATTGAAAGATAGAGTATGAAAAAGGTGAGATACAAAGTTACCACCGAGGGTTGTCAATCTCCGGTGAATAGCTAAACTCAAAAGTTTCTAGCAAGGTGAGATCAAAAGATGTCCAAATATCTACCTTGATGCTCCAGATCGCTAAGAAAAAGTAGTTCTAAGTCAAAGAAAACCCAGAACAAGCTCTAGGGTTTATGTCTACAAAAGTATGATCTAAGATATGAAAATTCACAACTTTACAAATTATATATATCAGCTCGTGAAACAGTCTCAGGCGGACTGCCTGGCACAAGGCGGATCGCCTGAGATGCCAGGTTGTGCGCCTCGTACGGGCAGAGAATTGCCCGTGCTTTTCTCCTCTAAGTCTTCAACGTTTTAGTCTTGGGCACGACTATGAGCTCCGAAACTTGGTCTTTTGGCCTGGAAACACGTCCCGGTACTCCTTGACACACCACGAGTGATCTCGTTGCACCAAAACTTCAACGTTTCACCATGATTCATATCCAAAAGTGCGATTTTCACCTAAATCCTGAAAATAACAAAGAAAATGGAAACGTGACACTATTCTAACAAAATGCACTAAAATGCATATAAGAGGATAGCTAAATTGGTGAAAAAGAACCGAATGAGAGCGTAAAAAACACTGTCATCATAATCCACTTATTAACAGGTTTTCTGCTCCTTGGATCAGGATATGTTTGCGTTTCAGCATGTAGTTGTTCAGTACTACTGGTATCTTGTTGTGTCTCTGCTGAAATTGGTTCATCAGCAACTGCTTGTTCAGCATTGCCGGTTTGAGATAACTCGTCAACAGACACAGGAAGTTGCGTAGTTTCAGCAACATCGTGAGCAACTGCGTCCTTAGCCGGAAATTCTTTATCATGAACTACATTTATCTTGTCATGACTTGGGGTAGGAGTGTCATTGTCAGAATCATCATTAAGTTCAATTGCTTTGACATTTCTGGCATTGGATTCAGTTCTTTGCTCGTGTATGAGTAATTTCTTCATACATTTTGATATCTCTTATTCAGCAGGGACTCCGTGTGATATTTCATAGAATAGAACATCCACTGATTCTTCGATCGTTTGTGCCTTTTTGTTGTAAACTCTATAAGCTTTGCTATGCAAGGAGTAGCGAAGAAATATCGCTTCCTCTGCCTTTGGTTGAAATGTTCTTAAGTATTCTCTACCATTGTTAAGAACAGAGCATGTGCAACCAAATACTCTTAGATGAGTGATGTTAGGAGGTCTTCCAACAAATAACCCATAGGGAGTTTTGTTGTATTCCTTAGTTATGAAGCATCTATTTTGAGTATAGCAGACGGTGTTAATCGCTTCAACCCTATAAGTTTCACTAATTTCAGTGTCAGCAAGCATTGTTCTAGCTGCTTCCTAAGGGTACGATTCTTCCTTTCAGCAACACCATTTTGTTGAGGTGTCCTTACTGAGGATAACTGATGTTGTATGTCTTTGGAAGTGCAATACTCAGTTATGTACTGGTTTACAAAATCAGTACCATGGTCTGTTCTGATGACTTTTACCTTGTCATTTTTCATGACTTCGAGCTTGTTCAGCAAGTTAGGTATTTCAGTCATTGTTTCAGACTTGTGTTTGATAAAGACTACCCAAGTAAATCTTGAATAGTCATCTACCACCACCAGACCATACTTCTTGCCAGCATAGCTTGTTGAAGAAGATTCAAACAAGTCCATGTGCAAGAGTTGTAAAGGTTTTGTAGTTGACGGTACTGCCTTGTTCTTGAAAGAAGTTTTGGTTTGTTTACCTTGCTGACATGCAATGTAAACACCATCCTTCTTAAAAGTAACCATAGGTAATCCAACTACAAGTGCCTTTTTAGACAACTTATTCAGCATGTTGAAGTTCAGGTGACTTGTTCGTTTATGCCAAAACCATGCTTTTTCAGCAAGGCAATCATGATCTGAGATAAGTCATTTTTCAACGATTGCTGAAGACCAATCTACGGTAACGAGACCTCCTGATCTTCTAGCAACCATGATAACCTTCTTTGTCTGAAAGTCAATAAGTTTAAATTCATCACTTTTAATTTTGATGAAGTAGCCTTTGTCAGCAAACTGACTCATGCTGAAAATGTTAAACTTAAGATTTTTGACATAAAGAACTCCCGAAATGGTAATGCATCCTAACTTCACGTCACCATAACCTTTAGTAGAACGAAAACCTCCACCAGCAAACCTTATTGTTGGACATTTAGACCACCGTCTATAGTTTATAAGGTTTTTTTTTATTGCCCGTCATGTGCTTTCCGTAGCCACTATCAAAGTGCCAAATTGCATTGTTTGTCTCCGTGGCTGAAGACTGCACAATCAAGAGCAGACAAGTTAATTACCCAATATTGGATGCCCATTAACATATTCAATAAAACGTCCAGTGGAAGCCCAAGTCTTGAGTTTTTCAATCATGACTTGTTTTATACTTGTTGAGGAACTAGAGGGTTTAGAACCGAAAGACTTTTGATCATTGCTAATCAAGTCCACTTTCTGATGTGGTGTCTTGCTTGGTTGACCCTTTTGCTGAACATACTTTTCAGTAAGTTCTTTTCTAGCAAGTTCCTTCTAGTCCTAGCATTTTGAGTATTGTCAGTACTCTTAGGCTTGGATTTGTTCAACTCTTTGAAGTATCTTTGCTAACTATGTTTATACTCATGAACCCAAATCCACTTTTTGGAGTATGTTGTGCTTTTGTCTCAGCAACCTTAATTGATTCAGGTTTGTCAGCAAAGGTCTTCTGATTACTTTTAGTAATCTTGCCTTTAGTCTTAACAAATTGCTTTTCAGCAACTTGTTTGGCGGAATGCTTTACATCATCCTTTTTCTGAACAGTTTGCTTTTCAGCAACCTGTTTTACTTTTATAGTCTTGTTACTTTGAGTAGCAAGAGTGAGCTTTTCGGTCATAGGAACTTGATTGCTTATTTCAACAACCTTAAATTGACCAAATTGATAAAGTTTTGGTTGACCACTATCAGTTGCACGAACAAAGGTGATTGGTGATTTGTCTTTACTCAAGAGTATTTCATCATCACCTTTATACATAGCACCCAAACCTTCTTTCTGAGATGGATCTCTCAGGTAATAGTTTAGTTCAGTCAGCGTGTTACTAGCATCCGCCTAAGATTTGAAATTGACTTTCATCTTTTTCATTTCGTGTATTACAACAAGTAACTTTAGAATTGAGGACTGATACTCTTCGAATTCTATTGCCATTTGAGCATTTTTCTCTGTAGCTTCAGCAATTAACTTCTTGAGATGCAATATTTCAGCATCCTTCTTTTCTGACTCAACGCTCAGCAAGATGTTTGCTCAGAGTTTTCTCAAATATTTCGATTTCTCCTTGAATTCTATCAAGGTCAATATCATCTTCACTTTCTGAATCAGAGTCAGAGGTAGGACAATTTATCTGACTGGCCATGAGGCGGAACTCGTAGTATGACACATCTGGATAAGCTTCCATAGCTATTCCACATACTTCCTTGCCTATCTCTACGTCTAGAGTGGCTTCTTCTTCTCCAGTGTCTGAATTTTCTACCTCACTGTCTTCGGAGCTTGTTTCAATGCAAAGAGCATCGATTTTTGCTTGAAGCTTTTTCTTTTCTTCAGCAATCAAAGCCTTCTTGAACTTCTTCTTCTTTTAACCAGATTTCCCTTTCAGTAAGGGGCAATTTGCTTTGAAGTGTCCAGGCTTTTTGCAATAAAAGCAAGGATCATTGCCAACTGCTGGTTCTTCGGAGAAGTTTGCTTGCTGAGCTTGCTTGTTCAGCGAGCTAGCTTCATTTTTGTACTTATGGTAGCTGTTACCAAGATGCATTTTCAGTTTCTCTTTTGCTTTTCGCCTTTCAAGTTCCTCACTGATGAATTTCTTCATATTTCTAACTACAAGAGCGTTTTCATCAGTAGGCTCTTTATCATTCTTCTTTTCAGAAGATGACGGCTTGGCAGCAAGACCAATGTTTTGCGATTTTTCAGCAAACACATTTTCTCTTTGCTTTATCTCATAGTTGACAGTAGCAAGATGAGAGAACAACTCGGTTGGAGTGATATTTGGCATTCCTTGATTATAGTAGAAATTCTGAGTATGGATCCATTCTTGATTCATACTTCTGATTATGGTTTTCACCTTTTCAGAATCTGAATAGAAGTTTCCAACTCCTAAGGCAACCATCTCACTCACTAGAGTTGTGAATCTGAAATCCAAGTCTTCCAGTGACTCATTGACACTTGGTTTGAAGTTTTGAAACTTCAACTTTAGCACTTCGAGTTTGTTTTCCTTGGTTTTGTCAGATTCAGCACAAAGATCTTGAACCATTTTCCAAGCTTCTTTAGCAGTTTTGGCACCCTACAGTTTGCACTGTATAGTATCTGGAGTAGATCGAATAATGATGTTTCTTGCTTGGCCATCAAGACGGAATCTTTTGGCGTCATCTGAACTCCATTCCTCTCTTGGTTTTGGAACGGCGGTGTCGACCGGTTCACCTAAGATAGTTTCCTTTCCAGCAGTATCTGTGGTTTTGTGAGGAAAACTTCTCTCAAGTTTAGTGATCTTGATTGGTCCATCGTTTATGACAGTAACCATCTCATCATTAATGGTTTCAAGATGTAGCATCATGTTGTTTCGCCATTTTTCATAGTTTTCCAGCTTTAGCAAGGGAGCGTCTCATAACAACATCCTGTCAGCAAAAGACTACCAAACTAATCAAGTGAAAGTGATTTACGGAAAGCACCTAAGGGGATCTAGGTTCAGTGCTGAAGGTTAAAGAACCTGGCTTTGTTCTCAGCAAATACTTATTACTTTTCAGTAATGAGTTTGCTGGTACTTAACTTTCTCAGCAAGTACTTATTACTTTTCAGTAATGAGTTTGCTAGCACTTAACTTTCTCAGCAAGTACTTATTACGTTTCAGTAATGAGTTTGTTGGTACTTAAAACAGAGTGCGGAAGTCTTTTACAATAAGTGCTTTTATCAGAGAGCTAGTTTCAGCAAGTGAGCAGAGTGACAGCGTACGAGAACTGTAACTTGCGGAAAACTATGTGCAGTAAAGTAAATCACACAAACAGTTTTATAGTGGTATCTAAGAGTGGCGTAATCTCTCAACTAATCCACTTTATCCTTTCTAGGACTGAATCCACTATGATAATATTTGAGGTTCCTTACAAATTCTATCACTAATGATTCTCATAAACCAAAGCACACTTGCTTTGTTTCCAACCTAAACTAGAGAACTATAACCTTGTTCTCCACCAAACTTGGGACTTATAATTAGCAACACTATGCTTGATTAATTCCCCCTGAATTTCACGCCTGAAAAGGATGTTTATCAGTTAGAGAGGTTTGGGATGAGATGACTTGAGTATAACTTTTCAGCTATAACAAGTTATCTGAAGACACACAACTTGTAATACTTTGCAGTAAGCAAGTTTGTTGTTTCTGGTGTCAAGACTTGTTCTTGTTCCGAAGAAAGAACACTTAACTAATTTCTTAGTCGTGAATGTTCTACTTCTTCACAAGTATCTTTTGTTTCAAGCTTAAGTCTTGGAACGGATCAATAGGAAGTAAAGAGTAGAGAAGGATTTGAGTGTTTAAAGCACAAGTGAGAGTTTGATCACGTTGTTGACACACCTTCTACTATTGCCTGTTGACTTCTATTTATAGTGTCTCAAGGGATCCGTTTGAATTTCAAATTCTAAGGCTTTGTACCTTAAGATGTCACTATCTTGCTTTTGTACTTTCAACAGCGTCCTTCATTTGTCTTCTTGTCTTCATGTTCTTCGCGTGCTTACTTTGCATTTAATGTTATTTTGAATCAAATTCAAATATGAACGTTGGAGCCAAAATGCAAGTACTCTTCATTAAGGAGGTCACATATGTTGTCAGCAAGTGGTCAGTCTCAACAAGCACAACCTACCCTATCATATAGATTTTCACTTATGCAAGTTGTTGCTGAAATTCTCACTTTCTGAGACAACATGTGCCTTTGTAGATACCTCTCTCAGAATTCTTCTAAGTCTTAAGTCTTCGAATCTTCAACTTTCTGAGCGGTTCTAGGTCTTCAATAGTTCGTTTGTAAAAACAAAGTACATTATCAGAAAGCTTAAGAACCTAACTAGTACCTACACTAAGTGTTTCGGCAAACGTTTCTCTTTTACAATGTCCTTAAAATTCTAAATTCCTATGGACCTTAAGAGTACTAGTTACTGGACTTTCCTTAATTTATCATGGTTCAATTCTCATCAAAATTAAAAGTTTCCTAACAAATAGTTGCTGAGGTAGAAGCTTTGTTCTCTTGCTTTGTTTCAGAAATTGAACCCAAAACCATAGAAGAAGCTCTAAAGCATTATGAATGGATCAAGGAAATGCAAGAAGAATAGGATCAAATTGAAAGGAACAAAGTCTGGAAACTTGTACCCCTTGCTGAAGGAAAGAAAGCAATTGGTACTAAGTAGGTGTTCAGAAACAAGCTGAGCGAGTCTGGTGAAGTAACAAGGAATAAAGCACGTTTAGTTGCTCAAGGTTAATGTCAGACTGAAGGATTGGACTATGATGAGTCATATGCACCAGTTGCAAGATTGGATGCAATTAGACTCTTCTTGGCCTTTGCTCCTCATAACGACTTTATAATTTACCAAATGGATGTTAAAAGTGCACTCCTAAATGGTGAACTTGCTGAAGAATCTATCTAGAACAACCCCCTGACTTTGAACTTCCCTCAGAAACCAAGATGGTATAAATGGTTCGGAAAGTTGTATATGGTCTAAAGCAAGCACCTAGAGCTTGGTATGATACCTTAGCTAAGTTCTTGTTGGATAATGGTTTGAAGAAAGGTGAAGTTGATAAAACCTTGTTTACCATGAACCATGATGGTAAAATACTCTTACTCCAGATTTATGTGGATGACATAATATTTGGATATAAGGACAAGCAACTTTGTGATGATTTTGCTAAGCTCATGACTAACAAGTTCGAAATGAGCATGATGGGCAAATTGAATTATTTCCTAGGATTGCAAGTCAAGCAACTCAAAGATGGAATATTCATAAATCAAGAAAAGTATGCGAAGGAAATGCTCATAAAGTTCAGGATCAAAGAGGAAGAAGAAACCTGAAAAGATCCCTATGAGCGTTGGTACCAAATTTGGCTATACTAAAGAAGACAAAAGTGTCGATGAACACAAGTATAGGAAGTTCATTGGTTCCTTGTTGTATTTAACAGCAAGTAGGCCTGACATTCAGTATGTTGTTTGTGTGTGTTCGAGATTTCAATCTGATCCCAGAGAATCACACTACAAGAAAGCTCTTAAGATACTGAAATATGTCAAAGGCACAGTCAATGTTGGACTATGGTATCCAAAAAATTCTGGATTGGAATTGGTTGGTTATTCAGATACTGATAATGGTGGATCAACTCTTGATCGGAAAAGTACCTCTGGAACTTGTCCGTTCCTAGGTACCAGACTAATTTCATGGTTTAGCAAGAAGCAAACCTGTGTGGCCAATTCATCCACTGAATCTAAATACACTGCAGCTGGTTGAACTCTCTGCTCTTGCTGAGAAGAGTGTAAAGGAGATTCTTAGAAAATCTTGTGTTGGAATAGTTTAGTCCCTTGTAAAAGCTTTGTTTTGTTTGCTGAGTACTTTAGTTATCTATGAGCTTTCATGTAAACTTACTGAAAGATAACTATCAGCAATGAACTTTTTTACTCTTATTGGTTTTTTATTATGCAAACTATTTATGCTTACTGTTATTATTCAAGTATGTTTGCATTAATCAACTGATTTATTCAACATCAGAAACCTCTAAAAGGGTAACAATTAAGTTAGCCATGGATTGCTAACATCAAAAATGGGGAAATTTGTTCGGAAACTTGTAATTTTGATGAGCAATTAACAATGCTAAATTAAGGAAATTCCAGTAACTAGTACTCTTAAGGTCCATAGGAATTTAGAATTTTAATGACATTGTAAAAGAGGAACATTTGCTAAAAGATTTAGTGTAGGTACTATTTAGGTGCTTTAGTTTGCTGATGATGTACTTTGTTTTTACAAATGAACTATTGAAGCACTAGAACCTCTCAGAAATTTGAAGATTCGAAGACTGAAGACTTAGAAGAATTCTGAGAAAGGTATCTACAAAGGCACATGTTGCTCAGAAAGTGAGATTTTCAGCAACAGCTCGCATAAGTGAATCTATATGACAGAGTAAGTTGTGCTTGCTGAAACTGAGACTGACCACTTGCTGAAAAACATATGTGACCTCCTTGCTGAAAAACATATGTGACCTCCTTGCTGAAGAGTACTTGCATTTTGGCTCCAACGTTCATATTTGAATTTAATTCAAATAAACATTAAATGCAAAGTAGGCACGCGAAGAACATGAAGAGTAGAAGACAAATGAAGGACGCTGCTGAAAGTACAAAAGCAAGATAGTGACATCTTAAGGTGCAAAGCCTTTGAATTTGAAATTCAAACCGCTCACTTGAGACACTATAAATAGAGGTCATCTGGCAAAGAGTAGAAGTGTGTCAACAACGTGCACTTGTGCTTAAACACTCAATCTTCTATACTCTTTACTGCCTATTGATCCGTTCCAAGACTTAAGCTTAAAACAAAAGCTACTTGTGAAGAAGTAGAACATTCACGGCTAAGAAATTAGTTAAGTGTTCTTTCTTTTGAACAAGAACAGGTCTTGACACCAAAAACAACTTAACTTGCTTACTGAAAATTATTACAAGTAGTGTTTCTTTAGATAACTTGTTATAGCTGAAAAGTTATACTCAAGTCATCTCATCCCAAACCTCTCTAACTGATAAACACCCTTATTCAGGCGTGAAATACAGGGGGAATTAATCAAGCATTGTGTTGCTGATTATAAGTCCCAAGTTTTGTGGAGAACAAGGTTACAGTTCTCTAGTTAGGTGGGAAACGAAGCAAGTGTGCTTTGGTATCTGTAGAATCATAAGTGATAGGATTTTAAGGAACCTCAATCTTATCTTAGTGGATTCAGTCCTAGAAAGGACAAAGTGGATTAGTTGAGAGATTACTCCACTCTCAAATACCACTATAAAAGTGTTTGTGTGATTTACTTTACCGCATTTAGTTTTCAGCAAGCTATACTTATTGTACACTGTCACTCTGCTCACTTGCTGAAACTAGCACTCTCTGAAAAGCCCTTATTGTATAAAGTCTTCCGCACTCTGTTTTTAAAGTACCAGTAATCTCGTTACTGAAAAGTAACAAGTACTTGCTGAGAAAATGAAGTACCAGCAAACTCATTACTGAAAAGTAATAAGCTCTTGCTGAGAAAGTTTTAAACGACCGAAAAGTTTGAAAAGACTATTCAACCCCCCCTCTAGTCATTTCTTGTTGGTTAAAGGGACCAACAGTATCCCTTTTTATTGAGGTAGTTCAATCAATCCAAGGTTATACCTTAGCATTGCGAACCTATTATCTGGAAGGGTCTTGGTAAAGATGTCAGCAAGTTGATCATCGGTACCTACTTTTACAACCTCAATGTCTCCTTTTTCCACATGATGTCTAATGAAATGATGTCTAATATCAATGTGTTTTGTTCCTTGTTACTTCTCGAGATTCACTCAGCTTGTTTCAGAACACCCACTTTGTACCAATTGCTTTCTTTCTTTCAGCAAGGGGTACAAGTTTCCAGACTTTGTTCCTTTAAAATTGATCCAGTTCTTCTTTATGCCTTGATCCATTCAGAATGCTTTAAAGGTTCTTCTATGGTCTTGGGCTCAATTTCTGAAACAAAGCAAGAGAACAAAGCTTCTACTTCAACAACATTTGCTTCTTCAGCAAGTTCTTGATTAGTAGATACTTTGGATCTTGTCACTTGGCGTTTGTCAATATCACCAATCATATCCAAAGAGGGATGATCTCAATCAAATGAATTTGTTTTAGCCAAATGGCAACTCAAAATTACACAAAACACGTAGTGCAGACGTAAGATGACCTCGAGTGTCGATCTCTAGGGACTTAACTAACTTTAACTACAATAACTATCATAAATTCAGTAAACAAATTTAACTTAGCTTAACTTAACAATATATGACGAGAGCTGGTGATAGTAGTGCTCATTCTAAGCATCGGTTTCTAATTATGCATGAAAGTGCAACACGTACTGCTTTAAAAGTAATTCGAATTAACAAACACCAAAAGACAGGTTTTAACATGTATTTTGAAAGCCTCCTATCTATACTAATACTTGGTTAAGGTTGTCAGGCTTAGTGCAAGCAGTACTTGATAATTGTAAATATCGAATCGATGATCTTGAATTGTCCTAGTGTGTTCCAACACTTTTATACGAAGATGTTTGGCTTAGTGGGATCAAAGAATCGAATAAAACAATTCTACAAGCAAAAGATTCAGAAAGTCAACCATGCACAATATGAACCCTAGCTATGAATTTACATACTATCACCAACTAGAAATTTAGCTACTCATATCAAATTCGAAATCAACAATAGCAATCATAGATGAAAACATAATTGAATTGAAAGATAGAGTATGAAAAAGGTGAGATACAAAGTTACCACTGAGGGTTATCAATCTCCGGTGAATTGCTAAACTCACAAGTTTCTAGCAAGGTGAGATCAAAAGATGTCCAAATCTCTACCTTGATGCTCCAAATCGCTAAGAAAAAGTAGTTCTAAGTCAAAGAAAATGCAGAACAAGCTCTAGGGTTTATGTCTGCAAAAGTATGATCTAAGATATGAAAATTCGCAACTTTACAAATTATATATATCAGCTCCCAAAATAGTCCCAGGCGGACCGCCTGAGATGCCAGGCGGTGTGCCTCGCACGGGTAGAGCTTCGAAACTTTTTGGTCTTGGGCACGACTATGATCTTCGAAACTTGGTCTTTTAGCCTGGAAACACGTCCCGATACTCCTTGACACACCACGGGTGATCTCGTTGCACCAAAACTTCAACGTTTCGCCATGATTCATATCCAAAAGTGCGATTTTCACCTAAATCCTGAAAATAACAAAGAAAATGGAAACGTGACACTATTCTAACAAAATGCACTTAAATGCATACAAGAGGATAGCTAAATTGGTGAAAAAGAACCGAATGAAACTAAGGGCTTACTACTGTTCACCAAGTGAAACTAAGGGCTTACTCTCGTAACATTCTCTACCTGGACCTGGTAAGTGGCGACGCAATGATGCATAATAAAATACAAATGGTTGCCCTGTGCCTATGAAACTAAGGGCTTACTACTGTTCACCAAGTGAGACTTTCCCTCAAGAGAGGCCGAACACATACTGGCTCTCATCAAACGAAGGAGGGTTCCCTAATAGACAACACTCCCCTATTCTACCCGACTCTTAGAGCAAAGACTCTTCACCACTTCCTGAATGGCAGGACGAGGGTAGTCTAGAACAGACCTTGGACTAGGCGACACGAAAACACAAGGAAGAATTTACAACTCGATTTTAAACAACTACAAAACCTGAAAAATAATGCATCGCTTTGCTAATCTGCTTTTTGGCTTGCTTGGACCCTTCTTTTGTTTTTTTGGGTCTTATTCTTTTTTCCTTTTTTTTTCTTTTCTTGTTTTTTTCTTTTTCCAGATTTCTGGAATAGATTTTTTCTTCTTTTTGCTTCTTTTTTATTTTATTTTTTTGTATATAGCCAGCAGTAGCAACAATGAAAAGAAATAATAAGGACTCTACAACAACCTCCCCAAACCTTTTCGAAAGAATAGGTTGGAGCACAAACTCACAAAGAAGAAGAAAAACAAACTCAACATGACTCAACTATACGAAAAACAAGTCATAACAATGGTAACCCCCTCCCCAAACCTATTCGTTAGAATAGGTTTCAAACAAAGGATCACACACCTCACTCTACCTCCTTCCTAGGCATTTAGCAATCTCAAAAAGCAAGGTGAAGACTTGTTGCCTCTTAGGTACATAATTACACGAGAATACAACCAAAGACTCTAACATGCAACATTTTATAAGGCCTTCGTGAACCGGAGTAGAGAAAACACCACATAATGATGTCGAGACTACCAAGTTTAACTAGTGCACATACGAATATGACAAGCCAAGCGAGACAAACCTCAAACTATTCCATAGAAATGCAATGCATGGTCAATTGTCAAAAACACTTAATCTATACAATAAAAAAGTTCTGAATATTTGGCAATAAACTCCACACAACAACATGCTAAAACTAGACTAAGGATGAATGCATACGAACAAACTAAATCCTAAGAAAGCGGTAAACGTGCAAACAAAGGTAGAATCTAAGTACAAGATACAATACTCGACGACAACAAGTTATACAAAACTAACATCATAATTCACATAACACCCTCCCCACATGAAGCTCAAGCTGGTCTCCAGCAAAAGAGAGAATGAGGAATGTAAAGTGATACTAGATGTTACCGAATGTGTGGCCTCTGTCGGTTGAGTATACCAGAATGGACATGTGAAAAGACTAGTAATCCGGGTCATAATCCCCGTAATAGTCGTTCCACATGTCAGAGAGAAGATCTTGAGACTGTTGTAAGGTCTCCTGCTGACGATCCAAGAGCATCTGCTGCTGCAAAATAAGCTGCCTCTCGTTCCGGCGATGCTCCTCAACGAGTTCCCAATCACGGTTGCGCTTGGCAACATAACCATCAAGAGTATCCTGCAAACCCTGGACAGTGGTGGTTAGAGTTGCAACATTCGCATCAAACCCATGGAATCTGTCATCAAGGTAGGTCTTGAGCTCAGTAAAATCAAACCCCCTGGAACCACGTGCTACCCGCGGTGGCTGCTATGACCCACTAGGAGCGGCAGTGTCTGGAATACGGTCCCAATCATCGGTCTCCATGTCATCGACATCACTCACATGAGGTGAGGGAGATGGAGATCCAGCTGCTACATCATCAGCGGTGGCGACCGAAGGTACAGTCTGACGGAACCTATGTTCCTGCTCATTGATAGACGCTGGAGTCAAGGCCGAGGTGATGGAGCCCGACTCATCAATACCCTCAACCCCGTGGTACTTGCAGTAGGCAGTGATCAAGCAAGGAAAAACAAATGGTTTCTTCTTTTTGTTCCAATGCCTATGGTACTCCTCATAGATAATGTTGCCAATATCGATACGGTGCCTATCCAATAGACAGTAGATGAGCTCTGCATACCAAGGCTGAATGGAAGTATCATTGGTCCGAGGAATGAGATTGGCCATAATGAACTTCATAGCCGTCCTAGCCTCAAGATTGACGTCCTTCCTCTCCAGCCTCTCCGGTCTATCACAATATGGGTACACATATTCCCTGTGGCAAATTACCTCTGTGACTCTCTCGTCAATCACCCGGCCCCCTCTCGAGTACTTATATTCGTGCGCGCTCCCGGTAAACTCCCGTTCCCCGAAGTGGATAAAGTCAGAAATCGACTGAGGAGTCCATGGCACTAGTGTGTTCCACACTGGAACGCCCCCCATGTCTGCACGGTCTGTGTATCCTACATAGAACTCTTGGATTAGTGATACATCGTACCCATTGAACCGGTTGGAGGTGTACCACTTCCAGTTCCTTTTTCCCTCCAAGCTATATAGCATTCGGCAAGCCGGTGTATGACCATAACTTGCTGGGATTTGGATTTTACAGTCATGGACGATCGAGCTGGGCTTAACGGCAGCTTCCTCCTCAAGATCCAGTCGAATGGAGACTGCTTGGAGTGATGGTTCATAAGCTTCATTGGCTTGGGAGCTCGAGGCTGCTCCCTTTCCCTTCTTGTTCTTGGATGTCCCGGCTTTCTTCTTGTCATGATGCATGGTACCTGAAACACAACAATGAGTATCTTGTACTCAACAAAAAACGATATGCTAATGCAAATGCATAGTGTGCAAATAATCGAGTGTCAACTTTGAGTAATTCTACTCCCTTAACCCATGTTCTAGTCTAGCTAACCTATGTTAAGAACAATCATGCAATTCATCACAATCATGGCTCATGCTACACAACGAATAACCTCAAATTCATAAGGCAACATACATATCATATGGTCAAAATCACCAAAAAATCTCACAATCTATCCAATCAAGTGTTCTACCAAGTAGTCTATAATAATCATATCAATTTGCTCGAATTTAATAAGGAATGAAAGAATCAAAACAATGCAATCAAGACTTAGAAGTCCTAATTGAGAAAAGACCCCAATTCAACAATCTCAACAAAATTAAGCATGCAATTGATAGAGAAATAAGTTAATAATCACACAAACAAGTAACCCATACAACATATAAGCTCAATTGAAGCAAAAATCAAGAAACCCCCAAATTTAGAAAATTAGGGTTCTTGATAGGTTACCTCAGATCTGGGAATTGGATGAAGTATGAAGAGATTTGTACGGATGAAGATGAAGAGCACGTAATAGGCTTCGATTCAAGCTAAAGAACATAAGATTTGGTGGAGAATTGGAAGAATTATGGAAGAGAGAAGAATTTTGGTGATTTTTCGAGTTTGGAGTAAAGAGGAAGAAGAAGAATAAACAATGATGTTTTGGTGCAACGAGATCACCCGTGGTGTGTCAAGTAGTACCGGGACGAGTTTCCAGGCCAAAAATCCAATTTTCGGGGCTCAAAACCGTGCCAATGGCCGAAATTGAAGATCCGGAGGAAATAAAGGGCACGGGCAACTCTCTGCCCGTGCCAGGCGCACCGCCTGGTGCCCGGCGGTTCCGACAGCAACTATATATAATTTCAAAAGCTGTGAATTTTCATATCTTTCATCATAATTTTGCAGACATAAACCCTAGAGCTTGTTCTGGGTATATTTTCTCTTAGAACCATTGTTTCATAGCGATTTTGGAGCTAGAGTAGAGGTTTGGACATCAATTGATCTCACCTTGCTAGATCTTTGTGAGTTTAGCAATTCACCGGAGATTGACAACCTTTGGTGGTAACTTTGTATCTCACAATTTCTGCTATTTATCTTTCAATTCAACTATGTTTTCTCATATGATTGCTATTGTTGTTTATGATTTTGATATGAGTAGCTAAGCATTTAGTTGGTGATAGTATGTAAGTTCGTAGCTAGGGTTCAGATTATGCATGATTGAGTTTCTGAGTCTTTTACTTGTTTTATTGTTATATTCGAATCTTTGATCCGACTAAGTCAATATCTTCGTAGAAAAGTGAAAGAAACACTAGGACAATTCAAGATCGTCATTTTCAATATCTTCGATTACAATTACTGCTTGAACTAAGACTGACAACCTTAGCCAAGTATTAGTATAGATAGGAAGCTTTCAAAATACACGTCTACAAATCTGTTTTTGGTGTTTGTTAATTCGAATTACTCTTAAAGCAGTACGAGTTGCACTTTCATGCATAATTAGAACTTGATGCTTAGAACGAGCATACTATCACCAGCTCCCATCATATATCGTTATGTCAAGCTAAGTCAAATTTGTTTTCTGAATATATATAGTTAGTTATTTAGTTAAAGCTAGTTTAGTCCCTAGAGATCAACACTCGAGGTCATCTTACCTCTGCACTACGTGTTTTGTGTAGTTGCGAGTTGCCATTTGGCTAAAATAAATTTATTTGATTGTTCGAGTCTGACAATCTCGTTCATCAAATTGGCGCCGTTGTCGGGGACTATAACTCCTTTTTACTCTTTAGCTTGTTTATATTTTTAGCATTCAATATCCAGAATTTAGTAGTTTAGTTTGTTTCCCTTTGATACTCACTTGATTCGTTTCAGGTAGTTTATGCGGAGCACGAGATCTAGTGGAATTCCTATTGTTGAATCTATTGCGGAGATTGATAGGGTATATCATCAAAGGAAACGAGATAGTGCTAGAGTTGAGGTAGTGGAGGAAGATTTCTCTGATTCTCTGCAGGAGATTTTTGAGCAACCTGATTCTTGGGAAGGTTTTGTGATGGCTCGCCCACTCTTGAAATCATGGGTTCAACCCAACCAGGAACGGATGAGAGGTCCGTCTATTGTTCTTTCTGCTGCAACTCGTGATTTGGAGATTAAGAATCACATGTTCCAGCAGCTTCCGAAGTTCTACGGGTTGGCTAGGGAGGATGTCTTTGGATTCTTGAATGACATTGAGGATTTCATCAACAATCTCCCAAGGCCTCGAGCTGGGGTTACGGATGATGAGCTGAGGATGAAGTTCTTTGCTATGGGTCTTGGTGATAAAGCAACATCATGGTTAGGCTCTCTGGAAGCTGGATCACTTGACACCTGGGCTAAGGTGTTTTCTGCTTTTATGGAGAAATATTTTCCCCATACTCTTACTACCGCGCTGAAGGAGCAAATCAGTGGTTTCAGGCAAGACTACGATGAGACCATCTACACTGCTCTCGAGAGGTACAAGGACATCATGAACAAGTGCCCACACCATGGGATGGAACTCTATGATCTTGTCCAGCACTTCTACAATGGGCTCACATATGAGAGCCAACAGGTTGTGGATTTCCAATGCCGAGGAAATATCTGGGAGGAGACCGCCGAAGATGTGTGGGCATGTTTTGAAAGGCTCGCGAAGGGATCTCAGCTCAAGGATCCAAGGGGCATGAACATGAGGCGTGTAGTTGAAGCTACAACGAAACTTGAGGTGCAGTTGAACGGTGTGAGTGGGGATAGGTTTGATGGCTTCGCCCATGAGATGAGGCAGGCTCTTAAGAGCTCGATGGGGCAACCTCTTTCCAATGAAGTTTGCAGGTTGTGCAAGAACTATGGGCATGGGGCTCATATGTGTAGGTCTGATCTAGCCAACGATGGTGTTTATTGGGTGCAAGCAGGAGAAGAATAGGTGTTTGCTGCAGAACTTGGGGAGGCTAGCTATGGGCAAGATTGTAGGAATCCTCGTGGTGGATATTGGAAGAAGGGGTTCCGAAGCAACCAAGGTTATGCACCACAAAAACAGACCTATGGACCTAACCAAGACCGTAGTAATCTCAACTACGGTAATGATCGATGTGAGAACCCTCCCCCAAGAACCGAAGCACCTAAGTCCAAGTCTCATGGACACTTTGCAGAAGATGGTTGATAATACCCAGGGGTTTATGAAGAGGTATGAGGAAGATTCGAAGAAGACGAGGGGTAGGCTCGATCAATTGGAGGCAAGTACTAGGCTTGCTCACCAAAAGATGCAAGAGATCATCGACCATGGAGCAAGTAGGGAGCAAGGGAAGTTGCCCAGTAACACGGAGAAGTCGATGTCTATAACCCTGGTAGGAGACCTTCCCGTGGAGATCACCATTAAGAAGGTTGCTGAGTGCAAGTGTTGTGCACAAGGTGAGCCTCCCTTGGCCAAGGAGGAAGACAAGGGACTAAGATTTGATGTGAGTGATGAGGAGGAGGAAGATTCCGAACCAATCCCTGATAGCTTTGATGTTAAGGTTGGGATAGGTGGCCTCGACGATATCCGTGCTACACTAGATACGGGAGCATTCTCTAATGTGCTCCCAATGAATCTGTATGAGAAGAGTGGTCTGGGGACGCTAGAGGAGCACAAGGCCATTGTGCAACTGGCGGATGGATCCTATGTGAGGCCGGAAGGTGTTGTTCGAAATGTCTTTATGAGGATTGGTGGCACTTCTGTTTGCACCAGTTTCGTGGTGATGCCGGCATCGCAGTGTGAGATGAATGATGTGGTTCTGTTTGGAAGAGCTTTCTTGACCAAGGTGAGATCCGTGATCAATATCTACAGGGGATCTTGCACCATTGAGGTAGATGGAAAGCAACATACGTTGCAAGCCATTTCTGATCATAAAGTACATTCCATTCATTCTAACCCCATAAGTTTTTTTGGCCTTGCTGCGTTTGTTCGTTCTCATTCTCAGGTACTAGGTATGAGAAAGAGATCCATTAAGGGGAAGGCTAGTACCCGTCTGGAAAGGAACTAAGACACAAAGAGAAGTCGAGTCAGAGACTACTAAACAATGGCGCTTTCCGGGAGGCAACCCTGAGTTTTTATTGCTTTCTTGCATTGCATACATACATCGAACAATTTGTTTTTTGATAAGTTTTTGTGGTTTGTTTATTGTTTTGTGCTTTTTGTATGTCTTGAGTGAATTTTTCGAGTGTTAAAGTGAGGAAAATGTTTTGGAGTGAAAATTTTGTGAGAGGGGCCGAACAAAATTCGGCCCCCAGCCTCTGTAAGTGGGAGGCGCACCGCCTCCCATGGGGGCGGTCCGCCCCCCACTTCCAGAGAGCTAGCGGCTCTCTTGAGGTGAGAGCCAGAACGCCGCCCATGGGGGGCGGTCCGCCCCCCACCACCAGAGAGTTGCCAACTCTCTGGAGTGGAGAGGCGGACCGCCGCCCATGGGGGGCGGTCCGCCCCCCAACTCCAGAGATTTGGAGACTCTCTGGAGTTGAGAGGCGGACCGCCCCATGTGGGGCGGTCCGCCCCTCAACACCCGAGAGCTCCAGCTCTCGAGTGCTGTGGGGCGCACCGCCGCCCACCCGGGGCGATCCGCCCCACAGGTCCAGAACAAACTAAAAGCGGGATTTGTCCCCTTTTTCCTGATTCTTCATCCTTTCTTTTTCTTTTACTCGCAAAATCAAAAAAAAATCCCAAAATTCTTCACTCTTCCATAATTCTTCGGATTATCCACCAACTTTTGTGTTCTTTAGCTTGAATCGAAGCCCATTACGTGCTCTTCATCTTCATCCGAACAAATCTCTTCATACTTCATCCAATTTCCAGATCTGAGGTAACCCCTCAAGAACCCTAATTTTCGAAATTGGGGGTTTCTTGATTTTTGCTTCAATTGAGCTTATATGATGTATGGGTTATTTGTTTGTGTGTTTATTACATGATTTCTCTCTCAATTGCATGCTTAAGTTCGTTGGGATGGTTGAATTGGGGCTTTTGCTCAATTAGGATTTCTAAGTCTTGATTGCATTGTTTTGATTCGTTCATGCCTTATTAAATTCGAGCAAATGGATATGATGACTATAGATTATTGGGTAGAACACTTGATTGGGTAGATTGTGAGTTTTTTGGTGATTTTCGATACTATGGTATGCATGTTGCCTTATGAATTTGAGGTTATTCGTTGTCTAGCATGAGCTTTGATTATGATATAGTACATGATTGAGATGAAATGCATGATTGTTCTTAGCATAGGTAGCAAGACTAGAACATGGGGTGAGGGAGTAGAGTTGGTCGAAGTTGACACTCGATTACTTGCACACATTGCATTTGCATTGGCATATCGTTTTTGGTGAGTACAAGATACTAATTGCTGCGTTTCAGGTACCATGGTTCGTGATAAGAAGAAAGCAGGGTCATCCAAGAGCAAGAAGGGAAAGGGAGCAGCCTCGAGCTCCCGAGCCAGCGAAGCGTATGAACCATCGCTCCAAGCGATCTCCATTCGACTGGACCTTGAGAAGGAATCTGCAATTAAGCCTCGCTCCATAGTCCGTGACTGCGAAATCCAAATCCCAGCAAGCTATGCTAACACACCGGCGTGCCGAATGCTCTATAGCTTGGAGGGGCGAAGGAACTGGAAGTGGTACACCTCCAACCGATTCAAGGGGTACGATGTATCACTACTTCACAAATTCTACATACGATACACAGACCATGCGGACATGGGGGGCATCCAGTATGGAACACACTAGTGCCGTGGACCCCCCAGACGATTTCAGACTTCATCCACTTAGGGGAACGGGAGTTCACCGGGAGTGCACACGTATACAGGTACTCGAGGTCAGGCCGGGTGATTGACGACAGCGTCACACAGGTGATCTGCCACAGGGATTATGTGTACCCATATGGCAATAGACCGGAGAGACTAGACAGAAAGGACCTCAACCTTGAGGCTAGGACGGCTATGAAGTTCATCATGGCCAATCTCATTCCTCGGACCAATGATACTTCGATTCAGCCATGGTATGCAGAGATTATCTACTGTCTTTTGGGTCGGTATAATATTGACATCGGCAACATCATCTATGAAGAGTACGAGAGGCATTGGAACAAAAAGAGGAAGCCCTTTGTCTTTCCCTGACTGATCACCGCCTACTGCAAGTACCACGGGGTAGAGGGTATTGATGAGACCGTCTCAGTCACCTCGGCCTTGACTCCAACATCTATCATTGAGCAGGAGCATAGGTTTCGACACACCATACCTTCAGCTGCCGCCGCCGATGACTCACCACCTTCCTCACCGAGTGATAGGGATGACATGGAGACAGATGATCGGGACCCTATTCCAGACATTGCCGCTCCTAGTGGGTCACAACAGCCACCTCGGGTCGCCCGTGGTTCCCGAGGATTTGATTTTACTGAGCTCAGGACCTACCTCGATGACATATTCCGTGGGTTCGATGCCAATGTTGCAACCCTGACCACCACTGTACAAGGTTTGCAGCATACTGTTGACGGATATGTTGCCCAGCGCAACAGTGATTGGGAGCTCGCGGAGGAGCATCGCCGGAACGATAGGCAGCTCATTTTGTAGCAGCAGATGCTCTTGAACAGGCCGCAGGAGACCCTACAGCTGTCCCAGGATCTTCTCTCCGACATGTGGAACGACTATTACGGGGATTATGACCCGGAGTAATAGTCTTTTTAGATGTCCATTCTGGTATACTCAGCCGACAGAGGCCACGCATGATAGTGTATATGTCCTAGAGACAGTCCTTACTAAGGGCATGGTGCCCTTATAGAGGACATATATGTACTATTACACAGGTCAACGTAATATAATATATGTTTGTTTAATTTTACTGTTGAGTATCGCTTTCATATTTATGTTACACCAGGCTGCAGCATGTCATATCTTTATTGTTGTCTGTATTGATATTAAACATGTCCCCTCGGATAGATGACCGATCACACAGTTAGTGGGAGCTATGTGAGTTATCATCTATCCCAAACTCTCCCTAGTCGTGGCACATCTCGGATGTGGGGGTCTGAATGAACCTGACAAGACTAGTATGCGTGGAGGTTATACTTGTTGGAGCAAGTGTGAGCCGATCCCACGGCTACGAAACGGATTGTTGGACAATCAAGGAACGTTCCCATAACTGCGCATAGTTGTCCGAAGAAGCTTTATCGAACAATGGAAGTACACACCGGACACTCCCATCGATGTATACTCTACACCGACGTGTCTATGGGAACCGGTGAGTTGTCGAAGTGATGCCATTCGTCCTTTGCACTTACAGGACTTTATCATCACATTTGTTGCCCCATATCCTTGGTGGACCCGTCGATGTCAGCTCTCAATAAGCAGCTGACCTAAGACACGATCCAGGATTATGGCTAAATACAAATGGGGGTGATAAGTGATTCTGTGAAGGATTCATCTCTCAAGTGTAGCACAGGAGAGCACTGCTCATAGTCTGCATAGTTGTGTTGGTAAAGTCACTGGCCAGTGCAAATGATATACTATGATGGTCATAAGTATATCTTAACGAAGCAACTCCCTGAGACGCCCGTGGATGTATTATTGGGATAGACACATCATCGATCCTAGATACATTCGAGCAAGTCAGATGAAGGGACGTTACCATCGCCGCGTTGAGCGCAACAGGCTTCGCAACGAAAGGGTTAGCTTTGAGAAACCTCTCAAACGTCCTCACGTATTAATATTGCAAATGGAACCGTCTAGGAATTCCATGTTGCCTAGTCTAGGACTTGCTTAATATGATGAGGCCCTATGGGTCACACTATGTGATGATTCAGCCTATCAGAATATCCTTTATGATGGAATCGCAATTAATTTGGAATTAATTGTGATTGATGGATTATAATTGATTTGGAATTAATTATAATATTTGGTGGCTCAATTAATGATTTGGAATTATTAATTGAATTGGCTAATTAATTGTATTTTATGTAAATACAATTAAAGATTATATTTTGGAAATATAATGGAGATTTGATTATAAAGGATATGTTAATTTAGAATTGACATATGCACTTGGGCAAAATCTACTTGGAGTTTGGATTGCCTTAGAAATATAAGTGGGTCCAAAATGTGGGACCCACGTCCCGTAGGACAAGGCGCGCGCGCGCGCGGCTGGGTAGGTGAAGGAGTTCGACTCCTTCCTCTATTAGAAGTCCAAGGGATAAGTTAGAGTTTCCTGATTGAGTTTTAATTTGATTGGGAATCAATCTAAATTTGATATTGGTTTCCTTGTGCGATAAGAATTAGATTCTTATTCCTTTATGAAGTCTAATTGCTTATGCTTTAGGCTTCTATAGACTACTATATATAGTAGACTATTAGAGAGAGTTTCAGACACAGTTTTGAACAGAGTTTCAGACACAGTTATACTACCCAGTTTTCTTAGAGAAAATAAAACTCTCCCCTCCTCCATTAGCCTCACGCGCGCGCACACCACCACCGGAGGGAATTGCCGCCCCGTTTTCTTGGTCACAGAAAGAATATCCTAGCATTCTTCCGATAGGCTGTTCATCCGTGGATACCAAGGTTGAGGTTCTAGGAGCTGGAAACTAACTCTTATTGTCTTGCAGATATACAAAGTATTGTAGATATCTTCGACTTCGACGAAGGAGAAGATACACCGGAATATTACGAAGACTTGGAAGCTGCTTTGGAAGTAAGGTTAGTCTTCTAATTGACGTGTTTATATATATATACGACATATGCATAATCAATTAACCAGTATGTTAAGAAAATGTTTAAAATTCCGTTGTGTACCCTAGGGGTAACTCTGACCATATTTTCTTACAGTGGTATCAGAGCGAGGTTAATTGATTACGTATATACGTATATATATATTGTATGATTTTGTAGATATGTGGATGCAATTGATTCTATGATGAATTCGATTTTCAAAAGTTTTGTTTTTTTATATAAATTTAGAATTTATATTTTTTCAAAAAAAAAAAAAAATTATATATATAATTTTTCGACCGGGCCGCCTGCGTGACGCAGGCGGCCGGCGGCGCCTGCGGCAGCAGGCGCACGGGCGCCTGCGGCGGCAGGCACCCTGCCTGCGGAAGCCGGCGCCTGGGGCGCCGGGCACCGGGGGGACGGGGTCCCGTCCCACGTTTTTAAAAAAAAAAAAAATTATATATTTTCGGGTTGGACCCAAAATCGAATTTTGAAAGTTTTGAGGATTGAATTTTATATTTGGAATATAAATATGATTTAATTGTAATTGTTTTAAACTAGAGGCGTTAAATTTAATTAGTATAAAGTTAAAGGGCTTATTTGTAATTTATCAATTTATTGTTTATTGCAAATTGGTCCTTCTACTTTTGAATTTTAGATTTAACACCTCTAAGGTTTTTAAAATTACAATTAAGTCCTTCGGGTTTTCAAAAATTGCTACTTGGTCAATAGAATTTTCGAATTTTCAATCTAGTCCAAATTTTCAATTATTTCATAGAGATTATAAGTATGGGATTATAATTTTCATAATGAAATTATGAAGTCATTTGTCATCCACATAGGCTACTACTTGTTCAATATGCTCAATATGCTATTGTTTGACAATGCATGTTTAAATACCATGTTTTTACATTCCGTTCGACCGCTATGCATGCGAGGGTAGGCGG
The DNA here is from genome assembly GCA_028274465.1 of Plantago ovata. NCBI lineage: Eukaryota > Viridiplantae > Streptophyta > Magnoliopsida > Lamiales > Plantaginaceae > Plantago > Plantago ovata. The sequence goes on from CM051457.1 coordinate 82,469,318, forward strand.
CGCCCTCTTATATGTCGGACCGCATATTTATGTATGGGTAGGCGGCACCCATTATGTGCTTGACCGCGTTTAGAACTAGAATGGATAGGCGGCATCCATTACGTGTAGAACGTTCATGCATGATGGGTAGGCGGCGCCCTTATTTGTTTGTAGATGACTGATAACAACCCTCAAGCTACAAGCCCCAACCAATATAAGTACAGAAATATGTATATGTATGTATTTCTGAGATGCTTTCCATAGGGTGCTTTAATTCTGAACTTTCATTGCGTTTTCTTGTATTGGCGACCTCGTCTTACAAGACTCACAGTAATCGTCAAATTAGAGTAAGCCTATGGTTATGACTTACTGCATATTGTATCTAGCCACCTCGATAGGTACAATATGTAGGGCATCGGGTTAAATTAGATTTAACAACCAAGAGTTGCGTGACGCAATTGGATAGTCTTACTAGTCCTACCGGTCATATTATGCTATGCGACCAGCCCCCGTTGGAGTATGGCATAATATGGATTTGGATCTTGGCCACTATGGTAACTTGTTGGACATTACCCGTATGTTTGTTGTGGGGGCAAGCATATGTGAAAATAGTGGGAGCTAAACAGATAAAGGACCTTGTTGTTTAGTTATGTTGACTGTGTATTTAGAAATAATATTTCAATAGTTGATTTATTATTTTCGTTCTATATTATTTCTCCTGGAAAACCGAAATGGCGAGTATCTCGCTCCGTGCTGTCTTAGAGAAGCAAATTTTGACCGAACCAAACTTCCTAGATTGGATCAGGAATATATGTTTGGTGCTGAGGTACGAAAGGATTGAGTACGTCTTGGACGAGGCTAATCCCGTGTGTCCCGGGAATCAGATTGCCGATCAAGTTGTTGATTTGGAATCAAGCAAACAAGGCAAAGTCTGATAAGCATCATGAGGATGCTAGATCCGCGCAGTGTATTATGCTGGCGGCAATGAGAAATGAGCTGCAGAGACAACATGATAGCATGTTGCCGTATGAGATGCTAAAGCATCTTGAGTCAGTCTTTAAGACGACAGATAGAAGTGTTGAATTTGATTTGATCAAAGAGATACACAGATGCAAGCTCAATGAAGGAGGGAACATGCCTGAACATGTTCTCAAGATAAGAATAAGATCATGGTGATCTTTGTCCTTCAATCATTGCTGAGTTCGTATTCGCAGTTCATCGTTAACCACGATGAAATGCGAAGGACGTAGCACTGCCCGAACTCCATAATATGCTGAAGACATATGATCAAACTCTTCCTAAGAAGGAAAAGTCGATCATGTTTGTTGGGCAACCGTCTAACCGAAACCCGAGAAACAAAGGTGCTAAGGGTAAGGGAAAGTCGGGAGCCAAGGCTAACACTTCGAGTGATAGGCCTAAGCGTCTGAACCAGAAAAGGAAGTTCAAGAGGAGCGGAATGGTACACACAGATGAATGTCTTTTCTGTAAGCAGAAAGGACATTGGAAGAATGATTGTCCTAAACTAAGGGCAGATCAAGTTAAGAAGCCGCTGGCTTCTAGCTTAGGTATGTTTGTTATTGAAATGAACATGACTACTTTTGACTCCAATGGTTGGATATTAGATACAGTCTGTGGCTCGCACATTTGCAATAATGTGCAGGGGCTAATTGAACACATGCTAGTCAAGCAAGGTGAAATCGACTTGCATGTTGGGAACGGCAATCCAGTTGAAGCCAAACGCGTTGGACGCAACAAGATAGATTTACCTTCAGGACAATGTTTAGAACTTGATAATGTTTATTTTGTTCCATCCATTGTCAGAAATATTATTTCCATTCCATTGTTAAACAATATGGGTTTTTCCTTTCGATTTGCGAATATGGAAAGGCTCGCTTGGTGAATGGTTTATATATTCTGCAAAGTAGTCTACCTTTATTTCAAATACATAACAAACAACCGTCTTCAAGTAAGAAAAATAATCCATCTTATCTATGGCATTGTCGGCTAGGCCATATCAATGAAACACGGATTCAATGACTAAGGAAGTTGGACTACTTAGAACCATTTGATTTCGAATCATATGGTACATGTGAATCTTGTGTTAAGGGTAAGATGACGAACAAACCTTTTGTTGGACAAGGTGTTCGTGCCACTCGTTGGTTAGAGCTCATACATACCGATGTATGTGGACCGTTTAAAGTCTATGCGCGTGGGGGTTATCCTTACTTCGTTACCTTTACTGACGATTTCTCAAGGTATGGATATATCTTTCTTATGAAGAATAAATCCGAGACCTTTGGGAAATTCAAGGAGTTTAGGAATGAGGTCGAGAATGAATTGAACCTAAGGATAGTCACTCTTCGATCAGATCGAGGAGGTGAATACCTTAGTGAAGAATTTATCGATTACTTGAAGGAAAATGGGATTCAATCGCAATGGACTCCTCCTGGAACACCACAGTTAAACGGTGTGTCTGAGAGGAGGAATCGAACCCTGTTAGACATGGTAAGATCAATGATTGGATTCTCGACTCTTCCAAAGTATCTGTGGGGATATGCACTACAAACTGCAATCTACATTCTGAACCGTGTACCATCTAAATCAGTGGAGAAAACTTCTTATGAGTTATGGAAGGGAAAGAAGCCTTCACTAGGCTATCTTAGACCTTGGGGCTGTCCTGCGATAGTCAAGCTGATGCTCACTGATAAGTTAGATGCCAAGGGTGTCAAAGTATATTTCATAGGCTATCCTCGTCAGAAGAGAGGCTATGAATTCTATCATGCTGAAGATCACAAGGTGATCGTGTCTAGAAACGTGAAGTTTTTAGAAGTTGAATACCTAGAAGAAGAGAGGTTAGATGATATGATAGAACTTGAAGAAATTCAAGACTTTGACACGCGCGAACATGAGGTCTCTAAATCTTCTGATTTGGACTCAAGTTCAGTGGGAGCTTTCGAAGCAGACAAGGGTAGTGATATGACACTTGCTAGGCATGTCATAGTCAGTGGGAGTCCTGTGATTAGATCAACAGTTGAAACCACACCAATAGAACCCGTTGTCAACCAACCTGTGCAACAAGTTGCACAAGAGCAGCTCCCGCAAGGGAACAGGGTCGCGCCCAACGACCAGCTGCATCAGTACCCACTGATAATGTTCGTGTTACACGAAGCCAGAAAAGAAAAGCACCAGAACAAGTCGAGCTCCGTAGGTCGAAGAGGATCCTTAGAGGACCTCAGAAGCAAAGCCTTATGATAGAAGACATCAGTGAACTTGATGTCGGTTTATCAGATCGGGAATATCCCGAGACCTACAAAGAAGAATTAATTGATATTGACTCAGACAAATGGCAAAAGGCCATGGAATTAGAAATGGATTCAATGTACCAGAACCAAGTTTGGAACTTGGTAGACTTGCCCCAAGAGGTTAGACCAATTGGGTGCAAATGGGTCTTTAAACGAAAGACATATGCCGATGGCAAGGTACAAACGCACAAAGCTAGGCTTGTGGAAAAAGGCTACATGCAAAGGTATGGCATCGATTACGATGAAACCTTTTCACCAGTAGCAAAATTGAAGTCCATTCGAATTCTACTTGCGATAGCTGCCTACTATGATTATGAAATCTGGCAGATGGATGTAAAGACAACCTTCGTCAATGGCAACCTTGAGGAAGAGGTCTATATGGTACAGCCGGAAGGTTTTATTAGTAAAATCAGGCCAACTGCTGTATGCAAATTACAAAGATCCATCTATGTGCTAAGCAAGCGTCAAGGAGCTGGAATATCCGCTTTAATGAAACTGTCAAATCGTTTGACTTCATCAGAAGCAAGGAAGATCCCTGTGTCTATGCGAGACACATCGACAAAGGAGTTGTTTTCATGATCATTTATGTAGATGACATTTTGATCATGGGAAACAATGTCTCTATGCTAGAAGAGACTAAAGTTTGGTTATCAAGTACCTTCTCAATGAAGGACTTGGGTGAACATCCTAGGGATCAAAATCTATAGAGATAGATCCAAGAGGATGTTAGGATTGACACAGTCCACCTACATCGACAAAATACTGAAGCTTTATAAGATGGACGACTCAAAGAGAGGCTTTCTCCCAGCTAGGCATGGGATTGTCTTATCAGTTAAGGATAGTCCTAAAACTGATGAAGAAAGAAAAGCAATGAGTCGTGTGCCCTATGCTTCGGCAGTAGGGTCTATAATGTATGCAATGAATAGCACAAGGCCCGATGTGGCATATGCGCTTAGTGTCACTTGTCGACACCAACAGAATCCAGGAGTACCTCACTGGACTGCTATAAAGAACATTCTTAAGTACCTTAGATGGACTAAAGAGATGTTCTTGGTGTGTGGTGGAGAACCAGAATTAAAGATGTCTGGGTATGTCGACGTTGGATTTGAATCAGATCCTGATGACTTTAAGTCACAAACACGATACGTATTCAAATTGAACGGAGGAGCTGTCTGTTGGAAGAGCTCTAAGCAAGCCACGATTGCTGACTCATCCACAGAGGCCGAGTGCATTACTGAATCAGAAGCATCGTAAGAAGCTGTCTGGATTTCAGAGTTCTTGAAGGAATTGAGGGTTGTTCCTGCTCCTAGTCCAATAACGATTTATTGGGACAATACGGGCGCCGTCGCTCAAGCTTAGGAGCCTAGATCTACAAACAAGAACGAACATGTACTTAGAAAATATCACGTTATACGTGAGATTATAGATAGAGGAGAAGTTAGTATAGAACGTGTCTCTACCACGGACAACGTGGCAGATCCTTTCACTAAGGTCTTATCAGTGGAAATCCACTTAAGACATTATGCTAATCTGGGCATTAGGCATAAAGGTGACTGGCTCTAGTCCAAGTGGGAGATTGATAGTGTATATGTCCTAGAGACAGTCCTTACTAAGGGCATGGTGCCCTTATAGAGGACATATATGTACTATTACACAGGTCAACGTAATATAATATATGTTTGTTTCATTTTACTGTTGAGTATCGCTTTCATATTTATATTACACCAGGCTGCAGCATGTCATATCTTTATTGTTGTCTGTATTGATATTAAACATGTCCCCTCGGATAGATGACCGATCACACAGTTAGTGGGAGCTATGTGAGTTATCATCTATCCCAAACTCTCCCTAGTCGTGGTACATCTCGGATGTGGGGGGCTGAATGAACCTGACAAGACTAGTATGCGTGGAGGTTATACTTGTTGGAGCAAGTGTGAGCCGATCTCACGGCCACGGAACGGATTGTTGGACAATCAAGGAACGTTCCCATAACTGCGCATAGTTGTTCGAAAAAGCTTTATCGAACAATGGAAGTACCCACCGGACACTCCCATCGATGTATACTCTACACCGACGTGTCTATGGGAACCGGTGAGTTGTCGAAGTGATGCCATTCGTCCTTTGCACTTAGAGGACTTTATCATCACATTTGTTGCCCCATATCCTTGGTGGACCCGTCGATGTCAGCTCTGAATAAGCAGCTGACCTAAGACAGGATCCAGGATTATGGCTAAATACAAATGGGGGTGATAAGTGATTCTGTGAAGGATTCATCTCTCAAGTGTAGCACAGGAGAGCACTGCTCATAGTCTGCATAGTTGTGTTGGTAAAGTCACTGGCCAGTGCAAATGATATACTATGATGGTCATAAGTATATCTTAACGAAGCAACTCCCTGAGACGCCCGTGGATGTATTATTGGGATAGACACATCATCGATCCTAGATACATTCGAGCAAGTCAGATGAAGGGACGTTACCATCGCCGCGTTGAGCGCAACAGGCTTCGCAACGAAAGGGTTAGCTTTGAGAAACCTCTCAAACGTCCTCACGTATTAATATTGCAAATGGAACCGTCTAGGAATTGCATGTTGCCTAGTCTAGGACTTGCTTAATACGATGAGGCCCTATGGGTCACACTATGTGATGATTCAGCCTATCAGAATATCCTTGAAGATAGAATCGCAATTAATTTGGAATTAATTGTGATTGATGGATTATAATTGATTTGGAATTAATTATAATATTTGGTGGCTCAATTAATGATTTGGAATTATTAATTGAATTGGCTAATTAATTGTATTTTATGTAAATACAATTAAAGATTATATTTTGGAAATATAATGGAGGTTTGATTATAAAGGATATGTTAATTTAGAATTGACATATGCACTTGGGCAAAATCTACTTGGAGTTTGGATTGCCTTAGAAATATAAGTGGGTCCCAAAAGTGGGACCCACGTCCCGTAGGACAAGGCGCGCGCGTGGCTGGGTAGGGGAAGGAGATCAACTCCTTCCTCTATTAGAAGTCCAAGGGATAAGTTAGATTTTCCTGATTGAGTTTTAATTTGATTGGGAATGAATCTAGACTTGATATTGGTTTCCTTGTGCGATAAGAATTAGATTCTTATTCCTTTACGAAGTCTAATTGCTTATGTTTTAGGCTTCTATAGACTACTATATATAGTAGACTATTAGAAAGAGTTTCAGACACAGTTTTGAATAGAGTTTCAGACACAGTTATACTACCCAGTTTTCTTAGAGAAAATAAAACTCTCCCCTCCTCCCTTAGCCTCACGCGCGCGCACACCACCACCGGAGGGAATTGTCGCCCCGTCTTCTTGGTCACAGAAAGAATATCCTAGCATTCTTCCGATAGGCTGTTCATCCGTGGATACCAAGGTTGAGGTTCTAGGAGCTGGAAACTAACTCTTATTGTCTTGCAGATATACAAAGTATTGTAGATATCTTCGACTTCGACGAAGGAGAAGATACACCGGAATATTACGAAGACTTGGAAACTGCTTTGGAATTAAGGTTAGTCTTCTAATTGACGTGTTTATATATATACGACATATGCATAATCAATTAACCAGTATGTTAAGAAAATTTTTAAAATTCCGCTGCGTACCCTAGGGGTAACTCTGACCATATTTTCTTACAACGCATTCGGTAACATCTATTATCACTTTATATTCCTCATTCTCTTTTGCTGGGGACCAGCTTGAGCTTCATATGGGGGGGGGGGTGTTATGTGAACTATGATGTTAGTATTGTATGACTTATGTCGTTGAGTATTGTATCTTGTACCTTTGTTTGCACGTTTACCGCTTTCTTAGGATTTAGTTTGTTCGTATGCATTCATCCTTAGTCTAGTTTTGCATGATGTTGTGTGGAGTTCAATGCCATGTTTTTTGAAATTTTTTATTGTATAGACTAAGTGTCTGTGACCATTGCCCATGCATTGCATCTCTATGGAATAGTTTGAGGTTTGTCTCGCTTGGCTTGTCATATTTATATGTGCACTAGTTAAACTTGGTAGACTCGACATCACTATGTGGTGTTTTCTCTACTGCGGTTCGCGAAGGCCCTATAAAATGTTCCATGTTAGAGTCTTTGGTTGTATTCTCGTGTAATTATGTACGTAAGAGGCAACAAGTCTTCACCTTGCTTTTTGAGATTGCTAAATGCCTAGGAAGGAGGTAGAGTGAGGTGTGTGATCCTTTGTTTGAAACCAATTCTAACGAATAGGTTTGGGGAGGGGGTTACCATTGTTATGACTTGTTTTTCGTCTTGTTGAGTCATGTTGAGTTTGTCTTTATTTTTCTTGTGAGTTTGTGCTCCAACCAATTCTTTCGAATAGGTTTGGGAAGGTCGTTGTAGTGTCATTGTTATTTCCTTTCATTGTACTTCCATTGTGCTACTGCTGGCTATGGAAAAAAAAAAAAGAGAAAAAATCGGAAATTCCAGAATCTGGAAAAAGAAAAAAAAGAAAGAAAAAAAAAGAAAAAGAGAATAAGACCCAAAAAAGCAAAAGAAGGGTCCAAGGAAGCCAAAAAGCAGTTTTAGCAAAGTATTGCATTATTTTTCAGCTTTTATAGTAGTTCGTAATCGAGTTGTAAATTCTTCCTTGTGTTCTCGTGTCGCCTAGTCCAAGGCTTGTTCTAGACCACCCTCGTCCTGCCATTCAGGAAGTGGTGAAGAGTTTTTTTTTAAGAGTCGGGTAGAATAGGGGAGTGTTGTCTTTTAGGGAACCCTCCTTCGTTTCTGAGAGCCAGTATTGGTTCGACCTCTCTTGAGGGAAAGTTTCACTTGGTGAACAGTAGTAAGCCCTCAGTTTCATAGCCACGGGGCAACCATTTGTATTTTGATATGCATCATTACGTCGTCATTGACTAGGTCCAGGTAGAGAATGTTACGAGAGACTCCCTTGTTTAACAAAGTGCATATGTGAATGTGTATAGGTTCAATCGAGACATTTTTCAACCTACTTCCATGTTATGATTTGTATGGTCTTTGTTCATAATCATTTGGTAGATACAATTGATTAGTTCTTCTTGTTTGGCACCAGACTCCTCTTTGTGTTGCATGTAGGTTGCATAGAGTCTAGCTAGTTGCTTGAGGACAAGCAAAGGTTCGGTTTAGGGAGTTTGATGACAGTGTTTTTTACACTATCATTCGGGTCTTTTTCACCAATTTAGCTATCCTCTTGCATGCATTTTAGTGCATTTTGTTAGAATAGTGTCACGTTTCCATTTCTTTTGTTATTTTCAGGTTTTAGGTGAAAATCGCACTTTTGGATATAAATCATGGCGAAACAATGATGTTTTGGTGCAACGAGATCACCCGTGGTGTGTCAAGGAGTACCGGGACGAGCTTCCAGGCCAAAAGACCAAGTTTCGAGGCTCAAAACCGTGCCAAGGGCCGAAATTAAAGATCTGGAGGAAGAAAAGGGAACGGACAACTCTCTGCCCGTGCCAGGCGCACCGCCTGGTGCCCGGCGGTCCACCGGGTGTCCGGCGATCCGCCGCGTACCGGGCGGTCCGCCGCGTGAGTTGCCGACAGCAACTATATATAATTTCAAAAGCTGCGAATTTTCATATCTTTCATCATAATTTTGCAGACATAAACCCTAGAGCTTTTTCTGGGTATATTTTCTCTTAGAACCATTGTTTCTTAGCGATTTTGGAGCCAGAGTAGAGATTTGGACATCAATTGATCTCACCTTGCTAGATCTTTGTGAGTTTAGCAATTCACCGGAGATTGACAACCTTTGGTGGTAACTTTGTATCTCACAATTTCTGCTATTTATCTTTCAATTCAACTATGTTTTCTCATATGATTGCTATTATGATTTTGATATGAGTAGCTAAGCATCTAGTTGGTGATAGTATGTAAGTTCGTAGCTAGGGTTCATATTATGCATGATTGGGTTTCTGAGTCTTTTACTTGTTTTATTATTATATTCGAATCTTTGATCTGACTAAGTCAATATATTCGTAGAAAAGTGTTAAAAACACTAGGACAATTCAAGATCATCGTTTTCAATATCTTCGATTACAAGTACTGCTTGAACTAAAACTGACAACCTTAGCCAAGTATTAGTATAGATAGGAAGCTTTCAAAATACACGTCTACAAATCTGTTTTTGGTGTTTGTTAATTCGAATTACTTTTAAAGCAGTACGAGTTGCACTTTCATGCATAATTAGAACTTGATGCTTAGAACGAGCTTACTATCACCAGCTCCCATCATATATCGTTAAGTCAAGCTAAGTCAAATTTGTTTTCTGAATTTATATAGTTAGTTATTTAGTTAAAGCTAGTTTAGTCCCTACAGATCGACACTCGAGGTCATCTTACCTCTGCACTACGTGTTTTGTGTAGTTGTGAGTTGCCCTTTGGCTAAAACAAATTTATTTGATTGTTCGAGTTTGACAATCTCGTTCATCAGTATGAAGAGATTTGTTCGGATAAGATGAAGAGCACGTAATGGGCTTCGATTCAAGCTAAAGAACACAAGATTTGGTGGAGAATTGGAAGAATTATGGAAGAGAGAAGGATTTTGGTGATTTTTCGAGTTTGGAGTAAACAGGAAGAAGAAGAATGAAGAATCGAGGAGAAAAGGGGATAAGTCCCGTTTTTTATAAATCTGGGGATGAGGAGCGGACCGTCCCAAGTGAGAGGCGGTCCGCCTCTCACCACCCGACAGTTTAAACTCTCGGGCGTTAAGGGGCGGTTCGTCCCGTATGGGGCGAACCGCCTCTCATCCTCAGTGAGCCCCCCGGCTTTCTGCGAGTGGGGGGCGGACCACCCCCCATGGGCGGCGGTGCGCCTCCCACTTACAGAAGCTGGGGGGTTTTTTGTGAGTGAGGGGCGGACCGCCGCTCATGGGCGGCGGTGCGCCTCTCAGCCCCAAAGAGTCGCCTGCTCTCTGTGAGTGGGGGGCGGACCGCCCCCATGGGAGGCGGTGTGCCTCTGACCCCCAGAGAGCTGCCAGCTCTCTTTGAGTGGGGGGCGGACTGCCCCCCATGGGAGGCGGTGCGCCTCTCAATTACAGAGGCTGGGACGATGAAAATTTGGTCTTTCTCAATAAATTTTCACTCCAAAACATTTTCCTCACTGAAACACTCGAAAAACTTCACTCAAACACATACAAAAGCACAAAACATTACACAAACTACCAAAAATTTATCAAAAAAAAAACAAAAACAAATTGTTCAATATATGTATGCAATGCAAGAAAGCAATAAAACTCCGGGTTGCCTCCCGGAAAGCGCCATTGTTTATTAGTCTCTGACTCGACTTCTTCTTATTCTTCAGTTCCTTTTCAGGCGGGTACTAGCCTTACCCTTCATGGATCTCTTTCTCATACCTATTACCTGAGAATGAGAATGAACAAAACGCAGCAGGGCCAAAAAAGCCTATGGGGTGAGAATCAATCGAATGTACTTGATGATCAAAAATGGCTTGCAACGTATGTTTCTTGCCATCTACCTCAATAGTGCAACATCCCCTGTAGGGGTCGATCACAGAGCGCACCTTGGTCAAGAAAGCTGTTCCTAAAAGAACCACATCATTCATCCCACACCGCGATGCCGACATCACCACGAAATTGGTGTAAACAGAAGTGCCACCAATCCTCATTAACACATTCCGAACAATACCTTCCGGCCTCACAAAGGATCCATCCGCCAGTTGCACAATGGCCTTGTGCTTCTCTACCTATCCTAGACCACTCTTCTCAAACAGATTCGTTGGGAGCACATTAGAGAATTCTCTCATATCTAGTGTAGCACGGACATCATAGAGACCACCTATCCCAACCTTAACATCAAAGCTATCAGGGATTGGTTCGGGATCTTTATTCTCCTCATCACTCACATCAAATCCCAGGCCTTTATCTTCCTCCTTGGCCAATGGAGGCTCACCTTGTGCACAACACTTGCACTCAGCAACCTTCTTTATGGTGATCTCCACAGGAAGGTCTCCTACCAAGGTTATCGACATCGACTTCTCCGTGTTACTGGGCAACTTCCCTTGCTCCCTACTTGCTCCACGGTCGATCAACTCTTGCATCTTTTGGTGAGCAAGCCTAGTACTTGCCACCAATTGATCAAGCCTACTCCTCGTCTTTTCTGAATCTTCTTCATACCTCTTCATAAATCCTTGGGTGTTATCAACCATCTTCTGCAAATTTTCCAAGAGAGAAGCTGACTTGGACTTAGGTGCTTCGGCTCTAGGAGTAGGGTTTTCGCAATGATCATTACCGTAGTTGAGATTACTACGGTCTTGGTTAGGTCCATAGGTTTGGTTCGGAGGTGCATAACCTTGGTTGCTTCGGAACCCCTTCTTACAATATCCACCACGCGGATTCCTAGCATCTTGCCCATAGCTAGCCTCCTCACGGACCCCAAATTCTGCAGCAAACACCTCTTCTTCTCCTGCTTCTACCCAATAAACACCATCGTTTGCTAGTTTAGACCTACACATATGAGCCCCATGCCCATAGTTCTTGCATACCCTGCAAACCTCATTGGAAAGAGCCTTTCCCATCGAGCTCTTAAGAGCCTGCCTCATCTCATTGGCGAAGCCATCAAACCTATCCCCACTCACACCATTCAACTGAACTTCAGGTTTTGCTGGAACTTCAGTTCCACGCCTCGTGTTCATGCCCCTTGGATCCTTGAACTGAGACCCCTTCGCTAGCCATTCAAAACACGCCCACACATCTTCGGCGGTCTCCTCCCAAATATTTCCATGGCACAGGAAATCCACCACTTGTTGGCTCTCATATGTGAGCCCATTGTAGAAGTGCTGGACAAGATCAGAAAGTTACATCCCATGGTGTGGGCACTTGTTCTTGAGGTCTATGAACCTCTGGAGAGCAGTGTAGATGGATTCATCGTAGTCTTGCTTGAAACTGCTGATTTGCGCCTTCAGCGCGGTGGTCAAAGTATGGGGAAAATATTTCTCCATAAAAGCAGAAAACACCTTAGCCCAGATGTTGAGTGAACCAGCCTCCAGAGAGCCTAACCATGCTTTTGCTTTATCACCAAGCCCCATAGCAAAAACCTTCATCCTCAACTCATCATCCGTGATCCCTGCTCCAGGCCTTGGAAGATTGTTAATGAAATCCTCAATGTCGTTCAAGAATCCCAAAACATCCTCCTTAGCTAACCCGTAGAATTCGAGAGCTGCTGGAACATGTGATTCTTAATCTCCAAATCACGAGTTGCAGCAGAAAGGACAATAGTCGGACCTCTCATCCGTTTCTGGTTGGGTTGAACCCATGATTTCAGAAGTGGGCGAGCCATCACAAACCCTTCCCAAGAGTTAAATTGCTGGAAAATCTCCTGTAGAGAATTAGAAAAATCATCCTCCACTACTTTGGCTCGAGCACCATCTCGCTTCCTTTGATGATATACCCTATCAATCTCCGCAATAGGTTCAACAAGAGGAATTCCACTAGATCTCGTGCTTCGCATAAACTACCTGAAACGAATCAAGTGAGTATCAAGGGTAAACAAACTAAACTACTAATTTAGGAAATTGAATGCTGAAAATATAAATAAGCTAAAGAGTAAAAAGGAGTTAAAGTCCCCGGCAACGACGCCAATTTGATGAACGAAATTGTCTGACTCGAACAATCAAATGAATTTGTTTTAGCCAAAGGGCAACTCACAACTACACAAAACACGTAGTGCAGAGGTAAGATGACCTCGAGTGTCAATCTCTAGGGACTTAACTAGCTTTAACTACAATCATAAATTCAGTAAACGAATTTAACTTAGCTTAACTTAACAATATATGACGAGAGTTGGTGATAGTAGTGCTCATTCTAAGCATCGGGTTCTAATTATGCATGAAAGTGCAACACGTACTGCTTTAACAGTAATTCGAATTAACAAACACCAAAAGACAGGTTTTGACATGTATTTTGAAAGCCATCTATCTATACTAATACTTGGCTAAGGTTGTCAGGCTTAGTGCAAGCATTACTTGATAATTTTAAATATCGAATCGATGATCTTGAATTGTCCTAGTCTTTACTAACACTTTTATACGAAGATGTTTAGCTTAGTCGGATCAAAGAATCGAATAAAACAATTCTACAAGCAAAAGATTCAGAAACTCAACCATGCACAATATGAACCCTAGCTATGAATTTACATACTATCACCAACTAGAAATTTAGCTACTCATATCAAATTCGAAATCAACAATAGAAATCATAGATGAAAACATAATTGAATTGAAAGATAGAGTATGAAAAAGGTGAGATACAAAGTTACCACCGAGGGTTGTCAATCTCCGGTGAATTGCTAAACTCACAAGTTTCTAGCAAGGTGAGATCAAAAGATGTCCAAATCTCTACCTTGATGATCCAAATCTCTAAGAAAAGGTAGTTCTAAGTCAAAGAAAACCCAGAACAAGCTCAAGGGTTTATGTCTGCAAAAGTATGATCTAAGATATGAAAATTCGCAACTTTACAAATTATATATATCACCTCCCGAAACAATCCCAGGCGGACCGCCTGGCACCAGGCGGTGCGCCTCACACCAGGCGGTGCGCCTCGCACGGGCAGAGAATTGCCCGTGCTTTTCTCCTCCAAGTCTTCAACTTTTTGGTCACGACTATGAGCTCCGAAACTGGGTCTTTTGGCTTGGAAACACATCTCGGTACTCCTTCACACACCACGGGTGATCTCGTTGCACCAAAACTTCAACGTTTCGCCATGATTCATATCCAAAAGTGCGATTTTCACCTAAATCCTGAAAATAACAAAGAAAATGGAATTGTGACACTATTCTAAAAAAATGCACTAAAATGCATACAAGAGGATAGCTAAATTGGTGAAAAAGAGCCGAATGAGAGTGTAAAAAACACTGTCATCATAATCCACTTATTAACAGGTTTTCTTCTCCTTGGATCAGGATATGTTTGCGTTTCAGCATGTACTTGTTCAGTACTACTGGTATCTTGTTGTGTCTCTGCTGAAATTGGTTCATCAGCAACTGCTTGTTCAGCAATGCCGGTTTGAGATAACTCATCAGCAGACACAGGAAGTTGCGTAGTTTCAGCAACATCGTGAGCAACTGCGTCCTTAGCCGGAATTTCTTTATCATGAACTACATTTATCTTGTCATGACTTGGAGTAGGAGTGTCATTGTCAGAATCATCATTAAGTTCAATTGATTTGACATTTCTGGCATTGGATTCAGTTCTTTGCTCGTGTATGAGTAATTTCTTCATACATTCTGATATCTCTTCTTCAGCAGGGACTCCGTGTGATATTTCATATAATACAACATGCACTGATTCTTCGATCTTTTGTGCCTTTTTGTTGTAAACTCTATAAGCTTTGCTATGCAAGGAGTAGCCAAGAAATATCGCTTCATTTGCCTTTGGTTGAAATGCTCTTAAGTATTCTCTACCATTGTTAAGAACAAAGCATTTGCAACCAAATACTCTTAGATGAGTGATGTTAGGAGGTCTTCCAACAAATAACTCATAGGGAGTTTTGTTGTATTCCTTAGTTATCAAGCATCTATTTTGAGTATAGCAGGCGGTGTTAATCACTTCAACCCTATAAGCTTCACTAATTTCAGTGTCAGAAAGCATTGTTCTAGCTGCTTCCTAAGGGTACGATTCTTCCTTTCAGTAAAACCATTTTGTTGAGGTTTCCTTACTGAGGATAACTGATGTTGTATGTCTTTGGAAGTGCAATACTCAGTTATGTACTGGTTTACAAACTCAGTACCATGGTCTGTTCTGATGACTTTTACCTTGTCATTTTTCATGACTTCGATCTTGTTCATCAAGTTAGGTATTGCAGTCCTTGTTTCAGACTTGTGTTTGATAAAAACTACCCAAGTAAATCTTCAATAGTCATCTACCACCACCAGACCATACTTCTTGCCAGCATAGCTTGTTGAAGAAGATTCAAACAAGTCCATGTGCAAGAGTTGTAAAGGTTTTGTAGTTGACGGTACTGCCTTGTTCTTGAAAGAAGTTTTGGTTTGCTTACCTTGCTGACATGCAGTGTAAACACCATCCTTCTTAAAAGTAACCTTAGGTAATCCAACTACAAGTGCCTTTTTAGACAGCTTATTCAGCGTCTTGAAGGTCAGGTAACTTGTTCGTTTATGCCATAACCATGCATTTTCAGCAAGGCAATCATGATCTGAGATAAGGCATTTTTCAACGATTGCTGAAGAGCAATCTACGGTATACAAACCTCCTGATCTTCTAGCAACCATGATAACTTTCTTTGTCTCAAAGTCAATAGTTTACATTCATCACTTTTAATTTTGATGAAGTAGCCTTTGTCAGCAAACTGACTCATGCTGAAAAGGTTAAACTTAAGATTTTTCACATAAAGAATTCCCGAAATGGTAATGCATCCTAACTTCACGTCACCATAACCTTTAGTAGAACCAAAGCCTCCACCAGCAAACCTTATTGTTGGACATTTAGACCACCGGCTATAGTTTATAAGGTTTTTTTTATTGCCCGTCATGTGCTTTCCGCAGCCACTGTCAAAGTGCCAAATTGCATTGTTTGTCTCCGTGGCTGAAGTCTGCACAATCAAGAGCAAACAAGTTAATTATCCAATATTGGATGCCCATTAACATGTTCAAGAAAACGTCCAATGGAAACCCAAGTCTTGAGTTTTTCAATCATGACTTGTTTTCTACTTGCTGAGGAACTAGAGGGTTTAGAACCGAAAGACTTTTGATCATTGCTAATCAAGTCCACTTTCTGATGTGGTGTCTTGCTTGGTTGACCCTTTTGTTGCTCATACTTTTCAGTAAGTTCTTTTCTAGCAAGGTTCCTTCAAGTCCTAGTATTTTGAGTATTGTCAGTACTCTTAGGCTTGGATTTTTTCAACTTTTTGAAGTATCTTTGCTGACTATGCTTATACTCATGAAAAAGTTGATTTTGCTTGGTTTTGAACCCAAATCCACTTTCCGGAGTATGCTGTGCTTTTGTCTCAGCAACCTTACTTCATTCAGGTTTGTCAGCTAAGGTCTTCTGATTACTTTTAGTAATCTTGCCTTTAGTCTTAACAAATTTCTTTTCAGCAACTTGTTTGGCGGAATGCTTTACACAATCCTTTTTCTGAACAATTTGCTTTTCAGCAACCTGTTTTACTTTTAAAGTCTTGTTACTTTGAGTAGCAACAGCGGGCTTTTCGATCGTAGGAACTTGATTGCTTATTTCAGCAACCTTAAATTGATCAAATTGATAAAGTTCTGGTTGACCACTATCAGTTGCACGAACAAAGGTGATTGGTGATTTGTCTTTACTCAAGAGTATTTCATCATCACCTTCATACGTAGTACCCAAACATTCTTTCTGACATGGATTGCTCAGATAAAAGTTTAGTTCAGTCACCGTGTTACTAGCATCCGCCTAAGATTTGAAATTGACTTTCATCTTTTTCATTTCTTGCATTTCAGCAAGTAACTTTAGAATTGAGGACTGATACTCTTCCAATTCTATTGCCATTTGAGCATTTTTCTCTGTAGCTTCAGCAATTAACTTCTTGAGATGCAATATTTCAGCATCCTTCTTTTCTGACTCAACGCTCAACAAGACGTACTTTTCAGTAGTTTGCTTAGTCAGAAGTTCAGCATTCTGTAGTTTCTCTTGCTGTTTGCTCAGAGTTTTCTCAAATATTTCGATTTCTCCTTGAATTCTATCAAGGTCAATGTCATCTTCACTTTCTCAATCAGAGTCACAGGTAAGCAATTTACCTGACTTGCCATGAGGCAGAACTCGTAGTTTGACACATCTGGATAAGCTTCCATAGCTATTCCACATACTTCCTTCCCTATCTCTACGTCCAGAGTGGCTTCTTCTTCTTCAGTGTCTGAATTTTCTACCTCACTGTCTTTAGAGCTTGTTTCAATGCAAAGAGCATCGATTTTTGCTTGAAGCTTTTTCTTTTCTTCAGCAATCAAAGCCTTCTTGAACTTCTTCTTCTTTTCAGCAGATTTCCCTTTCAGTAAGGGGCAATTTGCTTTGAAGTGTCCATGCTTTTTGCAATAAAAGCAAGGATCATTGCCAACTGCTAGTTCTTCGGAGGAGTTTGCTTGCTGAGCTTGCTTGTTCAGCGAGCTAGCTTCATTTTTGTACTTATGGTAGCTGTTACCAAGATGCTTTTTCAGTTTCTCTTTTGCTTTTCGCCTTCGAAGTTCCTTACTAATGAATTTCTTCATATTTCTAACTACAAGAGCGTTTTCATCAGTAGGCTCTTTATCATTCTTCATTTCAGAAGATGACGGCTTGGCAGCAAGAGCAATGTTTTGCGATTTTTCAGCAAACACATTTGCTCTTTTCTTTGTCTCATAGTTGACAGTAGCAAGATGAGAGAACAACTCGGTTGCAGTGATATTTGGCCTTCCTTGATTATAGTAGAAATTCTGAGTATGGATCCATTCTAGATTCAGACTTCTGATTATGGTTTTCACCTTTTCAGAATCTGAATAGAAGTTTCCAACTCCTAAGGCAACCATCTCACTCACTAGAGTTGTGAATCTGAAATCCAAGTCTTCCAGTGACTCATTGGCACCTTGTTTGAAGTTTTGAAACTTCCACTTTAGCACTTCGAGTTTGTTTTCCTTGGTTATGTCAGATCCAACACAAAGATCTTGAACCATTTTCCAAGCTTCTTTAGCAGTTTTGGCACCCCACAGTTTGCACTGTATAGTATCCGGAGTTGATCGAATAATGATGTTTCTTGCTTGGCCATCAAGACGGAATCTTTTGGTTTCATCTGAAGTCCATTCCTCTCTTGGTTTTGGAACGGCGGTGTCGACCGGTTCACCTAAGATATTTTCATTTCCAGCAGTATCTGTGGTTTTGTGAGGAAAACTTCTCTCAAGTTTAGTGATCTTGATTGGTCCATCGTTTACGACAGTACCCATCTCATGACTAATGGCCTCAAGATGTAGCATCATGTTGTTTCGCCATTTTTCATAGTTTTCCAGCTTCAGCAAGGGAGCGTCTCCTAACGACATCATGTCAGCAAAAGACTACCAAACTGATCAAGTGAAAGTGATTTACGGAAAGCACTTAAGGGGATCTAGGTTCAGTGTTGAGGGTTAAAGAACCTGGCTCTGTTCTCAGCAAATGCTTATTACTTTTCAGTAATGAGTTTGCTGGTACTTAACTTTCTCAACAAGTACTTATTATTTTTTTCAGTAATGAGTTTGTTGGTACTTAACTTTCTCAGCAAGTATATTACTTTTCAGTAATGAGTTTGCTGGTACTTAAAAACAGAGTGCGGAAGTCTTTTATAATAAGTGCTTTTATCAGAGAGCTAGTTTCAGCAAGTGAGCAGAGTGACAGCGTACGAGAAATGTAACTTTCGGATAACTAAGTGCAGTAAAGTAAAGCACACAAACACTTTTATAGTGGTATCTAAGAGTGGCGTAATCTCTCAACTAATCCACTTTATCCTTTCTAGGACTGACTCCACTATGATAAGATATGAGGTTCCTTACAAATCCTATCACTAATGATTCTCAGAAACCAAAGCACACTTGCTTTGTTTCCAACCTAAACTAGAGAACTATACCCTTGTTCTCCACCAAACTTGGGACTTATAATCAGCAACACTATGCTTGATTAATTCCCCCTGCATTTCACGCCTGAAAAGGGTGTTTATCAGTTAGAGAGGTTTGGGATGAGATGACTTGAGTATAACTTTTCAGCTATAACAAGTTATCTAAAGAAACACAACTTGTAATACTTTGCAGTAAGCAAGTTTGTTGTTTCTGGTGTCAAGACTTGTTCTTGTTCCAAAGAAAGAACACTTAACTAATTTCTTAGCCGTGAATGTTCTACTTCTTCACAAGTAGCTTTTGTTTCAAGCTTAAGTCTTGGAACGGATCAATAGGCAGTAAAGAGTAGAGAAGGATTTGAGTGTTTAAAGCACAAGTGAGAGTTTGATCACGTTGTTGACACACCTTCTACTATTGCCTGATGACCTCTATTTATAGTGTCTCAAGGGAGCCGTTTGAATTTCAAATTCTAAGGCTTTGTACCTTAAGATGTCACTATCTTGCTTTTGTACTTTCAGCAGCGTCCTTCATTTCTCTTCTTGTCTTCATGTTATTCGCGTGCTTACTTTGCATTTAATGTTATTTTGAATCAAATTCAAATATGAACGTTGGAGCCAAAATGCAAGTACTCTTCAGCAAGGAGGTCACATATGTTGTCAGCAAGTGGTCAGTCTTAGTTTCAGCAAGCACAACCTACTCTGTCATATAGATTTTCACTTATGCAAGTTGTTGCTGAAATTCTCACTTTCTGAGACAACATGTGCCTTTGTAGATACCTTTCTCAGAATTCTTCTAAGTCTTCAGTCTTCGAATCTTCAACTTTCGGAGCGGTTCTAGGTCTTCAATAGTTCGTTTGTAAAAACAAAGTACATCATCAACAAGCTTAAGAACCTAACTACTACCTACACTAAGTCTTTCAGCAAACGTTCCTCTTTTAAATGTCCTTAAAATTCTAAATTCCTATGGACCTTAAGAGTACTAGTTACTGGACTTTCCTTAATTTAGCATGGTTAATTGCTCATCAAAATTACAAGTTTTCTAACAAATAGTTGCTGAGGTAGAAGCTTTGTTCTCTTGCTTTGTTTCAGAAATTGAACTCAAAATCATAGAAGAAGCTTTAAAGCATTATGAATAGATCAAGGCAATGCAAGAAGAACTGGATCAAATTGAAAGGAACAAAGTCTGGAAACTTGTACCCCTTGCTGAAGGAAACAAAGCAATTGGTACTAAGTAGGTGTTCAGAAACAAGTTGGGCGAGTCTGGTGAAGTAACAAGGAATAAAGCATGTTTAGTTGCTCAAGGTTACTGTCAGACTGAAGGATTGGACTATGATGAGTCATATGCACCAGTTGCAAGATTGGATGCAATTAGACTCTTCTTGGCCTTTGCTGCTCATAACGACTTTATAATTTACCAAATAGATGTTAAACGTGCATTCCTAAATGGTGAACTTGTTGAAGAAGCTATCTAGAACAACTCTCTGGCTTTGAACTTCCCTCAGAAACCAAGATGGTATACAAGGTTCAGAAAGTTGTATATGGTCTAAAGTAAGCACCTAGAGCTTGGTATGATACCTTAGCTAAGTTCTTGTTGGATAATGGTTTGAAGAAAGGTGAAGTTGATATAACCTTTTTTAGCATGAACCATGATGGTAAAATACTCTTACTCCAGATTTATGTGGATGACATAATATTTTGATCTAAGGACAAGCAACTTTGTGATGACTTTGCTAAGCTCATGACTAACAAGTTCGAAATGAGCCTGATGGGCAAATTGAATTATTTCTTAGGATTGCAAGTCAAGCAACTCAAAGATGGAATATTCATAAATCAAGCAAAGTATGCGAAAGAAATGCTCATAAAGTTCAGGATCAAAGGGGAAGAAAAACCTGAAAAGATCCCTATGAGCGTTGGTACTAAATTTGGCTATACTAAAGAAGACAAAAGTGTCGATGAACACAAGTATAGGAAGTTCATTGGTTCGTTGCTGTATTTAACAGCAAGTAGGCCTGACATTCAGTATGTTGTTTGTGTGTGTGCGAGATTTCAATCTGATCCCAGAGAATCACACTACAAGAAAGCTCTTAAGATACTGAAATATGTCAAAGGCACAGTCAATGTTGGATTATGGTATCCAAATGATTATGGATTGGAATTGGTTGGTTATTCAGATGCTGATCATGGTGGATCAACTCTTGATCGGAAAAGTACCTCTCGAACTTGTCAGTTCCTAGGTACCAGACTAATTTCATGGTTTAGCAAGAAGCAAACCTGTGTGGAAAATTCATCCACTGAATCTAAATACACTGCAGCTGGTTGTTGTACTGCTCAAATCCTATGGATTTAGCAACAACTAAGAGATTATGGTATTTCTGCAAAGAAAACATCAATCTTTTGTGATAATACAAGTGCTATTGCTATCACACAAAATCCTAAGTTTCACTCAAGGACAAAGCACATTGATATTAGACACCATTTTATAAGGGATCATGTGGAAAAAGGAGACATTGAGGTTGTCAAGATAGGTATTGATGATCAACTTGCTGACATATTTACCAAACCCTTTCCGGATAATAGGTTCGCAATGCTAAGGTATAACCTTGGATTGATTGAACTACCTCAGTAAAAGGGAACATGAGATTGGTTGCTGAGACGGGTACTCAGCAAATCAAAATTGTGCTTAATTGTTCATTACAATCCCTTGAAATTCCCTTTGCTTCGTAAGAGATTTTATGATTCCTTTATACAATGATTGCAAGTGTTTGCTGAAACAGGGCTTCTGCAAAAGTTCATTCAAACTGGTCATTTGTTAGGAAACTAGTTTACTTACTGAGACGGGCACTCAGTAACGTAAATACATGACGATTGCTGAAACAGGCATTCAGACAATCAAGGATGCTGAAAAAGGTATTCAAGCATCAAAGATGCATTCTGAGACGGGAACTCAGTAAAGAGCATATGTGTTTTTACTAAAAGAAGTTACCTTAATATCTCAAAAGAAAAAGAACTTATTGAGACGGGAACTCAGAAATTCTTTTGGCCTTAAAGAAAAGAGATATAAAATTAAGGGGGAATTTTCAGCAAATACAAGGCTTGATTACTTGATAAGTAAGTGCTAAAGTCAGAAAGTTCAAAATTTCGCTGAAAATATTCTGTTTTACTTCAGCAAGCTATTAATCACTGAAGTAATGGAGAAAGTCCCTTGACTAAAGGTAAAATCTATTGTGACGTTAATCCTGGCACAGATACACTCGATAATAATCATGACATGAAATACAATCGTGACCATTGATTAAAGTCAGTTGTTGATCCAACGGTTAATATCATAAAGTAAAAACACGCTCTGATGGTTTCGAGTTAGTGGACCACTACGCATTAAATGCAAAGTACACCACTAACTCCATGTTCTCTGTTTTGCCCTTGCTGAAAACTCAAACCCATTGAGTTTCTCACACAAACATAAATACTATAAATAAGAGGAGTTAAACATAAGACAAAATTATTTAACTCCGAAATTTCCTTTTCTCTGCAAATTTTCTAGCCTCTGCTCTGAAAACACTGTACCTCTGGTCTAAAAGCATCTTGTTCGTACCTTTGCTCCCTCACTCACTCTACTATATCTAAGATGGCTCCAAAAAGAAAATCCTCAAGGGTTTCAAAAGCCTCAAAGGGAGACAGTGCTGGAACAAGCACTACTGCTACTCCGGCGGCAAAAATTGTTCTGTCAAACGACAGAATCTCACAGAGACCTATGCCTCCTACATTTCTAAACACTGAAAAGTGTGAACAGATGATGCAATGGGGAGGTTTCTCAAAAGAGAAGTATATCAGATACTTCTATGAAGACGAACTGGCGGTTGAAAGCCTTGAAGCCTTGATTTACATAAACCAACAAGGTTTACTTCCATTTATCACTGCTCATCCAAAAATTGTGAGTATGGTGGATACAACGGAATTCTACAACAACGCTGAGATCCAGTCAGTGACAGATGAACAGGGAATCACTGAAAAAGTGATTTCGACAACTGTTGAACGAAAACAAAACATCCTGAAATGGATTGATTTAGCAACCATCTTTCAAATTCCAACCACTGGAACTAAAGATGATATTACTGCTACAGAGGATGAAATTAAAGCCTTCTACAGTGATGTTAAAACTAACAACATGAAGAAGAATGAAATTGCCCCTGTAAATTGGGACAAATTCACAAAGAGAAAGTATCTCTCTTACTCTCTAGGACTAGTAGCCTTGCTTATCATCAAAGTCCTAGACTCTCAAGTTGGAGGAATAGACCAAGTAGGCCTGAAAAGATGGTCTTTGCTGAAACATATTTATGAAAATGGATCTGACATAAACTGGGTAAAATACCTCTTCAACAGACTTGCTGAATGTATTGTTAAATTCAAAGTCAAGATAGAATACAACACTATCTCACCTGTAACGACCCGGCCCACTAACGGGCCGAGACCCAGCTCAACGGGCCGGCAAGGTTACTCATAGGTGCTCTCCGGGGTGATATGCTGGCCCCACAGACCAACACGGGTTCTAATCCGCGCACTTTGTCCTCACTCGTGCACGCACCGGGAACTTCCCAGTGGGTCACCCATCCTAGAATTGCTCCTGAGCAAGCACGCTTAACTCTGAAGTTCTTCTAGGTGGATTCCTGAAAAGAAAGATGCACCTTGTTGATATGAGTAGCGTTCTCAACCCTTTTAAGCCTCAGAAATCTGGGGCGTTACAATCACCCCTTCTTAAATTGCGCAACGTCCTCGTTGCGTGCTGTCCCGAGACCAACCATCCGTGTAGGATTCCAGAGGTGGCCCCTCCAGGCTCAAGAGGTGGCTCCCACCGTCGATACGGTGTAGCACTTTGCCCCGGATGGCACTTAGTTCCTGCAGTTCCAGATAGTCCCGCTCTGATACCACTTGTAACGACCCGGCCCACTAACGGGGCCGAGACCCAGCCCAACGGGCCGGCAAGGTTACTCATGGGCGCTCTCCGGGGTGATATGCTGGCCCCACAGACCAACACGGGTTCTAAACCGCGCACTTTGTCCTCACTCGTGCGCGCACCGGGAACTTTCCAGTGGGTCACCCATCCTTGAATTGGTCCAGAGAAAGCACGCTTAACTCTGAAGTTCTTATAGGTGGATTCCCGAAAAGAAAGGTGCACCTTGTTGGTATGAGTAGCGTTCTCAACCCTTTTAAGCCTCTGAAATCTAGGGCGTTACAATCACCCCCTCTTAAATTGCGCAACGTCCTCGTTGCGCGCTGTCCCGAGACCAACCATCCGTGCAAGATTCTAGAGGTGGCCCCTTCAGGCTCAAGAGGTGGCTCCCACTGTCGATACGGTGTAGCACTTTTCCCCGGATGGCACTTAGTTCCTGTAGTTCCGGATAGTCCCGCTCTGATACCACTTGTAACGACCCGGCCCACTAACGGGCCGAGACCCAGCCCAACGGGCCGGCAAGGTTACTCATGGGTGCTCTCCGGGGTGATATGCTGGCCCCACAGACCAACACGGGTTCTAATCCGCGCACTTTTTCCTCACTCGTGCACGCACCGGGAACTTCCCAGTGGGTCACCCATCCTAGAATTGCTCCTGAGCAAGCACGCTTAACTCTGAAGTTCTTCTAGGTGGATTCCTGAAAAGAAAGATGCACCTTGTTGGTATGAGTAGCATTCTCAACCCTTTTAAGCCTCTGAAATCTGGGGTGTTACATCACCTATGTACCCAGTTATGTATGGCTTAAAGATCTGATACATCTTGAAACACTTCAAGATTAAGCTCAGAAACCCACTGCCTATAAACAATTTAGTTTGTAATGTGGGTAGATCTTTCTACTATCAGCACAAGCCCTTGGATGCTGACGAGAAGAAATCCAAGAAAGAAATTGATTCAAACGTTATTGATGCTGCTGTGGTTGCTGACATAAAATCCCCCAGCAAGAGGAGTAAGAAAAGGAAAGCTGATGATGATACTCAGACTGCTACTTCATCAGTTGATCCTGTCCCTAAGAAATCATGGACAAAAACCATTCCAAGGAAGAAGACAACGGCTAGGAAGTCAATTCCTATTGTCCACGACGTCCTTGACGATGATACTCCAGCAGTTGCTGAAAAGCAACCTGCTCAAGTAGTTGATGTAGAAGCACCTGCTGACACTTCTACTAACCCAATTATTTTGGATACAATTACTGAACAAAGACCTCAAGGCAGTGGAAATGCAAATCCTGCCTTAGACAGAATTGATGATATCTACGTAGTAGATAATCTTGATGATACCATACTTGAACCAGCAAGTGATATTGCTGCAGACCTCAGAAAGGTTGTCTTGCTGAAGATGTTGTTAACAAAGCAATAGTTGAAAAAGAACTAGTTGTTGTGCAAGCAACTAGTCCTCAAAAAGAAGTTTCCGAAACTGTAAGAAAATACGGTCAGAATTACCCCTAGGGTAGTGCAGCGGAATTTCAAAATTTTCTTAACATGCATACTAATTGATCATGCATATAACGTATATTGAAACACATCAGTTAGAAGACTTACAATACTCCAAAAGCAAGAATTAAAATAGAATCGATAGCCCAATCGATATGATCTTCGTAATAGTCCGGTGTATCTTCTCCTTCCTTGAAGTCGAAGATATCTAATATGCTTTCCTGAATATCTGGAAGACAATAAATGTTAGTTTCCAACTCCTGCGAACCTCAACCTTGGTATCCACTGATGAACAGCTTATTGAGAGAATGCTAGGATATTCTCGAGTCAAACTCGGTTGAACAGAGAGAGAGGGGCGGCGGCGGCAATGGCTAGAGGTAGGAGGGAGAGAGCTTTTTCTTGAGAGAATAGAAGAGTGAATAATAATGCATATCAGAAAATCTCTCTAACCATCTACTTATATAGTAGTGAATAGATGCCTAAAGAACATTCTTTAAGACTCCTAAAAGGAATAAGATTCTAATTCTTATTGCACAAGTAAACCTTTGTGTTTAGGTTCATTCCCTAATTAAATCATAACTCAATTAGGAAAACTTGCCCCTTAAGTTTGAATGGAGGACGGAGTCAAACTCCTTCCTCCTTCACCCATTCGGCCGCGCCTATGGAGGGAGTATGTGGGTCCCACTTTTGGGACCCACATGCAAGTCTAAGGCAATTCTAACTCTATTAGATTTTGCCCATGTGCATATATTAATCTTTAATTAATATATCCTTTTAATTCCAACCTCTATTATATTTCCGAAATATAATCTTTAATTGTATTTTCATAAATACAATTAATTCAATTAATATTCCCAAGATATTAATTGTTCCACATATAATTATAATTAATGTCGATTAATTATAATCTCATCTCTATGGTCATGCGGATAAGCTGAATCACCACATAGTGTGACCCATAGGGCCTCAGTGTATTAAGCTAGTGACATCACTAGGCATCATGGGATTCCTAGACGGTCCAATTTGCAATATTAATACATGAGGACGTTTGAGAGGTTTCTCAACGCTACCCTTTCGTTGTAGAAGCATGTTGCACTCAATGCGGCGATGGTAAGGTCCTTTCATCTGACTGGCTCGAATGCATCTAGGATCGATGATGTGTCTATCCCAATAATACACTCATGTTGTCTTCAGTGAGCTGCTTGGTTAATGCGATATATCTTATGACCATTCATAAATATATCCATACGTTCGCCAGCGGTTTTACCAACACAACTATGAACGACTTGAGCAGTTCTCTCCAATGCTACACATGAGAGATGAATCCTCACAAGAACACTTATCATCCATATTTGTAATATGGCCATGATCCCAGAAAGGGCCATATCACGCTGCTTATTCAGAGCGTGCGTTGGATCCCCTCCAAAAGACATGGGGCAACAAATGTGATGATAAAGTCCCGGTGAGTCTAAGGACGAATGGCATCACTTCGACAACTCCGGTTCCCATAGACACTTCAGTGTAGAATACACATCGATGGGAGTATCCGGTGGGTTCTTCCATTGTTCGGAATCCTCCTCGAACAACTATGCGCAGTTATGGGAACATCATGGATTCGTCAAACGATCTGTTCCAAGGTCGTGGGATCGACACACACTTGCTCCAACAAGTATAACCTCCACGCATACTAGTCTCAATTGCCGCATTCAGACCCCTACATCTCAGATGAGCTTCGACTAGGGAGAGTTTGGGATAGATGATAATTCACATAGTTCCCACTAGTTATGTGATCAGTCATGTATCCACAGGGGACATGTTTGATATCTATACTGACCACCAGATAAAGATATGACATGTTGTATGCCTGATGTAATATAGAAATACGTTATGTAAACATAAACATGGATAAACAAACATATAATATATTACGTGACTATGTAATAGTACATTTGCCCTTAATAAAGGTTGTCTTTGGGACATACATACTATCAGAAACAGCACAAGTTGCTGAAGAAATAGTTGTTGAGACAGCAACTGTTCAAGACGTTGAGTTTGCTGAAACTCAAAACGAAGTATCGTTCGAAGACACATCACATGATGCTGAGAATGCAAGACCTAGTTCACCGGCTCAAGAAACTACTTCAATAAAAAAGATCCAACTGGTACTTACTGATCTACGCCAGCAAATGGATATGGAGATTGATGATAACTCCAATAAATCAGTGGATATCTTCATGACAAGTAGTGAACGAAGAGGTCAAGATACTTCTGCTCAACCTGTCCTTTCAGAGACAAGGGAGAATGCTGATAACATACAACTTTCTCAACAAGAGCATGAAAAGAAGTCTGCTGAAGATACGGTCCCAGATATTGAAAAAGCCAACGATGCTGAAAGGACTGAGTCACCACCTGTCATTCTTCAGCAGGTAGATAACTCAGAAATAGGCAAAACTTCTCTATCTGATACTTTATCATTAGCTAATACTATTGTTTCTTTACAGACTTCTCAAGATACTTGCCAGAAGCTTGCTGAAACTTATGCACCAGAATCAACAACTCCTGCTCAGCAGGTAGATGCAAATTTTTGTAAATTTACTAAGTTAAAAAACTTAGTATATCTAACAAAGTTTCATTTCAGGATGAACAAAACAAGGAAGCTACCACAACTCCTGTTGAATTGGATGTAGACATTGCACAACCAAGTGTGCAACATGAGCTTGCTGAAAACCAGCACGTAATTCATGAATCATTTTAGACTCTAAAACTACATTCCAAAACATTCTTGAAACTAACATTGTTCTTATTTAGGCTCAAAAGGAGAGTATGGAAGCAACTCTCATCACTGAAGTCCATAAAGTCAGCTCAGAAGAGCTTTATTCAAACTTCGAAAAGAACACTTTGACCAAGGTTGCAAAGTCTGTCAGCAACTGGCAAAGATACAGAAGAATGGACTTCTCAGATCTCTATCTACACCTCTCTTCTGAAAAGAAAAGAACTTCCTTACTTAAGATTGAGACTTTTGTCCACTCCATCCTTCCGGTTGATCTCTCATATTCTCAGCAAATGGGAACTGATCTGGTTCACACAATCAGAGAGAATATGAAGAATCAATTTAAGAGTGCCTCTCCAGCTGAACAAGCTGAGATGCTTAAAGGCTCCTTTGTGCCTGTGGTGGCTGATCCCCACAAAATCAATGAGAAGGAAGAAGTCACAAGTCAAGCTAAGTATATGCATCTTCCATTGGTTATCCTTAGTGATGATGAAGAAGAAAAAGAAGATGAGAATGTGATTAAACATTCTAGTGATGATGATGAAGGAAAATATTCTAAGGACTCAAAGAACAAAAAGGATGATGTTGATGAGTCCCAAGGTCCAAGTCTTGGTGATGGTGAATAGTTCAAGTTGCTGATCAAGCAACTGAACAAGAACAAGCTACTGAACAACCACCTCCCAGCAACCAAGAAGAATCTACTGCTCCTCCTTCTGCTGAACATCCAACAACTGACCAAGTTACTGAGATGAGTGAAGAACAAGCCAGAAAGTTTGCTGAAATTGCCAAGGGCAAGGCAAAGCTTTATGATGCCGAGTTAGCTAAAAAAGCTCTACTTGATGCCAAGGTCACTGATCCAAACCTTGATGAAGATGAAGAACAAGACAAAAACTTTCAGACAGCTGTGGCAAACAACATGGTCATAAATGTACCTGGAACACATCACTTGTCTGTTGCTCAGTCTCCTGGAGTGAAAAGATCGGAAGAATCCTCCCTTCCACCCGCTACTACTGGTGAAACTACAGTTGTTGAGTCTCAAGAGTTGCCTTCAGCAACCACTCAACCAGAATATACAGTGACTGAAAACCTTAGAGAAAAGGATGCTGACGTTGATAAAGACGATGTTGAGAGCTTATCAGGTTTTTCTGATGAAGAAGAAGAGATGGTTTTCAAGAATGATAAAACTGGTGAAACCCAATCTCAATCTCAACATTCAAACTCTTCTACTTTCTCCGGAAACAACTATGAAAGAAGCAAGCTCAAAGGCATTGAAGATCAGGTTTTCACTAAACTAAAAGCCCACAATGTAACTCCCTCTCTAGTGACATTTCCCAGTGTGGATGCATGGACACCAAGAATGCAAGCTCTCTTGCAAGTGCAAAAAGAATGCAAAGCTGAGGATGAAGAGTTACTTGCTAAAAAGTCCTTCAACATGGAAAAGATCTTAACTGTCTTGCTGAGACGAACAACAAATCTCACTCTAGCTCAAGCTGATGTAAGCTTACAACACAGAAGCTATAAGAAAGAAGCAAGTCAAGATCTGAAAATTGACAAGAATGCCTTGAAAAAGGCCCAATCCATTATGGAACAGAAGGTTTCTGATACCCAAAGGGCTGAAGAAAATCTGAAAATGATAAAGGCGGGGTTGTCCAAAACAAACCAACTTCAGCAAGACATGGTTGAACACTATACCAACTTGCTGAAAATTGCAATGAGTTTTTCTCAACTCAAGTTTTTGATGTTTTGCAATCCATGTCTAAGGGGAAGATACACCTCACTTCCAAAAAGAAGAGCTCAAGGGATTTGCCTCCTACTGCTCCCTCCCCCTCGCTGATGAAATTACTAGGGCCGCCTAATGAACCTCTTTCTGAAACAACGCAAATTTCTAAGAAAATAACTGAAACAATTTCTGAGAGAACTTCAGCAAATTCAAAAAGAAGAAAAACTGCTGCTGATACTCCAGAATTCTGTCAAACTGACAATCATCAAGGATTTGATGATGATGACAATGATGATAATCAAACCATAGCTCAAGCTATAAGAGCTAAGCCCCTTTCTGCTTTGACTCCATCTGGACATTCTAAGCACTTCTCTTCTGACTCCAGATCTTCAGCAAATGATCAAGGAAATGCTAAGTCAAGAAGAAGAAGGAAAAGGGAAGAAGAAAGAAGGCTTGCTAAAATTGCGGTAGGCACTGGCATTGAGTATACAAAGACTAGCAACGAGGAAACCACTCAAAATGTAGTCAGAAACTTCAACGGTTGATGGATTCTTAAGCTGGAAGACCTACTGACAAATGATTTCTTTCCAACAGTTGTGCTGAATCAGCTTTATACTTGATTGATTTGAAAGTTGCAAAGAAAGAATGGGATCCTCCTCCCTACCCAAGGAACTGATGAACGAGATTGTCAGACTCAATTAATCAAATAAATTTGTTTTTAGCCAAAGGCAATTCACAACTACAACGAAAACCAAGGCACATAGTGTAGAAGTAAAATAACCTCGAGTGTCGATCTCTAAGGACTATAACTAGCTTTATCTAATTTAACTTAAACTATAAATCAGAAATCAAGCAAAGCACAGATTTTTCTTATCAATATGATGGAAGTCAGTGATAGTATGGTCATTCAAAGCAACGGGTAATAATCATGCATGAAGTACTTGAAGTTTGTATAGAGATCTATGATCATGAATTGTCCTACGTGTTCCTTTCAATTCAACACTACGAAGATAGATGGCTTAGATAGATCAAAGAAATAAAACAATAAATCAAGTCTTAAACGCGCGAAGCCACTCATGCATAATCAAGAACTCTAGCTAAGAAATCACATACTATCACCAACGATAGATTTAGCTACTCATATTGCAATCAACAAGAATCAAAGCAAGATTGAATGAAAACATGTTGAATGAAATAAATAAAAGTAGAAAAACTGTGAGATACAAGTTACCAACGAAGGTTATTAATCTCCGATGAATTGCTAACTCACAAGCAAGAATCGAAGATCAAAGATTCCAATCTCTATGCTAAAACTTCCAAATCAATAAGAAAAAGAGTCTTCTATGATAATAATTCCCAGAACAGGCTCTGGAGAATTTGTCTCTCAAAATAATGTGAAAAGGTCTGAAAAACGTAGAGAATGGGCAAACATATATATAGCTGTCGGAAGACGTGGCGCGAACCGCCCCAGACGCCGGGCGAACCGCCTGGTGTGGGGCGAACCGCCCCACATCCCGGGTGAATCGCCCGGGACGGTCAGAGTCGATGGAGCGAGTTTTTTGCTGGAGGTTTCCTTTTTGGACTCGAATTTGCCTTCTAGTGACCTTTAAGCCTTGAAACTCGTCCCCTAGGCCTCAAATCTCATCCGTAACCTTCTAGATACACCACGAATGTCCTCGAAACACCAAAACTTTATCCTCTTCATCAATATTGCCCATAAACATACGTTTTTTTACCTAAAACCTGAAAAATGCAAAGAAAAGGGAAACGTGACACTATTCTAATAAAATGCACTAAAATATAAGCTAAATTAACCTAGAGGATAGCTAAATTGGTGAAAAAGACTCGAATGAAAGTGTAAAATACACGTTCATCAAACTCCCCAAACTGAACCTTTGCTTGTCCTCAAGCAACTAAGCTAGACTCTAATGAAAAAAACCAATGCAACACACAAAATGGAGTCTCATGCCAAATGACATGAACTAATCTATTGAGTCTATCAAAAACTTATGAACAATGACCATACAAATCATAACATGGATATTGGTTGAAGAATGCCTCGATTGACTCATACACATTCATATATGCAATATGTTAAACAAGATAGTCTCTCGTAAAATTCTCTACCTGGACCTAGTCAGTGACGACGTAATGAAACATGTTAAAATATGAATGGTTGTCCCGTGCCTATGAAACTGAGGACTTACTGCTGTTCACCAAGTTAAGACTTTCCCTCAAAGAGGTCGAACCAATATTGGCTCTCATCAAACGAACGAGGGTTCCCTAAAAGTTCACACTCCCCTATTCTACCCATCTTGCGAGCAAAGTCATAAACTAATCACCACTTCCTGAATAGTAGGACGAGGGTGGTCTAGAACAGATGACACTCAAACAAACAAAAGACAAACTTTACAACTCGATTACGAACATTACAAGAATTGAAAAACGAGACAAACACTTTGCTAAACTGCTTTTTGGCTTTCTTTGGACCTTCTTTGCTTTTTTGGGGTCTCTTTTTTTCCTTTTTTTTTTCTTTTCCAGATTTTTTTCTTTTTCCTGGAATTTTTTTCTTTTTCTTTTTCTTTTTCGCTTTTTTTCTTTCTTTTTTTTATATATAGCCAGCAGTAGCACAACGAAAAAGAAATTACAATGACTCACAAACGACATCCCCAAACCTATTCGAAAGAATAGGTTGGAGCACAAACTTACGAAAAAGGAAAACAAACTCACAACACTCAAAATCGAAAAACAAGTCATCATAACGGTATAACCCCCTCCCCAAACCTATTCGAAAGAATAGGTTTCAAACAAAGGATCACACAATCTCACACTACCTCCTTCCTAGGCATTTAGCAATCTCAAAGCAAGGTGAAGACTTGTTGACCCTTAGGTATATAATTACATGGAAAAACAACCACAAGACTCTAACATGCATCATCTTATTATAAAGGCCTTCGTGAATCGCAGTAGAGAAAACACCACTAAGTGATGTCGAGACTACCAAGCTTAACTAAGTTCAAACATAAATGTGACCAGCCAAGCGAGAAAAACCTCAAACAAATTCATAGAGATGAAGCATATGATTAATGTCATAACTAGTTAATCCACCCAATAAAAAAGTTCAAAAAATTTGGCAATAAACTCCACACAAAAACATGCAAAACTATACTAGGATGAATGTAGTGTATGCAACTAAATACTAAGAAAGCGGTAAACGTGCAAATGCAAACAAGAGGTTTCACGAGTTTATCATAAGCAAAACAAGTATAGAGATAGCAAGCGATAACCCCCCCCCCCAAACCTGAACGTCGTCACTCGTCCCGAACGTCGAAAGTGGATTTAAGGTGTGAGCCAACTTGTACTTGTAACCTATAGGACTCACGAAAACTCGTGAGAAACCAAAACGGGCGATAAAAGAAGTAAAAAGATCAATAATTTAGCATAATAGAAGTAAAATGGGATTCCGAACAAAAATCCGGACCTCCGGGTTTCTGGACACCCGGGGCGAACCGCCCTAGGTGGGGAGCGATTCGCCTGGGGCGTCCAGAACATCCCGGGGTTCTGGACACCTGGGGCGAACCGCCCCAGGTGGGGGGCGATTCGCCTGGGGCGTCAAGAACATCCCAGGCGGCCTGGACTTGCCAGGCGCATCACCCCACGTGGGGGCGGTTCGCCTGGCATCTCCAGACTCCTGGACACGCTTTTTTCCTACCAAAACGCAAAATTATCATCTTAAAACCTATTATATCACCAAAAACATACGAAAAACACAATGACATGCTCAAAACAACAAAATACATCATACCTATCCTTAAGTAGATGTGGGAAAGGTTAGTTCGAGATGATCAACCTCTACTTGATCACTAGGAAGCTCGAAGTATGGTTTCACTCGTTGCCCATTCACTTTGAAAGTATTGCCCGTCTTTGGATCCAAGAGTTCTACAGCTCCATGGGGAGAAACTTGGACGATCTCGTATGGTCCATCCCTACGAGTACGCAGCTTTCCGGGAAATAGACGAAGGCGAGAATTAAACACCAAAGCTTTTTGATCAGGAATCAGTTCCTTACGTACTATACCACGATCATGATACTTCTTGGTACGCTCCTTGTAAATCTTGGCGTTCTCATAGGCACCGAGGCGTAATTCATCAAGCTCATCAAGTTGTAACAACCTTTCTTCGCCAGCTTTTCCTAAATCAAGATTTAGCTCTTTAATAGCCCAATATGCCTTGTGTTCCAATTCCACAGGAAGATGGCATGCTTTCCCATACACAATTCTATACGGAGTGGTTTCAATCACCGTCTTGTAGCTAGTTCTATACGCCCAAAGCGCATCATTCAATTTTCGAGACCAATCTTTCCTACTAGGCTTCACCACGCGCTCTAGAATCTTCTTAATTTGAAGGTTGCTAAATTCAACTTGTCCCGAAGTCTGTGGATGATATGGCGTAGCAACACTATGGGTGACATTGTACTTCTTAAGAAGAGAAGCAAAGGTTCTGTTGACGAAGTGCGAACCCCCATCACTGATAATTGTCCTAGGACATCCAAATCTAGAAAAGATCACATCCTTTAAAAACTTCGTAACAACCGCGGCATCATTCTTTCTTGTGGGAATCGCCTCTACCCACTTTGTCACATAATCCACCGCGACGAGAATGTATTCGTAACCTCCACTTGATGGAAACGGTCCCATGAAATCAATGCCCCACACGTCGAAAGGCTCGACCACTAGATTCCCTTGAAGGGGCATTTCCTCCTTCTTGCCAATATTACCCCCTCGTTGACATGGGTCACAATTTTCACAAAACTTCGAGCATCTTGGTGCAAACTTGGCCAGAAAAATCCCGCGTGTACCACCTTGCGAGCCGTTTTAATGCCACTATAGTGTCCGCCGCAATGAAGCTCATGGCAATGACTCAGCACACTTTGTTGTTCTTCTTGCGGAATGCACCTTCTTAGAATTCCATCAGCTCCTTCTTTAAAAAGATTCGGATCATCCCATATGTAATACCTGCAACGTTGGCAAGAGCTCTCCTATCGGAGGCTGAAAAATTAGTTAGGCAAATACCCACAACCAAATAGTTCACAATATCGGCATACCATGGTTCTTCAATGACTTTCATTAAGTGCTCATCAGGAAGATCATCATTAATAGGAATCGAATCCATGGGAGTATTAGGAATTCTAGACAAGTGATCAGCTACCAAATTCTCCCTACCAGCTCTATCAACTATGGTCAAATCAAAATCTTGTAACAATAAGACCCAACGGATTAACCTTGGCTTAGAATCTTGTTTGGCAATTAAATGTCGTAAAGCAGCATGATCAGTATGGACATTCACAGGATGACCAATCAAGTAAGACCTAAACTTTTGTAAAGCAAAAACAACAGCTAAAAATTCCTTTTCAGTAGTTGTATAATTAACTTGAGCTGAGTCTAAAGTCTTACAAACATAATAAATCACACGATACTGCTTATCAACTTTTTGGCATAGAACAACACCCATAGAAAAATTCGAAGCATCACACATTATCTCAAAAGGAAGTTTCCAATCAGGTGGCACAACAATAGGAGCCGTAACAAGCTTTTCTTTAAGGGTATTAAAAGCAACCAAGCATTCATCAGAAAAATGGTAAACCACATCTTTTGCTAGTAAGTTACTTAGAGGTTTAGCAATTTTCGAAAAGTCTTTAATAAACCTCCTATGAAAACCAACATGACCAAGAAAAGATTGAAATTCTTTCACACAAGTGGGTGGGGGGAGTTTCTCAATTATTTCGATCTTAGCCTTATCAACCTCAATCCCCCTTTCAGAAACCACATGTCCTAGAACAATGCCTTCTCTAACCATATAATGACTTTTCTCCCAACTCAAAGTTAGATTGCATTTGATGCATCTTTTCAAAACAAGATCTAGTCTATGCAAGCACTCATCAAAAGAATCACCAAAGAGAGAAAAATCATCCATAAAAACTTCAACAAATTTGGTCACCATATCAGAGAAAACAGAAAGCATGCACCTTTGAAAAGTGGCGGGGGCGTTACATAGCCCGAATGGCATCCTCCTATAAGCAAACGTCCCGAATGGGCAAGTGAATGTCGTCTTCTCTTGATCGTCCGGTGAATCGGAATCTGGTAGAAACCTAACAAGCCATCAAGAAAACAATAAAATTTCCGCCCCGCAAGGCGGTTTAGCATGTCATCAATAAATGGCAAAGGCAAGTGGTCTTTCTTGGTGGCGGCATTCAACCTCCTATAATCAATGCACATTCGCCACCCCGTGATTTTCCTAACAGGTACTAACTCTCCCTTTTCATTCTCTTCTACCGTAATCCCAGATTTCTTAGGAACTATATGGACAGGGCTCACCCATCGACTATCAGGAATGGGATAGATCATATCGGTGTCTAGCAACTTAATCACCTATTTCTTCACTACTTCTTGCATCGCAGGATTTATCCCACGCGGAGGTTGCCTAACGGGTTTGGCATCTTGCTCTACAATGATATTGTGCACACACCGTGTTGGGCTAATTCCCTTTATATCGCTAATCCCCCATCCTATGGCTGTAGAATTTTTTCTTAAGACCTCAATTAGCTTACCTTCTTCATCGCTAGAGAGGTGTGAAGAGTCTATCACAGGTTTTTTCTTATTTTCCCCTAAGTAGACATACTTGAGGTGTGCAGGAAGGGGCTTTAATTCTAAGATAGGCTCTTCTGGAAATTTTCTCTCTACCTCTTCTTCATCTAAAGGTTCAAGCACTTCTTCTCCTACGGGAATTTCAGGCGTACTATCCATCATCGCAACTATCTCCCTTGCTTCTTCAGATAAGTGGCAAGTTGCAACCTGCATGGTTAGTGCCTCCTCAAGAGGTTCACGATTATCATAGCAATGATGAAATTCAGAAATCACAGAATCATAGCAATCGACAAAATTTAATTCTTCTACGACTTCCTTATCTCCTATGCTACATCCTACCAATTCAATTTTCTCACCCATTACCTCCATGGAGATTTTCTTCCCTTTGAGTTCAAGGCATGTATTTGTAGTGGCCATGAATGGTCTTCCAAGCAACACCACGTGCTCACGAACATGGCTCTTCCCTTCATCAACCGACTTCATGATCACAAAATCTGCAGGAATTATTAGTTTATCAACTTTTACAAGGATATCTTCAACTATTCCCACAGGACGCTTCACGCTATGGTCTGCCATTTGTACAACCATCTCGGTTGGCTTCACTTCTCCACGATATAGAGCTTTATAGACTGAGTATGGCATGAGATTGATGCTAGCTCCTAAGTCGAGCATAGCCTTGGTGGACCGCCCATTGCCCATAGTAATGTCAATGATGAAACTTCCTGGATCACGTTGCTTCGTTGGAAATTATCTTCAACTGGTGGCCTTCATTTCATAAACACTTTCGGAGGAGTAGTTTCACATTGACAAACTTTCGCTAGACGGAGATTATCTTCAACTTGCCCGGCGTGTGCAATTTCATAAACACTTTCGATGGCCTTCATTCCTGCGTAAAACGCAAGTTCATCCTCCTCACTGATATCTTCATCTTCAGAATATCCTCCGTATAAGCCTTTAGTTTCACCTTGATTTGGATCCCCACTGGTGACTTGACTCGACATTAGCCTCTCAGATTGTGCAGAACCACTGGCGTACCTTCGAAGGACCTTCTCTGCCTCTTCAACTGTACATTCTTCTAATCCTCCACACATCCCATCCACTTGAAGCCTAACATCATCACGTAGACCACAAACAAAATACCAAATCAGCTCCCCGTCGTCGAAACGGTGATGGGGGCACTCACGTTTATACAACTCAAAACGTTCGTAGGTGTCACAAAACCGCTCATACTCTCCTTGCTTGAAGTGTTCGATCCTATTTCATAAGGCAATTGTCTCATGGTAAGGCATAAATCGCGCCAAGAACTCCTCTACTACTTGGCTCCATGTTTTCAGCGATCCCGGTGCTAACCTGGATATCCAAAGCCTTGGCTCATATCCGAGAGGGAAAGAAAATAATCTCCTGCACAATTGGTCCTCAATGAACCCCTTTGCTGGAACTTTTGCTATTTCTTCCTCATAGGATTTGATGAAACTTAACGGATTCATCCCCACTTCATCTTTGAACCTTGGTATGTCTCTCACCACTGAACTTGTCGCTTCGTACTTCTTCAACTCTTCCTCCAAGTATATAGCTGAACTTCTCCTAACTTGCGAGAATTGGGGCATCATGCGAGCTTTCATGAACGTCATACCTGAATATCTGTAACAGGAGTAACTCAAAACTGAAAATTAGTCCTGTTAGAAGTCGCAAAATTCTGGAAACAAGGTAACTACTAACTCTGTGAATTGAAAGCTGAAAATATAAATAAGCTAAAGAGAAAAAGAGTATATTCCCCGGCAACAGCGCCAATTTGATGAACGAGATTGTCAGACTCAATTAATCAAATAAATTTGTTTTTAGCCAAAGGCAATTCACAACTACAACGAAAACCAAGGCACATAGTGTAGAAGTAAAATAACCTCGAGTGTCGATCTCTAATGACTATAACTAGCTTTATCTAATTTAACTTAAACTATAAATCAGAAATCAAACAAAGCACAGATTTTTCTTATCAATATGATGGAATTCAGTGATAGTATGGTCATTCAAAGCAACGGGTAATAATCATGCATGAAGTAATTGAAGTTTGTATAGAGATCTATGATCATGAATTGTCATACGTGTTCCTTTCAATTCAACACTACGAAGATAGATGGCTTAGATAGATCAAAAAAATAAAATAATAAATCAGGTCTGAAAAACGTAGAGAATGGGCAAACATATATATAGCTGTCGGAAGACGTGGGGCGAACCGCCCCAGACGCCGGGCGAACCACCTGGCGTGGGGCGAACCGCCCCCATCCCGGGCGAATCGCCCGGGACGGTCAGAGTCGGTGGAGCGAGTTTTTTGCTGGAGGTTTCCTTTTTGGACTCGAATTTACCTTCTAGTGACCTTTAAGCCTTGAAACTCGTCCCCTAGGCCTCAAATCTCATCCGAAACCTTCTAGATACACCACGAATGTCTTCGAAACACCAAAACTTAGTCCTCTTCATCAATATTGCCCATAAACATATGTTTTTTACCTAAAACCTGAAAAATGCAAAGAAAAGGGAAACGTGACACTATTCTAATAAAATGCACTAAAATACAAGCTAAATTAACCTAGAGGATAGCTAAATTTGTGAAAAAGACTCGAATAAAAGTGTAAAATACACGTTCATCAGGAACATTGCTTCAAAATGGTTGAATACTTAAATCTTGGTAAGAAGAAACTCCATCAGTAAGAAGTTAAGACAAGAGCCTGACTTCATCAAGCCTATGGATGTTGCTTACTACAATGACCCTATAACTAACAAGTCAAAAAAGAAACGTCACTTGATTCTCTATGAATTTTTCTATCTTACTGCAAAGGATCAAGATGAAGACCTCATAGGAAATTGAAGTACAATGGTATATTTAAGAGAAAAATAAAGAGAG
Source organism: Plantago ovata (assembly GCA_028274465.1). Taxonomy (NCBI): domain Eukaryota; kingdom Viridiplantae; phylum Streptophyta; class Magnoliopsida; order Lamiales; family Plantaginaceae; genus Plantago; species Plantago ovata. The sequence goes on from CM051457.1 coordinate 82,508,640, forward strand.
ATGTGGAATGATGATTTAAAAGATTTCTTTGTAGATTGAACCATTTGAACATATGAGGATTTTAACTTGTTGTGAGTTTGAGAAAAAAAAACACCAGGTTCGATTTTGGACGGTTTTGATGTGAGAATGACTTGTAATTTTTCACTTGTGTAATTTTTCCTTCCACAGCCTAACAAAAATAAAAAAACAAGAACAAGCACTCAGGGTACAAGATCTTGAAATTATTCTGTTACACGTCCTACTTTGCACTTATTAAGATAAAAAAAAGTACTATGATAAAACTTCCAAATTTTAATACTAACATATATGAATTGTTAGAGAATTAAGTTTCAATTCCGAATTACTTGTATCCACATTAAAGTTACAATAGAAGAATACCAAAAAGATATCATTAAAATAGCATATATTCAGGGTTTATACATATAATAATATTCAATATAACATTTTGAACAAACAAGATGAAAGCAACTACTAGTTATCAATCAACTAACTTAACTTTGAACAAAATTTTCCAAAATTCCTTCATAACTTTTTCACTGAACATAGCCAAAATTAAAGTTTCCCAATTAGGTTACAAAAAAAAATGTTCCACTGATTTTATCATTTTATTATTTTACCAATTCCAAACACGAGAACTCAAATAGGTTTGAAATGAATAAAGAAAGGATAAAACCATATGCACCGTTTTTTTATACTTTCTCTGCCAACAAGGTTTTTAGCTTCGACATCGAGCTTGTATGCTTCGGCATTGAGCTTGTGTGATTCATCATCTGCTACTTCCATAGCTTGCCCTAGATAATTATTTGAAAAGGGAAACTTTTATTTCAAAGTTAAAAATTTATTAAAAACAAATAAAAAAATAAAATATATCCAACCTTATATATTAGTAAACATTCCACCCTTAACATATTTGCTACTCTGCTTTGTGGTATCAGAGTCCTGATACTCCAAATTAATATTTGATGAACGCGGATTTGTCGGTTCCGAATTCAGTCAAATAATATTTGTTATTAAGCCAAAGGCAATCCACAACTACAACGAAAACCGTAGTGTAGCAGTAGATGACTCGAGTGTCGTTCTCTCAGGACTATAACTAGCTTTATCAAATCTAATTTAGAATATAAAAACAACAGACAGATAGCAAAGGGTTTTTCTAACAGATAATGGAGATTGGTGATAATATGATCCTTCAAAGCATAACGGGTCGTTAATCATGCATAAATTCTTCGGTCTTGCATGGAGATCTTTGATCAATCTAATGTCCTGTTGCAATTATTAAGCACTACGAAGATAACGATTCTGACAAGTCAATCACTATTGTCCTAATGTGTTCCGTAATTATTCAACACTACGAGGATAAACTCGCGTACAGGTCGACGAGGGTCCAATTGTGCATAATAATTAATACAACATACGAGAATTTAGGCTGAGCCTGATCAACGAAATAAAGCAATAACACGGAGTATAATGCGCGATATAGCCATTAGCATGATTATCTTCCCTTCGCTAAGAATTCACATACTACCACCAACGATAAGTTTAGCTACTCATAATAGGCATGCAATCAACATAAATCATAGAAGAAAACATGTTGAAAGAATATAAAAATAAGTAGAATAAACTGTAAGATACAAAGTTACCGAAGGTTGTCAATCTCCGGAGAATTGCGATCCTACAAGCTCCAATCTGCTATGAAAAAGTGTCCTCTAAGCTACGAACCCCCAGAACAGGCTCTGGGAAGTTCCTACCTAAAACTACAGAGAGAGGTGAGAAAGTAGGTCTGGAAAAGTATGAATTTCGAAGAAACTCTGAGCAACTATATATAGACCTCGAATTACTGTGGAGCGGTTCGCCCCACACACCGGGCAGTTCGCCCCTGAGAGTTTTTCGTGGAATTCCGCGTTTTCGACGCATTTTTGAATTTCTTTCCCTTTCCGGACTCGGTTTCTGACTTCTAGTGGCATTCTAACCTCCAGATTCGACCCTTAGACTCCAAATTCTATCCGGAAACCTTCAGATACTCCAAATAGGCTTCTGGAACACCAATTCCTTGTCAACTTCAATATAATTGCCCGGAAATCCTCGATTTTCAACCAAAACCTGTAAAATAAAATTTAAAGGGAAACGTGACACTATTCTAATAAAATGCACTAAAATATAGCTAAATTAACATAGAGGATAGCTAAAATAGGTGAAAAAGACTCGAATGAAAGTGTAAAATACACATTCATCAAACTCCCCAAACCGAACCTTCTCTTGTCCTCAAGCAACTAAGCTAGACTCTAATGCAAAAAACATGCAAGACCCAAAATGGAGTCTCATGCCAAATAAAATGAACTAATCTACTGAATCTACCAAAAATCAGATGAACAAAAACTATATAAATCAAAGCATGAATATAGGTTGAAGAATACCTCGATTGACTTATACACATCCACATAAGCACTTATGTCAAGACAAGATAGTCTCTCGTAACATTCTCTACATGGACCTAGTCAGTGACGACGTAATGAAGCATGCTAAGATACGAATGGTTGCCCCGTGCCTATGAAACTGAGGACTTACTGCTGTTCCACCATGTTAACACTTTTCCTCAAAAGAGGTCGAACCAGTACTGGCTCTCATCAAACGAAGGAGGGTTCCCTATAAAAGATCACACTCCCCTATTCTACCCATCTCTCAAGTAAAGTCTTAAGCTATTCACCACTTCCTGAATGGCAGGACGAGGGTGGTCTAGAACAGATGACACTTAAGACAAAAAGACAAAAAATTACAACACGATTACGAACATTACAAAAATGGAAAAGACTCAACACTTTGCTAAACTGCTATTTGGCTTTCTTTTTTGGACCCTTTCTTTGATTTTTTGGGGTCTTTTCTTTTTTTCTTTTTCCTTTCCAGATTCTTTTTCTTTTCTTTTTTTTTCTTTTTTCTCTTTTTTTTTCTGGAAATTTTTTCTTTCTTTCTTTTTTTTCGATTTTTTCTAGCCAGCAGTAGCATAATAAAAAGAGAAACAAAATGACTCACACGACTTCCCCAAACCTATTCGAAAGAATAGGTTGGAGTACAAAATTTACGAGAAAGGAAAAATAAACTCACAACACGGAAATGAAAAACGAAAAAACAAGTCTAATGATGGTGTAACCCCCTCCCCAAACCTATTCGAAAGTTAGGTTATAAATAAAGGATCACACAACCTCACACTACCTCCTTCCTAGGCATTTAGCAATCTCAAAGCATGGTGAAGACTTGTTGCCTCTTAGGTACATAATTACTCGGGAAAACAACCATAAGACCCTAACATGCATCATCCTATTATAAAGGCCTTCGTGAACCGCAGTAGAGAAAACACCACTAAGTGATGTCGAGACTGCCAAGCTTAACTAAGTGCAATACATAAATGTGACAAGCCAAGCGATAAAAACCTCAAACAAATTCATAGAGATGAAGCATAAAATTAATGGCATAGTTAGATAATCTACCCAATAAAAAGTTCAAAAAATTCGGCAATAAACTCCATATAAAACATGCAAGACTATCCTAGGATGAATGTAGCGAATGCAACCTAAAAAATCTAAGAAAGCGGTAAACGTGCAAATGCAAACAAAAGGTTTCACGAGTAATCATAAGCAAAACAAGTATAGAAATAACGGCGATAACCCCTCCCAAACCTGAACGTCATCGCTCGTCCCGAATGTCGAAAATGGATTTAAGGTGAGAGCCAGCTTGTACCTGTAACTTATAGGACTCAAGGAAACTCGTGAGAAACCAAAAACATATGGAAATATAAAATAAAACACAATGATATGCATGCATTAAAGCGGTAAAAAAGCGATAAAAACTTCGGGTTGCCTCCCGGATAGCGCCATTGTTTAAAGTCTTTGGCTCGGCTTCTGTCTGTGCCTAGCTATTCTTCTTGAGGGTACTAGACTTCCCCTTCATGGATCTCCTCCTCATGCCACGAACCTGTGAATAAGAAAGAACATAGGCATTAAGACCACTGTAATTAATAGTGTTAGAAATATCAGGTGGATCAGGTGGATCAGATATGGCGTGCAACACATGTTGCTTGCCATCTACTTCAATAGTGCAAGTTCTTTGGTAGATGTCCATCACGGAGCGTAGTTTAGTCAAGAATGTTCGTCCTAAGAGTATGACATCCCCCGTTCCAGGTGCTGACGCCGGCATAATTACAAAATCGGTGTAAACAGAAGCTTCACCAATCTTGACTAATACATTTTTCACAACGCCCTCGGGTTTCACAAGGGATCCGTCCGCCAGTTGCACAATATCCTTATGCACAATTAGTTCTCCAAGGTTACTTTTCTCGAAAACATTCAAAGGGAGCACATTAGAGTAGGATCCCGTATCTAGTGTGGCTCGGACATCTTCAAGTTCCCCAATCCCGACCTTAACATCGAAACTTTAAGGTAGTGGCTCGGGATCCTCTTGCTCCTCTTCACTCTTGTTAGTACCAAGGTCCTTCTCTTCTTCTTCGGCTGGTGGGGGCATTTCCCTCTTGCAACTCTCGCACTTAGCAACCTTCTTGATGGTGATTTCAACAGGTAGATCACCCACCAAGGTGATGGACATCGACTTCTCAGTGTTGCTAGGCAGTTTGCCTTGTTCCCTACTTGCTCCTCAGTCGATCAAATCTTGCATCTTTTGATGGGCAAGCCTAGTGCTCTTTTCCAACCTATCGAGCCTTGCCCTAGTCTTCTCGGAATCTTCTTCATAACGTTTGAGAAAACTTTGTGTGTGATCAACCATCTTCTGCAAGTTCTCCATCAGTTGAGCCGACTTCGACTTCGGTGGCTCTTTCAGAGCGGGGTTTTCGCAGTGATCATTATCATAGTTTAGCCTGCTACGGTCTTGGTTAGGGCCATAAGTTTGGTTAGCTGGTGCATATCCTTGATTGTTTTGGAATCCTCTTCTCCAAAATCCACCTCGAGGATTCCTACCGTCTTGTCCGTAGCTAACTTCTTGAGTACCAAACTCCGTAGCAAAGGCTTCTTCTTCGCCTCCTCGAGCCCAGTTGCCATCATCGTATGCCAGCTCCGATCTACACATATGAGCCCCATGCCCATAGTTCTTGCATATTCGGCATACTTCGTTCGAAACAGTTGTCCCGGTGGCGCTCTTGAGGACTTGCTTCAATTCGTTGGTAAAGCACTCGAATTGATCCCCATTCCCCCTATACATAGGGGCTTCTTGAGTCGGTGGAGCTTCAGGTCCACGTCTCCTAACCATTGCTCTTGGGTCCTTGAACTGCGAACCCTTAGCAAGCCTTTCGAAAACTGCCCAGACGACTTCTGCGGTTTCCTCCCAAATATTGCCTCGGCATTGGAAATCCACCACTTGTTGGTTCTCGAAGGTTAGTCCATTGTAGAAGTGTTGGACTAAGTCAGAAAGTTCAAAACCATGGTGAGGGCACTTGTTCGTGAGATCTTGGAATCTCTCAAACGCGGTGTAGATGGTCTCATCATAGTCCTGCTTGAATCCAGTGATTTGCGCCTTTAGCGCGGTAGTCAAGGTGTGAGGGAAGTATTTCTCCATGAATGCTGAAAAAAACCTTCTCCCAAGTGTCCAGCGAGCCTGCTGGTAGAGAACTCAACCGTGACTTGGCTCTGTCGCCAAGTCCCATAGCAAAAACATTCATCCTCAACTCGTCCATTGTTATTTCAGCTCTGGGTCGTGGGAGTTGGTTGACGAAATCATCGATATCGTGCGAGTACCCCATCACATATTCCCTTGCTAAGCCATAGAACCTCGGAAGTTGTTGGAATGCGTGGTTCTTGATTTCCAGATCTCGAGTTGCAGACGAAAGAACAATCGCTGGTCCCCTCATACGATCCTTGGTGGGTTGAACCCATGCTTTCAGTGGTCTAGCTTCTGCCATTCCGTCGATTTCCTTGAAAATACTGTGTAGAGATTTAGAGAAATCGGTATCCTCTATTTCCTCTAGTGCGCGCCTTTCGAGTAGTCGCCTTCTTTGGTGGTAGACTCTGTCGATCTCAGCAATTGAATCAGCAAGCGGTGTTCCTGCAGAATGTGTATGCGGTATACACTATCTGTAACAGACGAGGAAAGAAGTATCAGAGAGAGATTAAAAAGGAAAACTAAAACTAATAGAATTAGGAATCGAAAGCTGAAAATATAAACAAATTAAATAGAAAAAAGGAGTATAGCCCCGGCAACGGCGCCAATTTGATGAACGCGGATTTGTCGGTTCCGAATTCAGTCAAATAATATTTGTTATTAAGCCAAAGGCAATCCACAACTACAACGAAAACCATAGTATAGCAGTAGAATGACTCGAGTGTCGTTCTCTCAGGACTATAACTAGCTTTATCAAATCTAATTTAGAATATAAAAACAGCAGACAGATAGCAAAGGGTTTTTCTAACAGATAATGGAAATTGGTGATAGTATGATCCTTCAAAGCATAACAGGTCGATAATCATGCATAAATTCCTCGGTCTTGCATGGAGATCTTTGATCAATCTAATGTCCTGTTGCAATTATTAAGCACTACGAAGATAATAATTCTGACAAGTCAATCACTATTGTCCTAATGTGTTCCGTAATTATTCAACACTACGAAGATAAACTCGCATACAGGTCGACGAGGGTCCAATTGTGCATAATAATTAATACAACATACGAGAATTTAGGCTGAGCCTGATCAACGAAATAAAACAATAACACGGAGTATAATGCGCGATATAGCCATTAGCATGATTATCTTCCCTTCGCTAAGAATTCACATACTACCACCAACGATAAGTTTAGCTACTCATAATAGGCATGCAATCAACAGAAATCATAGAAGAAAACATGTTGAAAGAATATAAAAATAAGTAGAATAAACTGTAAGATACAAAGTTACCGAAGGTTGTCAATCTCCGGAGAATTGCGATCCTACAAGCTCCAATCTGCTATGAAAAAGTGTCCCCTAAGCTACAAACCCCCAGAACAGGCTCTGGGAAGTTCCTAACTAAAACTACAGAGAGAGGTGAGAAAGTAGGTCTGGAAAAGTATGAATTTCGGAGAAAATCTGAGCAACTATATATATGCCTCGAACCACACACCGGGCGGTTCGCCCGGTGTGGGGCGGTTCGCCCCACATCTGGGGCGGTTCGCCCCGGAGAGTTTTTCGCGGAATTCCGTGTTTTCGACGCGTTTTTGGATTTCTTTCCCTTTTCGGACTCGGTTTCTGACTTCTAGTGGCCTTCTAACCTCCAGATTCGACCCTTAGACTCCAAATCCTATCCGGAAACCTTCAGATACTCCAAATAGGCTTCTGGAACACCAATTCCTTGTCAACTTCAATATAATTGCCCGGAAATCCTCGATTTTCAACCAAAACCTGTAAAATAAAATCTAATGGGAAACGTGACACTATTCTAATAAAATGCACTAAAATATAGCTAAATTAACATAGAGGATAGCTAAAATAGGTGAAAAAGACTCGAATGAAAGTGTAAAATACACATTCATCAATATTGCCATAGGCTATAACATCTATATATTCCACATTAATACTACCATTGGCTATAGCATCTATATATTCCACCCTTTGCTACTTTGCTTTGTGGTTTCAGAAACCAATAAATTATTAAATCCAAGAAAGTTAATGAAATAAAAATACAAAGCATAACATTCACATCATGATATATTCTGCTATAAATATTCACATTCATCATTCAACAAACATTTATCATCTATTCAACTTGCAAGCCTTCGAATCACCTTTTTCTATAATTGAGTCACAACACAAACAGGTAGATTAGGCTAACAAAATTACAAAAAATGTATAGAAGTTACCTTACCAATGCCAAGGGGTGAGTATTGAGCAAGACGCTTGCAGTAGAGAAGAGGAGTAGGTCGACCACAGATTGACAGTCGACAGAGTCCCAGAGCTGTAGACAAACAAGAGAGGAGAAGAGTTAGTCAATTCAGCATACAACAATAATTGGGGAACTAGCTAGATGTTTAGAGACTTTGGATTGGAGTTTAGATAGCTATATTGGGCTTCTCAATTCAATCATTCAGTGGCCCATTTTAATTCTCAAAGACTGGCTCAAGTTAGTTTTAATTCTTACAGACTAGCCCAAGTTATTTGGCCCCTGACTATAGCAGAGAGTATTTTTGCATTTATGGATATTTGTTTTTAGAAAAATAGGGTAAAAGAAGCATCAGTGACTGTAAGGTTATGTATAACAGGATAAGGAAGAATTGCGTGGATAACCCACGATCTTCAGGGACGGATAATTTTACCTTTTCCGGCACTTTATGTTTTTGAAATTGCATTTAGTTATGGTCTGCAAAGACTTTAGTTACAAACATAAAACATATGAGAAACTTAGCACCAATACATTCTATAACAAGAAAAGAAAGCAAAATGATATACATGAAATTCTCCTTCATTTCCACAATGTGTCTACAATAGTTGATGAAATGGAGAATTTGGCTTTCACAGAATCATAAGAGAAAAAGTAATAACACTCGCAACAAGCATCACCCTAAAGTCAAGATCAGTATTGCGCATTGGTTTCTATATCAAACACAATTATAAATCTATAAAAAACCGAATAACTCAATCAGGCAAAAACTATGTAATCGTTTAAAAATGATTGTGTGGACAACTATGTAATCTTTCAAAAATGAACATCAGTTTGTATAATGAAAAAGCGAATGCCAAAACAAGAAACAACTTAGACTATAGCCTCCCTTGTTGATTATTCCAAGTTATTACATGATACTTATAGTCAAGAAAACCAACTCACAATCATTCAGTAATCATCTTCAATCAAATCTTAAGATCAGTATACATGAATGTCTGTGGTAAATATCAAGCTATCTGCTCATTGTAAGACGAGGCAAACATTGTAAAAGAAAAAGAAAAAGATGTGTGGAATGATGATTTAAAAGAAACAGAAAAAAAGAACAAACACTCGGGGTACAAGATCTTGAAATTCTTTTGTTACACGTCCTACTTTGCACTTATTAAGATAAAAAAAATACTATGATAAAACTTCCAAATTTTAATACTAACATTTATGAATTGTTAGAGAATTAAGTTTCAATTCAGAATTACTTGTATCCACAGTAAAGTTACAATAGAAGAATACAAAAAAGATATCATTACAATACCATATGTTCATGGTTTATACATATAATAATATTCAATATAACATTTTGAACAAACAAGATGAAAACAAGTACTAGTCATCAATCAACTAATTCAACTTTGAACACAATTTCCCAAAATTCCCTCATAACATTTTCACTGAACATAGCCAAAATTAAAGTTTCCCAATTAGGTTACAAAACAAAAATGTTTTATTGGTTTTATCATTTTATTATTTCACCAATTCCAAACACTAGAACTCAAATAGGTTTGAAATGAATAAAGAAAGGATAAAGCCATACGCACCGTTTTTTTATACATCCTCTGCCCAACAAGGTTTTAAGCTTCGGCATCGAGCTTGTATGCTACGACATTGAGCTTGTATGCTTCATCATCTGCTCCTTCCATAGCTTTCCCTAGATAATTATTTGAAAAGGAAAAATTTTATTTCAAACTTAAAGATTTATTAAAAACAAATTAAAAAATAAATATATCCAACACCAACTGGAATTGGTTTAAACTTAAAGATTAGTAAACATCAGATTAGTAAACATTCCACCCTTAACATATTTGCTACTCTGCTTTGTGGTTTCAGAGTGCTGATACTCCAAATTAATATTGGCATAGGCTATAACATCTATATATTCCACAGTAATACTACCATTGGCTATAACATCTATATATTCCACCCTTAACATATTTGCTACTTTGCTCTGTGGTTTCATAACCCCTAATAAATCATTAAATCCCAGAAAGTTAATAAAATAAAAATACAAAGCATAACATTCAAATCATCATATATTCTGCTTTAAATATTCACATTCATTATTCATCAAACATTTATCATCTATTCAGATTCCAAGCCTTCGAATCCCCTTTTTCTATAATTCAGTCACAACACAAATAGGTAGGTTAGGCTAACAAAATTACAAAAATGTATAGAAGTTACCTTACCAATGCCAAGGGTTGACTACTGAGCAAGACGCTTGCAGTAGAGAAGAGGACTAGGTCGATCACAGATTGACAGTCGACAGAGTCACAGAGCTCTAGACAATCAAGAGAGGAGAAGAGTTGTTCAATTCAACATACAACAATAATTGGGGAACTAGCTAGCTGTTTGGAGACTTTAGATTGGAGTTTAGCTAGCTATATTGGGCTTCTCAGTTCAATCATTCACTGGCCCATTTTAATTCTCAAAGACTGGCCCAAGTTAGTTTTAATTCTTAAAGACTGGCCCAAGTTATTTGGCCCCTGACTATAGCAGAGAGTATCTTTGCATTTATGGATATTTTGTTTTAGAAAAATAGGGTAAAAGCAGCATCAGTGACTATAAGGATATGTATAACAAGAGAAGGAAGAATTGTGTGGATAACCCACAACCTTCTGGGACGGATAATTTTACCTTTTCCGGCACTTTATGTTTTTGAACTTGCACTTAGTTATGGTCTGCAATGCCTTTAGTTACAAACAAAATGTGTATAAAACATATGAGAAACTTAGCACCAATACATTCTATGACAAGAAAAGAAAGCAAAATGATATACATGAAATTCTCCTTCACTTCCACAATGTGTCTACAATAGTTTATGAAATGGAGAATTTGGCTTTCACAAAATCATAAGAGAAAAAGTAATAACACTCACAACAAGTATCACCCTAAAGTTAAGATCAGTATTGCGCATTGGTTTCTATATCAGACACAATTATAAATCTATAAACAACCGAATAACTCAATATGGCAAAAACTATGTAATCGTTTAAAAATGATTGTGTGGACAACTATGTAATCTTTCAAAAATGAACATCAGTTTGTATAATGAAAAAGTGAATGCCAAAACAAGAAACAACTCAGACTATATAGCCTCCCTTGTTGATTATTCCATGTTATTACATGATACTTATAGTCAAGAAAACCAGCTCACAATCATTCAGTAATCATCTTCAATCAAATCTTAAGATTAGTATACATGAATGTCTATGGTAAATATCAAGCTATCTGCTCATTGTAAGACGAGGCAAACATTGTAAAAGAAAAAGAAAGAGATGTGTGGAATGATGATTTAAAAGAAACAAAAAAAAAAGAACAAACACTCGGGGTACAAGATCTTGAAATTCTTATGTTACACGTCCTACTTTGCACTTATTAAGATAAAAAAAATACTATGATAAAACTTTCATATTTTAATACTAACATTTATGAATTGTTAGAGAATTAAGTTTCAATTCAGAATTACTTGTATCCACAGTAAAGTTACAATAGAAGAATACCAAAAAGATATCTTTACAATATCATATATTCATGGTTTATACATATAATAATATTCAATATAACATTTTGAACAAATAAGATGAAAACAACTACTAGTCATCAATCAACTAACTCAACTTTGAACAAAATTTCCCAAAATTCCCTCATAATGTTTTCACTGAACATGGCCAAAATTAAAGTTTCCCAATTAGGTTACAAAACAAAAATGTTTTATTGGTTTTATCATTTTATCATTTCACCAATTCCAAACACTAGAACTCAAATATGTTTGAAATAAATAAAGAATGGATAAAACCATACGTACCGTTTTTTTTGTACACTCTCTACCCGACAAGGTTTTTAGCTTCGGCATCGAGCTTGTATGCTTCGGCATTGAGCTTGTATGCTTCATCATTTGCTCCTTCCATAGGTTTCCCTAGATAATTATTTGAAAAGGGAAAATTTTATTTCAAACTTAAAGATTTATTAAAAACAAATTAAAAAAATAAAATATATCCAACACCTAACTGAAATTGGTTTAAACTTAAAGATTAGTAAACATTCCACCCTTAATATATTTGCTACCCTGCTTTGTGGTTTGAGAGTCCTGATACTCCAAATTAATATTGCCATAGGCTATAATATCTATATATTCCACATTAATACTACCATTGGCTATAACATCTATATATTCCACCCTTAACATATTTGCTATTTTGCTTTGTGGTTTCAGAACCCCTAATAAAATTATTAAATCCAAGAAAGATAATAAAATAAAAATACAAAGCATAACATTCTCATCATCATATATTCAGCTATAAATATTTACATTCATCATTCAGCAAACATTTATCATCTATTCAGCTTCCAAGATTCCCCTTTTTCTATAATTCAGTCACAACACAAACAAGAATAGGTTAACAAAATTACAAAAATGTATAGAAGTTACCTTACCAATGCCAAGGGGTGAGTACTGAGCAAGACGCTTGCAGTAGAGAAGAGGAGTAGGTCGATCACGGATTGACAGTCGATAGAGTCACAGAGCTGTAGACAAACAAGAGAGGAGAAGAGTTGGTCGATTCAACATACAAAAATTATTGGGGAACTAGGTAGCTGTTTGGAGACTTTGGATTGGAGTTTAGATAGGTATACTGGGCTTCTCAATTAAATCATTCACTGGCCAATTTTAATTCTCAAAGACTGGCCCAAGTTAGTTTTAATTCTTAAAGACTGGTCCAAGTTATTTGGCCCCTGACTATAGCAGAGAGTATCTTTGCATTTATGGATATTTTGTTTTAGAAAAATAGGGTAAAAGTAGCATCAGTGACTGTAAGGATATATAATAGGAGAGTGAAGAACTGTGTGGATAACCCACAACATTCAGGGACGGATAATTTTACCTTTTCCGGCACTTGATGTTTTTGAAACTAAACATATTTATGGTCTGCAATGCATTTAGTTACAAACAGAATGTGCATAAAACATATGAGAAACTTAGCACCAATACATTCTTGTTGAAGGGTAGTTCGTGCTTCCTCTTAAGTTCGTACTAAATCGTCACAAGAAATTACTTAGGTCTTCTTTATGTAGTCTTCCTCTGATAGGATTAAGTATCCTTCATGTAGCTTCCTCGTACCTGAAAGAGATTGGAGGGGGGGATTAGTACCTCGTGTCCAGTCTGTCAAGGATCAGACCGGAGGGACGACTTTACATGTAGGGAGTTGAAGGGGTTCACTAGTAAGAGTAGTAAATGTGGTAGGTGAGTGTTAGGTGAGAGCTATGATTGCTTACCTAGGGATTATGAATGAGTCCCTTTATATACTTGTAGTATTTTATTGTCACTTTATTTAGGATCGTGACAAGTGTCCGGCGGAGATCGAAGCCTCCTTTGGCCCAAGCCCATTAAGGAGGTCCATGGCCTTTGACCCAAACATATTTACTAGGGTTTGGAGGGCATTATTGACTTTTCGGATCTCATGGAATATTCTGGAAGGCGGGCCCCACAGGGACCGACCATGGGTGGTCGACCTGGGTCCTCGTGCCTTCCTCTGATATTCATGGTCCGAGTAGTGTTCTGCCTAGTCTCCTTTGGAGGGTGTCACCTTGACGTAAGGTCCTTTTCGAGCCCTAGAGATGCTCCTCGCGCCCCACTTCTGTCTTGTCCTTGTAGTGAGCTTATCATGAGGGTCGGCCTCACAGTGATGGTCGGACCATATGTTGGTCGAGCCACACTTAAGTGACATACCTGGGTGTGGTCGCGCCCATTGGGGGACAGCCTTTGATGCCTCGTCGCGCTCTTAGACCGCTCAAGTTCGTACATGCGGACTAGACATATTTTAACACCAACATATGTCCCCCTAGTTTCCAAGTATCTTTGTAGAAGATAGTTGAGGAACTATGTTGAAGTAGAGGTCGAGCAGAGCCTCGACTAGTAGCGGGCGAAAAACGATTTTCGTATTCGTGCCTTGGTAACTTTCCCTCCTCCTAACTCCCCCTCCCCCCCCCTTTTTATAGGGTGCGAGCAGACGTTGCTCGGACCTTATAAAAGGGATATATTTACTGGTTAGAGATTGGATCCGGGTATGTATTCCTTGGTGGAAGTAGGGTTCTCGATTTGTTGCCTCTTCGATATTCTTCTTGTTGATGGAATGAAATGACTTTCTTCCGCTTTTCCTTTTACTTGACACTTTCTGTCTCGAGGAGCCTTGTGAGAGAGTGGCTCCTCGGTATCATATCAAAGCATTCTCTTAAATTTCCTTCTCGGGTGATCGGTTCCTCATCGCTCTGCGGACTACTTCTGCGACACGGTCCTCGCTCCGCGAATTACCTTTGGTTGCTAGGTAATCCGCGTTCCCTCGAGAAGGTATGTCGATGCGGGAGCGTGGAGGGCAGATTTGTAAATTCGCCAGGCGGCTGTGGTCTGGGCCGTTGATAGTGGACACGTGTTCGGACCAGATGGAGCGAGGGTGGGCGACGGTTCATATTCCCGAGATACCCTTCTATAAATAGGCCAATCTGATTCATTCTTCACTTTTCGCAACCCTTTTATTCAGAGCACAGAGAGAGAGCGAGGAGCACTTTTAGAGCGATCGACGAGCGCACTGATCGGTACCGAGTAAGATCGAGGACCCTCTTCATGCGATTTTCTTGCATAATTCCGGCGGAGTTCGAATTTTCCGGTGCCCTTTCCGGTTTCAATCATTCAACCAGACTTTTCCAAGTAAGTCCTTCTCCCTAATCCTTTGATTCTGTGCTATAAACCTTGTACTTTCACACTGTAAACCGCCTCTTGCTTGGATTTTTCGAGGTATTCCGTCTACTCCCGCCTGAATCCGTGCCGGAATGTGATAGACCCATAAACGGACTAATGTGGACTGTTAGATAAGCGTGTTTCCCCCTTTTACTTTTTCACAATTCCCCTATACCTCCTTAGGGTATCACCGTAACTCTAAAAGCATGTTGATCGGACTTGTAGAAGTTTCGTCCTTGTCGAACTTTGAGCGGTTCCTCGCTCTTATATGCTTGTACTATGCTTCTGCTTGTGCTCTTCGCGCCCGTTGCTTGTCGTCTTTTTTGTAGAATAACTTCTTCTTATGGCACTTGTTCCTCGCTTTTTGAGATTTTTCTCCGTTCGGGAGGTCGAACATAAGAAAACACATAAACGGGCCTCTCGGACTATTACCACCCATTCTTAACTCTTTCTGACCTACCTTTTAGGATGTCTGAGAGAAGCAACGACAGCAAAAGCGCCGCGAAGTCGAAGAGTACGGGAGCGACCATGGTACGTCACCCGATACGTCAGAGATATCGGTGATCTTTTTGGATGATACCTTGGAGCAAACCTCTGTGGGCGAGGAGCAAGTCCATAGATCCGAGGAGGAGGAAGCTTCTTAGGAAGGCGAAGAGGATGATGAGGAACTCGAGGAGGGTGAAGAAGGCGACTATGCCACTGATGATGATGAGTCCGAGGAGGAAAAGGAAGAGGCAGAATATCGCCTTGTTACTCGCAAAAGGCGTAGGAGTAGTGATAGCTTCATCGATGATAGGACCGAGGAGGAAGGGGGTCCCGCTAATCCTATATTTTCCTCAGAATTAATCACCTTAGCCGCTCAAGTACATGGCCGAAATTACGGGGCTTTTGACATGGTTCCTCCTATGGACATCCAGGTAGAAAATATGGACGACACGGATCGACCAGATCCAGCTCTTTCTTGGTTCGAGGAGGGTGTCAATGTGGAGAGCGAGGATGATGACGCTACCTCTCCTAGGACGACTCCTCCAAAGAAAAAGGTTAAGTTCCCTCCTTAGACCACTCGTCGGACCGTGGTTACAGATAACGAGGAGTCTCTCGGGCCATAAGAAATATAAATGTGAGTGAAGCTGGTCCGAGTACTCATAGACTGTCTTCTCCTTCACTCTCTAAGATGAATACGCAAGCCCAAAGGGATTTTCTTGTTGGACAGAAGTATGCTCCCGAGGAGGAGATGACTTATAACTCAGTAGATCTTCGGTCTATTGACTTCTCCTTCCATGGTGACAATGCGCGACGAATAAACCCCTTGGAGGAGATCGAGTACCGTCAGCGTATCGAGGCAATGGCCCCTGTCGAGGAGCCTCAATAACATGCTCCTGGTAAAGCCCCTAAGAAAGAGAGGAAGTCCTCTCGCTCAAAAAAGAATAAGAAGGCCGAGGCGGTCGAGTAGGAGCCCAAAGTGACAAAAGCGAGCTAGGATAAGTTTACTCAGAGTGCTCTCAAAGTTAACCTCCCCGATCCGGATGGTGAGAAGAACGAGGACGGTATAATTCCGACCACCGCCTCAACTGTCAAAGAGGATGAGGTTTCTACTCTCCGGTGGAAGTATACTCTTCCCGTTAGCAAGTTTGACATCCTCGTTCCCATGGACGATCGAACCTTTTATAATGCTCCTCCTGGTTACATGGCGGTTCACTGCCTCAGTCTGGATCGAGGATGGATCCTTCCCTTTTGGGATGCTTTCCGGGACATCTTTAATACTCTGGGGATCGCTCTGTGGCAACTCATTCCTAGTTCCTTTGGAACTCTTGTGTGCTTCAGAGTCTTTTGCAAGAAGCATGGGGTCGAGCTCAACTTTCATAACTTCAACCAAATTTTCAGGGTATCGATGAACTCTGGTAACAAGTATTTTTACTACTTTAATGCTCGACCAGGCCTAGGCTTTATTATGCACGCTTCTTCCTCCTCGGGTTACAAGTGGTTCCATAGATACTTCTATATAAGAAAGAAGAAGCTACCAGATATGATCGACGAGGAGGCTGAGTGGGGCGTTCCTAAGCTCATGTATCGAGGACGCATAGCCGAGAAGCATCCACTTCCTGCCGAGTTGGATCCATGGGTTTTGGAGCTCGATGAGAAGAACAGGTGGGTCAATCCCGAGAAGTATTTTTATCGGGGCCTCGTGTTGCAGCCTCTTCCATACTTAGTTGGTCTTTCACCTTATGTTTACATTGGGTACACCGACAATTGGTTTTCAAATGATGTGCTCTTCGGTATGCTTAGATATTTTTTCATACTTGTCTTTTTCCCATATTTGCATTCTTCATTGCTTGTGCTTTTTTTTGACTGTGGTGTCCTTGCTTTTTCGTCCTTCTCGCTCCGTTTTCTAACTTGTGTTTTTCTCTGCAGCTTACAAGTTTCATTGGATAATGTCGAGGACACTGGCAGCAAAGGAGGAGCTGAGGAGGAAGCAACGTATGACAAACAAGGATACCAAGATCCTTGTGAAGGAAGGGCTCGAGACAAGAGAGAATCCTATCGAGGCGCTCAAGAATGTTGAGGAGGATGCGGTTGCTAAGTTGGCCGGGGAGGCTGCCACTGGAGAGCAGGAGAAGCGGCCCGAGAAGCCGGTCGCGAAGAAGAGTGTTGGAGCGAGGAATCTCACTCTCGGAGGGACTAATGAGCCTCCCCGCAAAAAGAGTAAGACATCTTCTATAAGTCAAGAAGCGAAGGTGAAACGGCTCATCCAGTTGTCAGAACTGGATCGCGCTCATGAGCTCAGCTTATGCTCGCTCCAGGTAACATTCTTATACTCTTAAATAAAGTTCTAAGTTTAAAAACTATCTCCTCGATTATGGAACTTATCCTCCTCGCTCTTTTTTGCAGCTCGAGAACCTCAAGGAAGCTTATGGCCAAGTTGCCGCTGATCGAGCAGACATTGGGATCGTGATCGAGGACCTTGAGAAGAAGCTTGCGACCGAGAAGAACAAGAACAAGGTCTCTGAAATAGAGATGGGCAAGCTTTATGCCAAGGTTGACCTGCTCGAGAAGGAGCTTGCTAAAGAAAAGCAAAGGACCAAAGGCTACAAGGGGGCCTACGCCACCTTGTCGATCTGCATGGAGAAGTTCAAAAATAGCGTTCTCTCCTTCTTGAAAGGCAGCCGTTTAGAGACTGCTCACGCTTTCATGGCGTCGGATACTTACAAAATGGCCAAGCAAGATGTTAAAGATGCTGCGTGCGAGGAGAGTTTCTTCTCTTGTATCGGGCAGCTCAAGCGGATCGACCTACTGCCTAAGGACTTGGATCCTGATGCGCGCGAGGATATACACGCAGGCCGACGAGAGGACCTCTCCCGATACCCAGATGAGGAGATTACTGATGAGATGCACCAAGCGTGCGAGTTCGGGGAGCTGGTGACCGACCCAGAAGTTCCTTATCCCAGCAAGCCAGCATATCTTCCCGCTTGGGTTCCCGGGTGCTTAAGGAGCGGAATTCTCTATCCATTCGAGAAGGCGGCTCTTTGCAATGCCTCTTGGATCAAGGTGAGCGACCCAGTACTTGGTCGTCCCCAAGATTTTGTTGAGCCCGAGCTAGTATTGTACGAGAAGGCTATCAAGGAGTCTCAAGAGAAAGAGCGAGATCCTATCGAGATCCAAGAACTCCTAAGCCCAGCTCGAGGAGGCGGTAGTGCAACGGGTCCCATAGCTGACCTTACTGGTAGCCGCACAAGGTGAACCGAGGAACCTTGTATCGGAGAAGACTGAGAAGGCCGAGTATGCTCGGTATAAACTGTTGTATCTTTGTTTCCTTTGAATCATTTCTGAACAATTTTCTTGCTTTTATTCGGCCCTTTGTGGCATGTGCTCGAACATCTTCATCGTTTGTAACATTACTCGTAATTTCTCCATCTTTATGGTGTTCGATTTCTCAGTAAAATATTGTTGTTGCTCTTCGTTCCGAATTTCCATACTTGTGTATTTTGCTAACTCCTTTTTAGTTATGACTTATATCTTTTTTAGAGTAGTTACTCTTGTATGAATCTGAATCGGAATCGAAGAGGTGAGCTATTCACGCCTTTTCAGAATGAGAAATCCAAGTGTTGATGATACTACTTTGAAAAGTGCTCCTCGAGCTGTCTGAGTAGTTGATATGCTTGTCGAGATTTTTCTCCTCTTGCTATGGGACAAGTTTCCTTGAACCCAAACTACTTTCTTGAATCAATCCGGAAAAAATCCTTAGTGTAGAATTCTTCCTGTTCGCTACTCTGGCTCTCCTCGTTCTTATCACTTTGAAACATAGCTTGGGGAGGCTTTTTAGAGATAAGAAATCGGGGAGTTATGGTTCAATAGGCAGATCGAGCAGCTCTCTAGATCGAGTAGCAGACGTTGCTCTTTTTGTTTTTTTCGTTTGAAGTATAGAGCCCTTTTCTGAACATTTTACTCTTGAAATATATGAATTGCATTGATTTGTCGGAAATTCAGTTACAATGGTGGGCTTCATGGATGGCTTTCTTACAACTTTTTCCATACTTCTGAGGTTGCTCTATTTCGAACTTCTACTTCCTAACAATTTAAACCAAAAAGAGGAGGGTACCTCTCACACAAGCTTGTGAGGAATCCCCCTTTACCCAAGAGTATGGGGCCTTTCACAGGAGCTCTTTAAAAAGCTTGTTTCTCACAAACCTCAAGCATAGAACCTCTGGAGGTTGGAAGTGTTCCAAGGGTTCTTTAGGATTCTCCCTTCCATGTCTTGAAGACGGTAGCTTCCATTGGACCTTACTTCAACAATCTTGTAGGGGCCTTCCCAATTGGGTTGCATCTTCCCAACTTTTCCCAGGATGTCCACTCTTCGGAGTACTAGGTCTCCTACTTGGAAGTCTCTCTCCTTCACACTCTTATTGTAGGCTCTCGCGATCAACGCTTGGTACCTCAGGATGTTGGCTAAAGCGGTGCTTCTCGCTTCATCTAGCGTCTCTAGATCGAACATCCTTGCGGTATGATTGTCCCCGGGTTGATACCCTTGGATCCTGAGAGTTTCCACGACCACTTCTGCTGGTATGACCGCTTCAGAACCATAAACTTGAGAGAAGGGGGTTTCCCTTGTGGTAGTCTTTGAAGTTGTGCGATATGCCCATACCACTCTATCAAGCTCGTCGACCCAATCCTTCTTGGTGGCGAATCTCTTTTGCAAGTTGTTGACAAGGATTTTGTTGACGGCTTCGGTCTGCCCGTTGGATTGAGGATGTCCTAGTGAGGTGTACCTCCTCTCAATCTTCATTTCCTTGCACCACTCGTTGAACCTATGTCCGCAAAATTGAGAACCATTATCGGAGATGAGGACTCTGGGTAGGCCAAATCGACACACGATGTTTCTCCATACAAAATTCATCACCCTTTGTTCGGTGATAGTGGACACTGCCTCAACTTCCGCCCATTTGCTAAAGTATTCTACTGCGACAATGATGAATTTCTTCTGCCCCGTGCCTCTTGGGAAAGGACCGACTATGTCGATACCCCAAATATCAGAAGGGCATGTGATCGAGATAGACATAAGGGGCTTGGTCGGGACATTGATTAGATTGGCCTACAATTGACACTCCTCGCACTTCTTCACGAATCGAGCAGCATCTTTGCGAACATTTGGCCAGTAGTATCTCTGGCGGATGACTTTTTGTGCAAGGGTTCTCCCACCAGCATCGTCCCCACAACTTCCTCGGTGCATTTCTCCCAAAACTTTTTGCACTTCTTGCTCAGCGACACATCTCTAGTAGACTCTCTCAAAGGATCTCTTATACAAGTGGTCTCCTTGTATGATGTAGCAGCCAGCTTTCCCTTTGATTCTTCGTGCTTCAACTTTGTCATGAGGAAGGCTACCGTGCATGAGATAGGTAGCAATCCCCTGCATCCAACTTGGTTGAGTATCAATGGCCAAGACAGTTGGCTTTGATGACCATGGGGATGACGCATTGATGTTCATAAGTATCACATTCCGGGTATCCACTCCTCCAGAGGCTGAAGCGTATTTTGATAGAGCATCCGCACTTTGATTGATATCTCTCGAGAATTTTTCAATCTCACAACTTTCAAACTTTTGGATTTCTTCTGTGATGGCGCTCTTGTACTCGGCTAGTGAATCCTTCTTTGTTTTAAACTTTCTCGAGATTTGCTTCTCGACCAATTGAGAGTCAGTGAAGAGGTGGACCTTCTTCACTTCAAGTGCTTTTGCCATACGTAGAGCTATGAGGATAGCTTCATACTCAGCTTCATTATTGGAGACCGAAAAGCTTAGAATAACGGCGTACTCGAGCTCTGTTCCTCCTGGACTTTTGAAGTAGATTCCTATCCCACCATTTTTTCCCGAGGAAGATCCATCAACATGAATAATTCACACATCCCCGTGGTCGGTGAGCTCTTTAGGTTTCGAAGAGACGTTCTCCTTAACCTTGGGCTCATCGATTTTTTCTGCTAGGAACACTTCGTGTCTTTTCCTCTTTGATTGTGATATCTCTTTGAGTTCTTTCAGAGCATCTTATAAAGATTGCATTGCCTCGCTCTGCCGTGGTCGCTCCTCGACCATCATCATGACATTTTGGCTTTCTGGAGGGTTTTCCTCTGACACTTCGTTAGAGGGATACTCTACCAGGAAGTCGGCAATAACTTGGGCTTTCTTGGCCAACGGGGCTTGGTAGTCAATGTCATACTCGCTCAACTCGATTGCCAACCTTGCTAGCCTTCCTGAGTTTTCTGGCTTTCCAAGGACTTGCTTGAGAGGCTGCTTCGTCAGGATCACAACCTTATGAGCTCCGAAGTAAGGCTTCAGTCTCCTTGCCGTGTAGACAAGAGCGAAGGATATCCTCTCGATATCCATGTAACGTATCTCGGCTCCAGCAACTACTTTGCTCATGTAGTAGATGGGCAACTGGTCGTTTCCTTGGATTCATACCAAGACCGAGCTAATGGCTTCCCCTGTTGCTGCCAAGTATAAGTAACGTACTTCTCCTTCCATGGGTTTTGATAAGAGTGGAGGGGAGAGTAGATACTCTTTTGTCTACTTGAAGTGGTTGATCTTTCGCAAAGCTTTGAAAAATAGAAGGTTTTTCTCGGCAGACCTTGAGATAAACCTGCCAATTGTTGTACCTCATTGATGGTTTGGAGTTGAGGAAGATCGAGGATTGCCTTGCTCTTTTCAGGGTTTGCTTCAATTCCTCTTTCTGTTACCATGTAACCGTGAAACTTCCCTCCTTTGACCCCAAAGGTACATTTGGCCGGATTGAGCTTCATGCCATACTTCCTCAAGATCGAGAAGCACCTTGTCAGGTACTCTACGTGTTGCTCCTCGGTCTTACTCTTGACCAGCATGTCATCAACATATACCTCCATCGTTTTTCCGAGCTCTTCCTTAAACATTTTGTCGACCAACCATTGGTAGGTCTCTCCGGCGTTTTGTACGCCAAAGGGCATCACGTTGAAGCAATATATGTTCCCGTTTGCAAAGAAAGCGGTCTTTGGCACATCATCTTTGGCCATTTTGACTTGGTAGAACCCATGGTATGCATTCATGAAACTCAAGAGGGCACTGATGAACATGTATTTTACACTTTCATTCGAGTCTTTTTTCACCTATGTAGCTATCCTCTATGTTAATTTAGTTATATTTTAGTACATTTTATTAGAATAGTGTCACGTTTCCCTTTAGTTTGCATTTTTCAGGTTTTAGGTGAAAAACGTGATTTTCCGGGCACTTATATTGAAGAGAACGAAGAATCGGTGTTTCGAGGACATTCGTGGAGTATCTAGAAGGTTCCGGATGAGATTTGAGGTCTAGGGGTCGAGTTTCAAGGCTTAAAGGTCACTAGAAGGCAAAATCTGAGTCCGAGAAGGAAAAGAAGATCAAAAACGCATTTCTCGCCGACTGGAGCTCCCGGGCGGTTTGCCCGGGATGTGGGGCGGTTCGCCCCACACCAGGCAGTTCGCCCGGTGTCTGGGGCGACTCGCCCCACGCGTGCCGAACTCCTATATATAGTTGCTTCTGTTTCTACGTTTTTCATACTTTCTCAGACCTTTTTTCATACCTTTTCACATAGTTTTAGATAGGAATTCTCCAGAGCCTGTTCCGGGAATTCTTAGCATAGGAGACTATTTTTCTTATCAATTTGGAGGATTATCTTGCTTGTGAGTTGGCAATTCTCGGAGATTGACAACCTTCATCGGTAACATTGTATCTCACGATTTTTTTATTTATATTTATATCTTTCAACATGTTTTCATTCAATCTTGCTTTGATTTCTGTTGATTCCATGACATCTATGAGTAGCTAAATCTATCGTTGGTGATAGTATGTGATTTCTTAGCTAGGGTTCTTAATTATGCATGATGATTGTAACGCGAATCAGAATTTGAGTTATTGCTTTATTTCTTTGATCTATCTAAGCCCTCTATCTTCGTAGTGTTGAATTGAATGGAACACATTGGACAATTCATGATCTTAGATTTCTATAAAAAACGATCGGGTAATTCATGCATGATTATTAACCTGATGCTTTGAATGATCATACTATCACTAACTTCCATTATCTTTGATAAGAAAAATCTGTGCTAAGTCGTTTGTTGAGTTTATAGTTTAAGTTAAATTAGATAAAGCTAGTTATAGTCCTTAGAGATCGACACTCGAGGTTATTTTACTGCTACACTACGATTTTCGTTGTAGTTGTGAATTGCCTTTGGCTAAAAACAAATTTATTTGATTAATTGAGTCTGACAAACTTCCAGTTCATCAAATTGGCGCCGTTGCCGGGGACTATACTCCTTTTTTCTGTTTAGCTTTTATATATTTTCAGCATTCAATTTCTAGTCTTAGTAGTATTAGTCTTTTTCGATTTTATAGGTGTTTTCCAGAAATTTTCTTGATTTTTGAGACTTCTAACGAGACTAATTTTCAGTTTTGAGTTACTCCTGTTCTAGATTTCCAGGTATGACGACCTTAAAAGCTCGCTTGACACCTACATTCTCGCAAGTCATGAAAGGGTCAGCTATATACTTGGAAGAAGAGTTATCAGGGTATGAGGTAACGAGTTCTGTAGTGAGAAGGATACCGAGGTTCGAAGATGGAGTGGGGATGAATCCGTTAAGTTTCATCAGATCCTATGAGGAAGAAATAGCAAAAGTTCTAGCAAGGGGGTTCACTGAGGACCAATTATGCAGGAAATTATTTTCTTTTGCTCTGGGATACGAACCGAGAATTTGGATGGCAAGGTTAGCACCAGGATCACTGAGAACCTGGGGCCAAGTAGTAGAGGAGTTCTTGGCGCGTTTTATGTCTTACCATGAGACGATTGCCTTGCGGAGTCGGATCGAGCACTTCGAGCAAGGAGAGTATGAGCGGTTCTGTGACACCTACGAACATTTTGAGTTGTATAAACGTGAGTGCCCCCATCACCGTTTCGACGACGGGGAGCTGATTTGGTATTTTGTTGGTGGTCTACGTGATGATGTTAGGCTTCAAGTGGATGGGATGTGTGGAGGATTAGAAGAATGTACAGTTGAAGAGGCAGAGAAGGTCTTTCAAAAGTACGCCAGTGGATCTGCACAATCTGAGAGGCTAATGTCGAGTCAAGTCACCAACGGGAATTCAAATCGGGGCGAAACTTAAGGCTTATACGAAGGATATTCTGAAGACGAAGATATCAGTGAGGAGGATGAACTTGCATTTTACGCAGGGATTAAGGTCATTGAGAATGTTTTTGAGATAGCACACGCAGGGCAAGCTGAAAACAATCTTCGCATCGAAAAGGCTTTTGAAGCAGTCGAAGTAACTAAGCAACTGATAGAGGAATTTAGCTTGTTGAGGTGTGAAAAGGCATAGGAGGTTCATCAAACTGAAGGAGAGAAGATTTTAGACGAAGACGCCCACTGGAGGTGGGGGGCGAACCGCCCAGCGTGGGGGGCGAATCACCCCCCACAGGCAGAGAGTTGGGGGCGATCCGGCTCGCCCCAGGCGAATCGCCCGGGGCAGGGGGCGAATCGCCTCCCAGCTCCAGGGAGCTGGACGACCCCAGCTCCCCTGTTTCGACATCTGAGGCTGATTTCATCGAACCCAAGCCACTTCCAACTGTTACTACTGAGGAACCTGAGTACGAGGAGGTGAATCTACTACTCCGTGGGGGAAAGATGACCAAAATTCCTAACTTCGTGCGTCCTAAACGTATTGAATCTTCTGGGACCAACAATGCAGGACCAAGCACAGAACAAGAAGTTAGTGAAAGTTCCAAAGAACCTCAAGAGAAGGATGATGAACCAAGACCATCTGAAGAAAATATGGTTGATGATGAAGTTGAAGGGGGAACTCCTACGCCAGTGGTACTTCACAAATCTTCTAATCCATATGTGCCCCCGAAACCACATGTGGCATTCCCAAGTCGGATCAAGCCAGCCAAGAAGGATATTCAAGAGTCACCTCTATTTCAACGCCTCTCAAAAATTTGAAGTTAAGGTGCCTCTCTTGGAGTTAATCCAAAACATTCCGGCTTATACGAAATTCTTTCGTGAGATGAAGAACAAAAGGGCTACTTCAGGAAAGGAAGTTAATGGGGTTGAGACGGTGAATTCGATTGTCGGGTTACCTGTGAAGAAAAGAGATCCTGGAAGTTTCATCATCAACATCGCTTTGGGGAATGGTCGAACCACGAAGGCTATGCTTGACTTGGGGGCTAGCATTAACTTAATGCCATATTCAGTATACAAGGCCCTGGATCTCGGTGAATTGACACCAACTGATATGGTTGTCCAAATGGCGGACCAAAGTGTGAAGAGGCCAGTTGGGATAATAGAAGATATCCTTGTGAAAGTGGACAAATTGATAATTCCAGCTGATTTTGTGGTAATGAAGTCTGCAGACGAGGGAAAGAGCCATATACGCGAACACGTGGTACTACCAACACATGCCTTGAACTCAAAGGCAAGAAAATCTCCATGGAGGTAATGGGTGAGAAAGTTGAATTGGTAGGATGTAGCATAGGATATAAGGAAGTCGTAGAAGAATTAAATTTTGTCGATTGCTATGATTCTGTGATTTCCAAATTTCATCATTGCTATGATGATCGTGAACCTCTTGAGGAGGCACTAACCATGCAGGCTGGGACGTGTTACATGACCGAAGAAGCAAAGGAATTAGTTGAAATAATGGATAGCACCCCAGAAATTCCCGTAGGAGAAGAAGTGCTTGAACCCTTAGATGAAGAAGAGGAAGAAAGTAAATTTCCTGAAGAGCCTAGCTTAGAATTAAAGCCACTTCCTGCACACCTCAAGTATGTCTACTTAGGAGAGAATCAGAAAAAGCCTGTGATAGTCTCCTCACATCTTTCCAACGATGAAGAAAGTAGGCTAATTGAAATTTTGAGAGAAAATTCTGCAGCTATAGGATGGGGAATTAGTGATATCAAGGGAATTAGCCCTACTCGGTGTGTGCATGATGATCGCGGGATTGTCAGTTCCGGATCAAGCAAATAAATTTGTTATTTAGCCAAAGGCAATTCACAACTACAACGAAAATCGTAGTGTAGCAGTAGAATAACCTCGAGTGTCGATCTCTAAGGACTATAACTAGCTTTATCAAATCTAATTTAGAATATAAAAACAGCATACGATATAGCAAAGGTTTTTCTAACAGATAAAGGAGATTGGTGATAGTATGGTCCTTCAAAGCATAACGGGTTAATAATCATGCTTAAATTCCTCAGTTTTGCATGGAGATCTTTGATCAATAAATTGTCCTGTTGTAATTATCAAACACTACGAAGATATAGATTTCTGATAGGTCAAGACTAATGAATTGTCCAGTTGTGTTCCGTAATTATTCAACACTACGAAGATATAGATTTAAATAGGTCAAAGTCCAATGAACTGTCCGATTGTGTGCAATAATTAATCAACAATACGAAGATAGAGATTTTTGCAAGATCGAAGAAATAAAGCAATAACACGGAGTATAATGCGCGATATAGCCATTAGCATAATTATCAACCATTCGCTAAGAATTCACATACTATCACCAACGATAAGTTTAGCTACTCATAGTTGTCATGCAATCAACAGAAATCATACCACGAATGAATGAAAACATGATGAGAGATATATAAAAATAAGTAGAAAAACTGTAAGATACAATGTTACCGAAGGTTGTCAGTCTCCGAAGAATCGCGATCTTACAAGCTACAAACTGCTATGAAAAAGTATCTCCTAAGCTACGAACCCCCAGAACAGGCTCTGGGAAGTTCCTACCTAAAACTACAGAGAAAGGTGAGAGAATAGGTCTGGAAAAGTATGAAAATCGGAGAAAATCTGAGCAACTATATATAGGCCTCGAAATAGTGTGGGGCGAAGGGCCCCACACACCGGGCGAGTCGCCTGGTGTGGGGCGGTTCGCCCCACATCCCGGGCGATTCGCCCGGGAGTAATTTTTGGTAATTTACGCGTTTTCGACGCGTTTTTGGATTTCTTCCCCTTTTCGGACTCGATTTCTGACTTCTAGTGGCCTTCTAACCTCCAGATTCGACCCCTAGACTTCAAATTCTATCCGGAAACCTTCAGATACTCCAATTAGGCTTCTGGAACACCAATTCCTTGTCAACTTCAATATAATTGCCCGGAAAACCTCGTTTTTCAACCAAAACCTGTAAAATAAAAACTAAAGGGAAACGTGACACTATTCTAATAAAATGCACTAAAATATAGCTAAATTAACATAGAGGATAGCTAAAATAGGTGAAAAAGACTCAAATGAAAGTGTAAAATACACATTCATCAAACTCCCCAAATCGAACCTTTGCTTGTCCTCAAGCAACTAAGCTAGACTCTAATGCAAAAAACAATGCAACACATAAAATGGAGTCTCACGCCAAATAAAATGAACTAATCTACTGAATCTATCAAAAAACATATGAATAAAAACCATATTAATCAAAACATGAATATATGTTGAAGAATGCCTCGATTGACTCATACACATCCACATAAGCACTTATGTCTAGACAAGATAGTCTCTCGTAACATTCTCTACCTGGACCTAGTCAGTGACGACGTAATGAAACATGTTAAGATATGTATGGTTGTCCCGTGCCTATGAAACTGAGGACTTACTGTTGTTCACCAAGTTAAGACTTTTCCTCAAAGAGGTCGAACCAGTACTGGCTCTCATCAAACGAAGGAGGGTTCCCTATAAAAGATAACACTCCCCTATTCTACCCATCTCTC
This sequence comes from Plantago ovata, assembly GCA_028274465.1. Lineage (NCBI taxonomy): Eukaryota > Viridiplantae > Streptophyta > Magnoliopsida > Lamiales > Plantaginaceae > Plantago > Plantago ovata. The sequence goes on from CM051457.1 coordinate 82,536,522, forward strand.
AAGCAAAGTCTTAAGCTATTCACCACTTCCTGAATGGCAGGACGAGGGTGGTCTAGAACAGATGACACTCAAAAACAAAAGACAAAAAATAGAAAATTACAACACGAATTGGAAAATGAGACACAACACTTTGCTAAACTGCTATTTGGCTTTTTTTGGACTCTTCTTTGCTTTTTTGGGGTCTTCTCCTTTTTTTTCTTTTTTTTTCTTTCTAGTTCCTTTTTTTTTTTTTTTCTTTTTTCCTGGAACTTTTTCTTTCTTTTTTTTTTTTTTTTTTTTTTTTTAGCCAGCAGTAGCATAACGAAAAGTGAAACAAAAATGACAAATGACTTCCCCAAACCTATTCGAAAGAATAGGTTGGAGTACAGAATTTATGAGAAAGGAAAAATAAACTCACAACACATAAATGAAAAACGAAAAACAAGTCTACGATGGTGTAACCCCCTCCCCAAACCTATTCGAAAGAATAGGTTATAAACAAAGGCTCACACAACCTCACACTACCTCCTTCCTAGGCATTTAGCAATCTCAAAGCATGGTGAAGACTTGTTGCCTCTTAGGTACATAATTACTCGGGAAAACAACCATAAGACCCTAACATGCATCATCCTATTATAAAGGCCTTCGTGAACCGCAGTAGAGAAAACACCACTAAGTGATATCGAGACTACCAAGCTTAACTAAGTGCAATACATAAATGTGACAAGCCAAGCGAGAAAAACCTCAAACAAATTCATAGAGATGGAGCATATGATTAATGGCATAGTTAGTTGATCTACCCAATAAAAAAAACTCAAAAATTTGGCAATAAACTCCATATAAAACATGAAAGACTATCCTATGATGAATGTAGTGTATGCAACCTAAAAACTAAGAAAGCGGTAAATGTGCAAATGCAATTAAAAAACAAGATACCGTACTCAACATCACAAAGCCAAACAATACTTAACATCATGGTTCACATTCCATCCCCCTCATGAAACTTAAGCTAGTCCCTAGCAAAAGAGAATGAGTAAATAAAAAGTGATACTAGATGTTACCGAACGGTTTGGCCTCGGTCGGCTGAGTATTCAAGAATGGACTCAAGAGTACCTCCCCACGGTGGCCGCCATTCTCTTGGTCCGATGTAGCAAAGAGACCTAGGAAGCTTCAAAGATCTCACCATGGTGAATAGACTGGTTTGCTTTGCAGGCATATCCAATAAGGACTTTGTTGGTCCCTTTAAACAACAAGAAAAGACTAGAGGGGGGGGGGTGAATAGTCTTTTCAAACTTTCTTCGTTTAAAAACTTTCTCAGCAAGTACTTATTACTTTTCAGTAATGAGTTTGCTGATACTTAACTTTCTCAGCAAGCGTAAGTTACTTTACAGTAGCTTGGTTTGCTGATACTTAAAATCAGAGAGCGGAAGTCTTTGAAACAATAAGTGCTCTTTCAGCAAGTAAAGATTTCAGCAAGTGAAGTGAGTGACTGTGTACAGACAGGTATAATTTGCCGAAAGCTAAATACAGTAAGTAAATCCCACAAACACTTTTATAGTGGTATCTGAGAGTGGCGTAATCTCTCAACTAATCCACTTCGTCCTTTCTAGGACTGAATCCACTAAGATATGATTGAGGTTCCTTACAATCTCCTATCTAAAGCGATTCGACAGAAACCAAAGCACACTTGCTTCGTCTCCAACCTAAACTAGAGAACTCAACCTTGTTCTCCACCAAACATGGTACTTTTAATCAGCAAAACTATGCTCGATTAAGTTCCCCCTGAATATCACGCCTGAAAGGGTGTATTTTCAGTTAGAGAGTTTTGGGGTGAGATAACTTAATTATAACTTATTCAGTTACAACAAGTAATCTAAGAAACACAACTTGGAATACTTTGCAGTAAACAAGTTTGATTGTTTCTGGTGTCAAGACTTGTTCTTGTTCGAAAGAAAGAACACTTAACTAATTTCTTAGCCGAGTTTGTTCTACTTCTTCACAAGTAGCTTTTTCAAGCTTTAAGTCTTGGAACGGATCAATGGCAGTAAGAGTGATTGAAGGTTTGTGAGTTTTTAAGCACAAGTGAGAGTTTGATCACGTTGTTGACACACTTCAACTCTTTGCCGGATGACCTCTATTTATAGTGCAAGTAAGGAGCCGTTTGAATTTCAAATTGTAAGGCTTTTGTTCCTTAACATGTCACTATCTTGCTTTTGTACTTTCAGCAGCGTCTTTGTTTGTCTTCTAGTCTTCATGTCCTTCGCGTGTAAGCTTTGCATTAAATGCACATTTGAATATAATTCAAACAGTAACATTGGAGCGCAAATTCATGTACATTCAGCAAGAGGTCACATATGTTTATCAGCAAATGGTCAGTCTCAGTTTCAGCAAGCACAACCTACTCTGTCTTTCAGATTTTCACTTATGCAATGCTGTTGCTGAACATTCCACTTTCTGAACAACACGTGCCTTTGTAGATACCAGTCTTCAGCAATCTTCTAATCTTCAGATCTTCAAATCTTCAAGTCTTCAGATCTTTCAAAAGTCTTCAAGATTCTGAGCGGTTTCTATTTGTTTCAATAATTTGTTTGTAATAAACAAAGTATATCTTCAGCAAATGCTTCAATAGGTTATTTTCTTTTCAGAAAATAAGATACATCGCTAAGCATCAATAAGTTATTTTCTTTTCAGAAAATAAAATACATCATACGCAAAAGAAATAACTTATCTAGCATCTAACTAAGTCATCAGCAAACGTTCCTCTTTTACAATGTCCTTAAAATTCTAAATTCCTATGGACCTTAAGAGTACTAGTTACTGGACTTTCCTTAATTTAGCATGGTAAATTGCTCATCAAAATTACAAGTTTCCTAACAAATTTCCCCCTTTTTGATGTTAGCAATCCATGGCTAAATTAATTGTTTCCCTTTTAGAGGTTTCTGATGTTGAATAAATCAGTTGATTAATGCAAGCATACTTGAATAATTAAACAGTAAGCAAAAATAGATTGCATAATCAAAAACAAATAAGAGTCAAAAGAATTCATTGCTGATAGTTATCATTCAGAAGTTTACATGAGAAAGCATAGATAACAAAAACAGAGTCAGGAAAGAAAAACTTTAACAAGAACTATTGCAGGAACTTAAGCTCTTTCAGTCTTACACTCTTCTCAGCAAGTGCAGTGAATTCAACACAATCCTTTTCGTAGTTTTCCAGAAGCCTACGGACTTGTAGTTGAAGAATTCTTGCGTTTATGCAGGCAGTATGATGATGCTTTTCAGCATTCATTTCCATGTAATTAATTGCCCACAAATGCATGCCCCAATTGCTGGCATGGAGAAGTTGTGTATCTGAAATGCTTTTCGGATGAATCTTTCTTAGCCAGAGAAGATCCTCTTCTTGATCCTTAGCAGTGAGATAGAAGTACTCATAAGGAATCAATCCAAGTTTCTTCTTAGGTTTCTTTGTTACCGGGTCTGAGTAGTAAGCAATGCCAGGTGGTTTGATCAGATTTGGTTCCTGTTTGTATGTCTTACCAATGGCAACTCTTCTTACATAGACCTCTAGATTCAACCATTTCCCAGCAACATTTCCTGGGAGGGATTCTTCCCTTTGATTTCTTTGAACCTTGAGTTCAATCCATTTGAACATTTGATTCAATATGGCTGTAGGAAAGAACTCATTCACCAGCAAGTCTTCCAGCTTTAAGATCCAACAACCATGAATGTTTCTGATTACATTCTGAGTGGTTTCCTCATTGATGGTCTTTGTATATTCGATGCCGGAGCCAATAGCAATGCTGGCCAGCCTTTTCTCTTCCTGTCTTTGCCTTCTTCTTCTTGTTTTAGCATTGTCTTGATCTCTTGCTGAAGAGTCAGACGAGAAATGCTTTCAGTGGCCAGACGGAGTCACGGCTGTTAAGGGTCTAGCTCTTATGGCTTGAGCTATTGTTTGATTGTCATCATCTTCATTCAGATTGTGATGACTTTCAGTGTGACAGAAATCTTGAGTTTCAGCAGCGGTTTTTCTCTTTTTGGTACTTGCTGAATTTAACTCAGATTCTGCTTGTCTTTTAGAACTTTGCTCTTTTTCAGCAAGAGGTTCTATGGGCAAAGGCACATCAGCAGCAGGAGTAGGAGGGGTTTGGTTGCTTTTTCTAGTATTCTTCTTTTCCCCCTTAGACAAGGATTGCAACATCGGAGTGATGTGCAGAGAATAAAACTCATTGCAATTTTCAGCAAGAGTGTTGAGACTGTTATACTTCATGATGATTTCCTGTAGGTCAGAGTTCATTGTTGACAACTCTTTTTGAATATTCATCATGTTCTCTTCATGTCTTTTCTCTATTGCGGCCTTCTCATCAATAATATTCTGAGCCTTGACGAGAGCATTCTTTGCAAGCTTGAGCGCCTGACTTACATCTTCTTCATAGCTCTTGTGATAAAGACTGATGTCTTTCTGAGCTATTGTCAAAGTTGTAGTGCGTCTCAGCACTGTAGCCAATATTTTTCCAATGTCAAGTGGACTCTCAGCAAGCAATGCCTCATCTTCAGCTTTGCAGGCATCATGGATTTGCTTTAGTGCTAGAATTCTGGGAGTAAACTCCTCAACTCTTGGGAACGGCACTAAATGAGGGGTCAAGGAGTGAGCCTTAAGTTCAGTAGCAAACTGATCATCTTGTAAAAGCAGCTCGGCTCTTAATGAATCTCCTTCATAAGTGAGGTAATTAGGAGGAGGAATCTGAACGACTTTTGGGTCTTGTTTTGATTGTTCATCGTCATGATCTGACAATTCGTCATCATCCTCAGATTCATCAAGTTGAGCAACTTTTGAGCCTTTGTCAGTAGCTTCACTTCCTTTTTGTTGAGTGGTTGCTGATGGCAACGCTTCAGACTCAACGATTGGAGTTTCACCAGTAGACAGTTGTTTCAATTGAGTTTGTGGCTCAATTACTGGAGTTTCGCCAGTAGTTAGTTTTAATTGAGTAGTTGCTGAAGGCAACGTTTGAGACTCAATAACTGGAGTTTCGCCAGTAGTAAGTGGAAGGGATGGAACTTCCTTTGATTTTGGTCTTGAAGATTCACCAATTTCTAGATCCTGCGTATGCCTTGCATGGATCACGAGACTGTTTTGTAGAGCTCGTTGGTAATCTTCATCTTCAAGGTTTTCTTCAGTAACCTTGGCATCAGAAACTGGACTTTTGCCATTTTTCAAGGCAGCCCTTTTTCTGGCGTATTCTTCTTCAGTATCAGCACCTTGCACAGGTGCTTGATTTTCAGCATCAGTAGGAGGAGGTTGAGATTCTTGCTGAGATTGTTGTTGTTCAGCTTGCTGATTGTCAGATTGAGTATTTTCAGCAACTGTTAACTTCAATCCACCAGCACCAGGACTTGGACCTTGATTATCATCATCGTCATCTTTCTTGTCCTTAGAATCTTTCCCTTCATCGTCACTGGGATCAGTGGGAATGTTCTCATCTTCTTCTTCTTCTTCATCATCTGTCAGAATGACTAGCTCAACGTGCTTATACAAAGCAACACTTGTCACTTCCTCTTCCTCAATTAACTTGTGGGGATCAACCACCACAGGTACAAAAATACCTTTGAGCATCACAGCTTGTTCAGCTGGAGAGGCACTCTTAAATTTGGCCTTCATATTCTCTCTGATTTGAGCAATCAGATTGGATCTCATTTGCTGAGAATATGTCATTTCTTCAGGAAGGATGGAGTGGACAAATGTTTCGAGCTTTAACAGAGAAGATCTCTTTTTCTCGTTTGAGAGATGAAGGTGAAGATCAGAGAAATCCATTCTCCTGTACCTTTGCCAGTTGCTGACAGACTTAGCAACTCTTGACAAAGTTGTCCTTTTGAAGTTCAAGTAAAGTTCTTCAGAACTAACTTGCTGATCTTCAGTGATGAGTACCACTTCAGTGGTCTCCTTTTGAGCCTGAAAAAGAATTTTATTTAGATCAGGATTGGTTTGGAGAATTGTTTTAGAGTTTATATCTGAAACATGATTTACCTGCTGAGAGTCAGCAAGCTCATGTAGTACAATTTCCATTCCATGAGGAGCTGGAGTAGCATCCTCCATTTGTTCATCCTGAAATAAATTAAAATTAGACACAAGTACTAAGTTGTCAAACTTAGTTTTTATACCAAAATTATTAACTACCTGCTGAGCAGGGAGTGTTGGTTCTGGTGCAGAGGCTTCAGCAACCATCTGACTTGCATCTTGAGAAGTCTGTAGAGAAAGAATAATTTTAGCAAAAGAACAATTTTCAGAAATTGAAGTTTTACTGATGGTTGAATTAACTACCTGCTGAGGAAGGACAGGTTGTGGCTCAGTCCTTTCAGCATTAACAGTTTCTTCAGCTTCTTGGACTGTTTCTGCAGCAGACTTCTGGTTTTGCTCTAACTGAGAAAGCTGTGCGGTTTCAGCAATCTCCCTTGTCTCTGAAATGACAAGTTGAGCAGAAGCATCTTGACCTTTAAGCTCACTGCTTGTCATGAAGAGATCAATTGACTTGTTGGATGATTCTTCAATTTCCAACTCCATTTGTTTGCTTAAATCTTCCAGTACAAGCTGGACTTTGTCAATTGATGTCTTGGGTGAACTTGGGCCAGTATTCTCAGCATTACGAGATGCGTCGTTGAATAATGCTTCTTGAGTTTCAGCAACTTCAGGAACTGGAACCATTGCTATTTCAGCAACTGGTTCTTCAGCAAGCTGGGTTTCAGCAACTTGATGAGTTGCTTGTTCAGCAACCATCTTTTCAGCAGCATCAGCAAGTGCCGCTCTTTGCAGATCAGCAGCAATATCACTTGCTGGTTCCAGAGTTGGATCATTTGGAATATCTACAATGTAGATATCTGGGACTTGGGCAGGAATTTCATTTCCACTGCCTTGAGGTCTATCTTCAGTAGAATTATCAACATTAAGTTGATTGTTGAAGTCTTCCGCAAACACTTCAACATTGCTGATATATGTTTCAGTAATTACTTCAGCAACATCTACTGGCAAATGCGTTTCAGCATTTGTCTGGGAATTGACTGAGGAGTCTTGGACATCAGGAACTGACTGGGAAGCCAGTGTTTTCTTTCTTTTGTTGCTTGTCCGTTCCTCTTAGGTACGGGATTTGCTGATGACGCTGCAGTCTGAGTGTCATCATCAGCTTTCCTCTTTTTCATTTTAGATTTCTCCAGTTTCCCAGAGTCATCTATTGTTGCATTTTCAGCAACTGGTGTTTGTACACGTACCTTGTTGATTTTCTACAGCAGTTTCATTTGTGTTACCACCACCAATAGCAGTTTCATCTCTAAGTTGCTGAGTGGTATCATCTGCAGCTGTTGTATACCTTTCTTGCTGGCTTGAGCTGACAACATTTGCAGTTGTTGTCTTCTTAGTTTTCTTTCCAGCAATCTTAGGTACATTCTGCTTGTAGAAAGATCTTCCCACATTGCACACAGATTCTTGATTGGCAATGGGTTTCTTAGCTGAATCCTGAAATGTTCAAGGATATAGCATATCTTGATTCCATACATAACTGGAAAGGAAGGTGAGACCTTGTTGTCTTCTACATTTACCTTGAACTTAGTGACACAATCAACAAGCCTGTTGAAAATGTACTTAGCCCAGTTAAGTTCCGATTTATTTCATAGATATGCATCAGCAATGGCCATCTTCTCAGGCCTACTTGGTCAATTCCTCCAACTTGGGTGTCAAGAACTTTTATCAGTAGCAGAGCTACTAGACCAAGTGAATGGCAGAGATGCTTTCTCTTAACGTGCTTGTCCAAGTCACGGGAGCTATCTCGCCTTTCTTCATTTTGCATTTCTGACGTCACTGTAGAAGAGCTTCAATTTCTTCGTCAGAAGCAGTGACGTCATCTTCAGTTCCATTGTGTGTTGGAATCTGAAAAATCTCCGCTAAATCAGTCCATTTCAGGACGATTTGCGTGTTCTGAACATAAGTAAGGATCACTTTTTCAGTGACTCATACTGTCTGTAAGGGACTGGATTTCTGCATTGTTGTAGAATTCCATAGTATCAATCATGCTCACTGTTGCTTGTGCGAGCAGAGTAAAGTTCATGAGCCTTGCTGCTTGATGAAACTCAAGCGCCTCTTCATTTTGGTCATCAAGTTCTTGTTCATAAAGTACCTAAGTACTTTTCTTTTGCAACCCTCCCATTGCATCAACATCTCACACTTTGCAGTGTCAAGATATGACGGAGGCATAGGTTTTACAGTGATTCGGTCGTTTTTCACACAACTTTCGCTGTGTTTTGGGTCAGAGAAGTCACCGGAGCAGTCCACCGGAGCATGCGTGTTTCAGCACTGTCAACCTTTGACGATTTTGAGGACTTAGACTGTCTCTTGGGAGCCATTTCTTATATAGAA
>CM051457.1:82544997-82659623 GCA_028274465.1 Plantago ovata
TTTTCCAATGTCAAGTGGACTCTCAAAGCACAATGCCAGATCAGCTTCATCTTTGCAGCTTTTGGCAGGCATCATGATGTGTGCTTTAGGTGCGAGAATCTGGGAGTAAAACTCCTCAACTTTGGGAAACGGCACTAAAAGAGGTCAAGGAGTGAGCCTTAAGTTCAGTACAAACTGATCATCTTTTCAGGAAAAGCACTCGGCTCTTAATAATCTAAATCATAGAGTGAGTATTAGGAGGAGGAATCTGAACGACTTTTGGGTCTGCTTTGATGTTCATCGTCATTTTCTGACATTCGTCATCAGCCTCGATTCATCAAGTTGAGCGACTTTTGAGCCTTTGTCAGTAGCGTCACTTTCCTTTTGTTGAGTGGTTGCTGATGGCAACTCGGTCAGACGCAACGACTGGAGTTTCACCACCAGTAGATATTGTTTCAATTGAGTTTGGGCTCAATTACTGGAGTTTTCGCCAGTAGTTAGTTTTAATTGAGTAGTTGCTGAAGGCAACTTTGAGACTCAATAACTGAGTTGCGCCAGTAGTAAGTGGAGGGATGGAACTTCCTTTGATTTTGTCTTGAAGATTCACCATTTCCAGATCCTGCGTATGCCTTGCTGGATCACGAGACTAGTTTTGTAGAGCGCGTTGGTAATCTTTCATCTTCAAGGGTTTCTTCAGTAACCTTGGCATCAGAAACTGGACTTTGGCCATTTTTCAAGGCAGCCCTTTTTCTGGCGTATTCTTCTTCAGGTATCAGCACCTTGTACAGGTGCTTGATTTTCAAGCAGCAGCAGGAGGAGGTTGAGATTCTTGCTGAGATTGTTGTTTTCAGCTTGCTGATGTCAGATTGAGTAGTTTTCAGCATGTCAACTTTAATCCACCAGCACCAGACTTGGACCTTGATTGTCATCATCAGTCTCTCTTTCTTGTCCTTAGAATCTTTCCCTTCATCTCACTGGATCAGTGGGAATGTTCTCATCTCTTCTTCTTCTTCATCATTGTCAGAATGACTAGCTCAACGTGCTTATACAAAGCAAAACTTGTCACTTCCTCTTCCTCAGTTAACTTTGTGGGGATCAGCCACCACAGGTACAAAAAGACTTTGAGCAGCACACACTTGTTCAGCTGGAGAGGCACTCTTAAATTTGGCCTTCATAGTCTCTCTGATTTGAGCAATCAGATTGGAACTCATTGCTGAGAATATTGGTCATTTCTTCAGGAAGATGGAGTGGACAAATGTTTCGAGCTTTAACAAACAGAGAAGATCTCTTTTTCTCATTTGAGAGATGAAGGGAAGATCTGAGAAACCATCCATCTCCTGTACCTGTGCCAGTTGCTGACGGACTTAGCAACTCTTGACAAATTTGTCCTCTTGAATTCAAGTAAAGTTCTTCAGAACTAACTTGCTGATCTTCAGTGATGAGTACCACTTCAGGGTCTCCTTTTGAGCCTGAAAAAAGAATTTTATTAGATCAGGATTGGTTTGGAGAATTGTTTAGAGTTTAATCTGAAACATGATTTACCTGCTGAGAGTCAGCAAGCTCATGTAGTACAATTTCCATTCCATGAGGAGCTGGAGTAGCATCCTCCATTTGTTCATCTGAATAAATTAAAATTAGACACAAGTACTAAGCTGTCAAACTTAGTTTTTATACCAAAATTATTAACTACCTGCTGAGCGGGAGTGTTGGTTCTGGTGCAGAGGCTTCAGCAACCATCTGACTTGCATCTTGAGAAGTCTGTAGAGAAAGAATAATTTTAGCAAAAGAACATTTTCAGAAATTGAAGTTTTACTGATGTTGAATTAACTACCTGCTGAGGAAGGACAGGTTGTGGCTCAGTCCTTTCAGCATTAACAGTTTCTTCAGCTTCTTGGACTGTTTCTTCAGCAGACTTCTGTTTTGCTCTAACTGAGAAAGCTGTGCGGTTTCAGCAATCTCCCTTGTCTCTGAAATGACAAGTTGAGCAGAAGCATCTTGACCTTTAAGCTCACTGCTTGTCATGAAGAGATCATTGACTTGTTGGATGATTCTTCATCTCCAACTCCATTTGTTTGCTTAAATCTTCCAGTACAAGCTGGACTTTGTCAATTGAAGTCTTGGTGAACTTGGGCCAGTATTCTCAGCATCACGATGCGTCGTTGAATAATGCTTCTTGAGTTTCAGCAACTTCAGGAACGAACCATTGCTATTTCAGCAACTGGTTCCATCAGCAAGCTGGGTTTCAGCAACTTGATGAGTTGCTTGTTCAGCAACCATCTTTTCAGCAGCATCAGCAAGTGCCGCATGTCTTGCAGTATCAGCAATGTCACTTGCTGGTTCCAGGTTGGATCATTTGGAATATCTACAATGTAGATATCTGGGACTTGGGCAGGAATTTCATTTCCACTGCCTTGTGGTCTATTCTCATCAGTATATTGTAACATTGATTGAACGTTAGATGAGTGTGACTATCCATTCACGTCACACTTCAACATTGCTGATATATGTTTCAGTAATTATTTCAGCAACATCTACTGGCAAATGCGTTTCAGCATTTGTCTGGGAATTGACTGAGGAGTCTTGGACATCAGGACTGACTGAGAAGCCAGTGTTTTCTTTCTTTTGTTACTTGTCCGTTTCCTCTTAGGTACGGGATTTGCTGATGACGCTGCAGTCTGAGTGTCATCATCAGCTTTCCTCTTTTTCTTTTAGATTTCTCCAGTTTCCCAGAGTCATCTATGTTGCATTTTTCAGCAACTGGTGTTGTACCGTACCTTGTTGATTTTCTACAGCAGTTTCATTTGTGTTACCACCACCAACAGCAGTTTCATCTCTAAGTTGCTGAGTGGTAACATCTGCAGCTGTTGTATACCTTTCTTGCTGGCTTGTGCTGACAACATTTGCAGTTGTTGTCTTCTTAGTTTTCTTTCCAGCAATCTTAGGTACATTCTGCTTGTAGAAAGATCTTCCCACATTGCACACAGATTTCTTGATTGGCAATGGGTTTCTTAGCTGAATCCTGAAATGTTCAAGGATATAGCATATCTTGATTCCATACATAACTGGAAAGGAAGGTGAGACCTTGTTGTCTTCTACCTTTACCTTAAACTTAGTAACACAATCAACAAGCCTGTTGAAAATGTACTTAGCCCAGTTAAGTTCCGATTTATTTTCATAATATGCATCAGCAATGGCCATCTTCTCAGGCCTACTTGGTCAATTCCTCAACTTGGGAGTCAAGAACTTTATCAGTAGCAGAGCTACTAGACCAAGTGAATGGCAGAGATGCTTTCTCTTAACGTGCTTTGTCCAAGTCACGGGAGCTATCTCGCCTTCTTCTTCATTTTTGCATCTGACGTCACTGTAGAAAGCTTCATTTCTTCGTCAGTGGCAGTGACGTCATCTTCAGTTCCAGTGGTTGGAATCTGAAAGATCTCCGCTAAATCAGTCCATTTCAGGACGATTTGCGTGTTCTGAACATAAGTAAGGATCACTTTTTCAGTGACTCCATACTGTCTGTAAGGGACTGGATTTCTGCATTGTTGTAGAATTCCATAGTATCAATCATGCTCACTTGCTTAGTGCGAGCAGAGATAAAGTTCATGAGGCCTTGCTGCTTGATAACTCAAGCGCCTCTTCATTTTGGTCATCAAGTTCTTGTTCATAAAAGTACCTAATGTACTTTTCTTTTGCAAACCCTCCCCATTGCATCAACATCTCACACTTTGCAGTGTCAAGATATGACGGAGGCATAGGTTTTACAGTGATTCGGTCGTTTTTCAACACAACTTTCGTGTGTTTGGGGCCAGAGTAGTCACCGGAGCAGTCACCGGAGCAGTGCGTGTTTCAGCACTATCAACCTTTGACGATTTTGAGGACTTATACTGTCTCTTGGGAGCCATTTCTTTATAGAGAGGAAACGAAAAGAAAAGTTTTTTGCTTTTGACCGGAGGTACAGTAGATTCAGGCTAGAATTTGCAGAGAAAGGAATGTGAGTTAAAGAATTTTGTCATTTCTCTAACTCCTTCTTTAAATAGTGTCTATGGTGTGTGAGAAACTCAATCGATTTGAGCTCTCAGCAAGGGTAAAACAGAGAAACACTGGAGTTAGTGGAGCCTTTGCATTGAATGCGTAGTGGCCCACTAACTAAAACCGTCAGAGCACTCTCTCTCTTTGTTTTGTTAGCCGTTAGATTAGTAACTCCTTTTAATCAATGGCCACGATTGAATTTCATGTCATGATTATTGCGAGTTTATCTGTGCCAGTTTAACGTCACAAATTGATTTTACCGAGTAATACGGATAGATTGCTTGCTGAAATAGACAAGAATCTTTTCAGCGAGTTTGAATTAACAATCTAGATACTTGCTGAAAGTTCCCCCTTACTTAGATATCTCATATTTTCTTTAAGTTTAAAAGATATTTCTGATTTCCCGTATCAGTAAATTCTTTTGTACTTGAGACATCCTTTGGTAAAATCTGAGAGATGAGCTTTGCTCTTTTTCTGAGTTCGCGTCTCAGAAAATTCTTTTGATACTTGAATACCTGTTTCAGTATCTTTTGATTGTCTGAGTACCCGTCTCTGCAATCCATAAATTCTTTCTCTTACTGAGTGCCTGTCTCAGCAAGTGGTCAAGTTTCTTAACAAATACCCGTTTTGAAGGAATTACTTGCTGAATGCCTGTTTCAGCAATCAAGTAGTGACTTATCATTTCTTACAAGAAATCAGTGACTTGGTCTTTTAGATAGGAATACTTTGGCTTGCTGAATACCTGTTTCAGCATTCTGCCAAGTGTATCCTTTATTGAGGTAGTTCAATCAATCCAAGGTTATACCTTAGCATTGCGAACCTATTATCCGGTAGGGGCTTGGTGAAGATGTCAGCAAGCTGATCTTCAGTGCCTACTTTCACAACCTCAATATCACCTTTTCCACATGATCTCTAATGAAATGATGTCTAATATCAATGTGCTTGGTCCAAGAGTGAAACTTAGGATTTTGCGTAATTGCAATAACACTTGTATTATCACAAAAGATTGGTGTTTTCTTTGCAGAAATACCATAATCTCTTAATTGTTGCTGAATCCATAGGATTTGAGCTGTGCAACAACCAGCTGCAATGTATTCAGGTTCAGTAGATGAATTGGCGACACAAGTTTGCTTCTTGCTGAACCATGATTTTAATCTAGTACCCAAAAACTGACAAGTTCCAGAGGTACTTTTTCTATCAAGAGTTGATCCACCATGATCAGCATCAGAGTAGCCAACCAATTCAAGTCCAAAATCTTTAGGATACCATAATCCAACATTGACTGTACCTTTAACATATTCAGTATCTTGATTGCCTTTTTGTAGTGTGATTCTCTTGGATCAGATTGGAATCTTGCACACACACAAACAACATACTGAATGTCAGGTCTACTTGCTGTTAGATACAACAAGGAACCAATGAGCTTCCTATACTTGTGTTCTTCAACACTTTTGTCCTCTTTAGTATAGCCCAATTTGGTACCAACACTCATAGGGATCTTTTCAGGTTTTTCATCCTCTTTGATCCTAAACTTTATGAGCATATTTTCGCATACTTTGCTTGATTTATGAATATTCCATCTTTGAGTTGCTTGACTTGCAATCCTAGGAAATAATTCAATTTTCCCATCATACTCATTTCAAACTTATTTGTCATGAGTTTGGCAAAATCATCACAAAGTTGCTTGTCCTTAGATCCAAAAATTATATCATCCACATAAATTTGAACTAAGATTATTTTACCATCATGGTTCATGGTAAATAATGTTTTGTAAACTTCACCTTTCTTGAAACCATTTTCCAGCAAGAACTTAGCCAAGGTATCATACCATGCTCTTGGTGCTTCTTTAGACCATATACAGCTTTCTGAAGCTTATATACCATCTTGGTTTCTGAGGGAAGTTCAAAGCCATGGGGTTGTTCTAGGTAGACTTCTTCAGCAAGTTCACCATTTAAGAATGCACTTTTAACATCCATTTGGTAAACAATGAAGTCATTATGAGCAGCAAAGGCCAAGAAAAGCCTAATTGCATCCAATCTTGCAACTGGAGCGTAAGACTCATCATAGTCCAATCCTTCAGTCTGACAGTAACCTTGAGCAACTAAGCGTGCTTTATTTCTTGGTACTTCACCAGACTCGCTCAGCTTGTTTCTGAACACCCACTTTGTACCAATAGCTTTCTTATCTTCAGCAAGTGGCACAAGTTTCCAGACTTTGTTCCTTTCAAATTGATCCAATTCTTCTTGCATTGCCTTTATCCATTCAGAATGCTTTAAAGCTTCTTCTATGGTTATAGGTTCAATTTCTGAAACAAAGAAAGAGAATAAAGATTCTACTTCTACGACAGTTGCTTCTTCAGCAAGTCCTTGAGTAGTTTTGGATCTAGTCACTTGGCGTTTATTAATATCGCCAATCATATCCGTAGAGGGATGATCTCTAATCCATTTATTAATAGGTTTCCTGTTTGTTGGATCAGGATGTGTTTGCTCATCAGCATGTGACTCTTCAGTATGTACTTGTTCAGTACTACTGGGATTTTGTGTCTCTGCTGAGATTTGTTCGTCAGCAACTGCTTCTTCAACATTTCTGGATTGAGGTATTTCATCAGCAGGCACTGGAGATTGCGTAATTTCAGCAACTTCCGGAGCAACCGCATCTTTTGCTGGAAATTCTTTGTCGTGAACTATTTTTATCTTGTCATGACTTGGGGGAGGAGATTCATTGTCAGAATCATCATTTAGTTCAATTGACTTGATTTGCCTAGCATCAGATTCAGTTCTTTGCTCATGTATGATTAGCTTTTTCATACATTCAGATATTTCTTCTTCAGAAGGCACACCTTGTGACTTTCCGTAGAATACAACATGCACAGATTCTTCAATCTTTTGTGCCTTTTTGTTGTAAACTCTATAAGCTTTACTATGCAAGGAGTAGCCAAGAAATATCGCTTCGTCTGCCTTTGGTTGAAATGTTCTAAGGTATTCTCTACCATTGTTAAGAACGAAACACTTGCAACCAAATACTCTTAGATGAGTGATGTTAGGAGGTCTTCCAACAAACAATTCATAAGGAGTTTTGTTGTATTCCTTAGTAATCAGACATCTGTTTTGAGTATAGCAGGCGGTATTAATCGCTTCAACCCAATAAGCCTCACTTATTTCAGTGTCAGCAAGCATTGTTCTTGCGGTTTCTTTCAGGGTACGATTCTTCCGTTCAGCATCACCATTTTGCTGTGGTGTTCTTACTGAGGATAACTGATGTTGAATACCTTTTAAGGTACAATATTCAGTTATGTAATGGTTTACAAACTCAGTACCATGGTCTGTCCTTATGACTTTTACTTTGTCATTTTTCATGACTTCAAGCTTATTCAGCAAGTTAGGTATTTCAGTCTTGGTTTCAGATTTGTGCTTGATGAATACTACCCAAGTGAATCTTGAATAGTCATCTACCACGACTAGACCATACTTCTTACCAGCATAGCTTGTTGAAGAAGATTCAAACAAGTCCATGTGCAAGAGTTGTAAAGGTTTTGTAGTTGACGGTACTGCCTTGTTCTTGAAAGAAGATTTGGTTTGCTTTCCTTGCTGACATGCATTGCAAACACCATCCTTCTTAAAAGTAACCTTAGGTAATCCAACTACAAGTGCTTTTTTAGACAGCTTATTTAGTGTCTTGAAGTTTAGATGACTTGTTCGTTTATGCCATAACCATGCTTTTTCAGCAAGGCAATCATGATCTGAGACAAGGCATTTTTCAACGTTTGCTGAAGACCAATCAACGGTGTACAAGCCTCCTGATCTTCTTGCAATCATTATAACCTTTTTAGTCTCAAAATCTACAATTTTACATTCATCACTTTTAATTTCGATGAAGTATCCTTTGTCAGCAAATTGACTCATGCTGAAAAGGTTAAACTTAAGATTTTTGACATAAAGAACTCCAGTAATTGTTATGCATCCTAACTTCACATCACCATAGCCTTTTGTAGATCCGGAGCCTCCACCAGCAAACCTTATTGTTGGACCTTTAGACCACCGTCTATAGTTTATAAGGTTATTCTTGTTGCCCGTCATGTGCTTTCCACAACCACTATCAAAGTGCCAGATTGCATCGTTTGTCTCCGTGGCTGCAGTCTGCACAATCAAGAGCAAACAAGTTAATTATCCAATGATGGATGTCCATTAACATGTTCAAGAATGCGTCCAGTGGAAACCCAAGTCTGAAGTTTTTCAACTTTGACTTGTTTTCTACTTGCTGAGGAACTAGGAGGTTTTGAGCTGAAAGACTTTTGACTCGTGCTGGTCAAATCCGGTTTCTGATGTGGTGTCTTGCTCTGTTGACCTTTTGGTGAACATACTTTTCAGTAAGTTCTTTTCTAGCAAGGTTCCTTCTAGTCCTAGCATTGGGAGTCTTTTCAGAACTCTTAGGCTTGGTTTTCTTCATCTCTTTGAAGTATCTTTGCTGACTTTGCTTATACTCATGAAAGAGTTGACTTTGCTTGGTTTTGAAACCGAGTCCACTCTTTGGAGAATGCTGAGCTTTAGCTTCAGCAACCTTACTTGATTCAGGTTTGTCAGCAAAGGACTTCTGATTACTTTTAGTTATCTTGCCTTTAGTCTTAACAACTTGCTTTTCAACAACTTGTTTGGCGGAATGCTTCACGGCATTCTTCTTCTTTCCAGTTTGCTTTTCAGCAACCTGTTTTCCTTTTAAAGTCTTGTTACTTTGAGTAGCAACAGCGGGCTTTATGGTCATAGGTACTTGATTGCATGTTTCAGCAACCTTACTTTGACCAAACTGATAGATTACTGGTGGACTACTATCAGTAGCACGTACAAAGGAGATAGGTGATTTATCTTTTCTCAAGATTTCTACGTTATCACCTTCGCACGTTGCTCCTAAACCTTCTTTCTGAGATGGATCTCTCAAATAAGAGTTTAGTTCAGTCAGCGTATTACTTGCATCCACATATGATTTGAAATTGACTTTCATCTTTTTCATTTCTTGGATTTCAGCAAGTAACTTTAGAATTGAGGACTGATACTCTTCCAATTCTAATGCCATTTGAGAATTTTTCTCTGCAGCTTCAGCAATCAACTTCTTAAGACGCCTTATTTCAGCATCTTTTTCTTCTGTCTCTTCCTTCAGCAAGACGTACTTTTCAGCAGTTTGCTTGGTCAGAGTTTCAGCAAGTTGTAGTCTCTCTTGCTGTTTGCTGAGAGTTTTCTCAAATATTTCGATTTCTCCTTGAATCTTGTCAAGGTCAATCTCGTCTTCACTTTCTAAATCTGAGTCAGGGGTAGAGTTGTTTACCTGACCGGCCATGAGGCAAAATTCGTAGTTCGACACATCTGAATAAGCTTCCATAGCTATTCCACACACTTCTTTGCCAATCTCCACGTCTAGAGTGGCTTCATCATCGTCGGTGTCTGAACTTTCATCCTCACTGTCTTCGGAGCTAGTATCAATACACAATGCATCGATTTTTGCTTGAAGCTTCTTCTTTTCTTCAGCAATAAAAGCTCTTTTGAACTTCTTCTTCTTCTCAGCAGATTTGCCTTTCAGGAAAGGGCAATTAGCTTTGAAGTGTCCAGGCTTTTTGCAGTAAAAACATAGATCATTTCCAACTGCTGGTTCTTCTGATGAAGTTGCTTGCTGAGCTTGCTTGTTCAGCGAGCCAGTATCATTCTTGTACTTATGGTAGTTGTTACCAAGATGATTTTTCAGCTTCTCTTTTGCTTTTCGCCTTTCAAGTTCCTTACTGATGAATTTCTTCATGTTTTTAACAACTAAAGCATTTTCATCAGCAGGCTCTTTATCATTCTTCTTTTCAGAAGATGACGGCTTTGCAGCAAGAGCAATGTTTTGCGATTTTTCAGCAAACACATTTTCTCTTTGTTTTGTCTCATAATTGACAGTAGCAAGATGAGAGAACAACTCTGTTGGTGTAATGTCTGTCATTCCTTGATTATAATAGAAATTCTGAGTGTGGATCCATTCTTGATTCAGACTTCTGATGATAGTTTTCACTTTTTCAGAATCTGAGTAGAGGTTTCCAACACCCAATGCTGCCATTTCACTAACAAGAGTTGTGAATCTGAAATCCAAGTCTTCCAGTGACTCGTTTGCACCTTGCTTAAAGTTTTGAAACTTTAGCTTAAGTACTTCAAGTTTGTTTTCCTTGGTCTTCTTAGATCCAGCACAAAGATCTTGAACCATTTTCCAAGCTTCCTTTGCAGTCTTAGCACCCCACAGTTTGCACTGTATGGTATCCGGAGTTGATCGAATGATGATATTTCTTGCTTGGCCATCAAGACGGAATCTCTTAGCTTCGTCAGAAGTCCATTCCTCTCTTGGTTTTGGCACAACAGTATCTGATGGTTCGCCAAGGATGGTTTCCTTCCCAGCTTCAGTGGTCTTGTGAGGGAAAATCCTTTCAATCTTAGTGATCTTGATAGGTCCATCATTAATGACGGTTACCATCTCATCACTAATGGCCTCAAGATGTAGCATCATGTTTTTTCGCCATTTCTCGTAATTTTCCAGCTTTAGCAAGGGAGCATCTCCTAAAGACATCCTGTCAGCAAAGCACTACCAAACTGATCAAGTGAGAGTGATTTACGGAAAGCACTTAAGGGGATCTAGGTTCAGTGCAGAAGGCTAAAGAACCTGGCTCTGATACCACTTGTTGGTCCCTTTAAACAACAAGAAAAGACTAGAGGGGGGGGGGGTGAATAGTCTTTTCAAACTTTCGTCGTTTAAAAACTTTCTCAGCAAGTACTTATTACTTTTCAGTAATGAGTTTGCTGATACTTAACTTTCTCAGCAAGCGTAAGTTACTTTACAGTAGCTTGGTTTGTTGATCCTTAAAATCAGAGAGCGGAAGTCTATGAAACAATAAGTGCTCTTTCAGCAAGTAAAGGTTTCAGCAAGTGAAGTGAGTGACTGTGTACAGACAGGTATAATTTGCTGAAAGCTAAATACAGTAAGTAAATCCCACAAACACTTTTATAGTGGTATCTGAGAGTGGCGTAATCTCTCAACTAATCCACTTCGTCCTTTCTAGGACTGAATCCACTAAGATATGATTGAGGTTCCTTACAATCTCCTATCTAAAGCGATTCGACAGAAACCAAAGCACACTTGCTTCGTCTCCAACCTAAACTAGAGAACTCAACCTTATTCTCCACCAAACTTGGTACTTTTAATCAGCAAAACTATGCTCGATTAAGTTCCCCCTGAATATCACGCATGAAAGGGTGTATTTTCAGTTAGAGAGTTTTGGGGTGAGATAAGTATAACTTATTCAGTTACAACAAGTAATCTAAGAAACACAACTTGGAATACTTTGCAGTAAACAAGTTTGATTGTTTCTGGTGTCAAGACTTGTTCTTGTTCGAAAGAAAGAACACTTAACTAATTTCTTAGCCGAGTTTGTTCTACTTCTTCACAAGTAGCTTTTTCAAGCTTTAAGTCTTGGAACGGATCAATGGCAGTAAGAGTGATTGAAGGTTTGTGAGTTTTTAAGCACAAGTGAGAGTTTGATCACGTTGTTGACACACTTCAACTCTTTGCCGGATGACCTCTATTACTAGTGAAAGTAAGGAGCCGTTTGAATTTCAAATCCTAAGGCTTTTGTTCCTTAACATGTCACTATCTTGCTTTTGTACTTTCAGCAGCGTCTTTGTTTGTCTTCTAGTCTTCATGTCCTTCGCGTGTAAGCTTTGCATTAAATGCACATTTGAATAGAATTCAAACAGTAACATTGGAGCGCAAATTCACATACATTCAGCAAGAGGTCACATATGTTTATCAGCAAATGGTCAGTCTCAGTTTCAGCAAGCACAACCTACTCTGTCTTTCAGATTTTCACTTATGCAATGCTGTTGCTGAACATTCCACTTTCTGAACAACACGTGCCTTTGTAGATACCAGTCTTCAGCAATCTTCTAATCTTCAGATCTTCAAATCTTCAAGTCTTCAGATCTTTCAAAAGTCTTCAAGATTCTGAGCGGTTTCTATTTGTTTCAATAATTTGTTTGTAATAAACAAAGTATATCTTCAGCAAATGCTTCAATAGGTTATTTTCTTTTCAGAAAATAAGATACATCATAAGCTAAGCATCAATAAGTTATTTTCTTTTCAGAAAATAAAATACATCATACGCAAAAGAAATAACTTATCTAGCATCTAACTAAGTCATCAGCAAACGTTCCTCTTTTACAATGTCCTTAAAATTCTAAATTCCTATGGACCTTAAGAGTACTAGTTACTGGACTTTCCTTAATTTAGCATGGTAAATTGCTCATCAAAATTACAAGTTTCCTAACAGACTTCATCAATAGTAGGACATTCACTTTGACTTCATCGAGGTGCTTGTTTAGTGGTGGCTCCTGTGTATCTTGCTTGTCAAGCTTTCCACCTCGGAGGAGTAGATTCAGTTCTTTGTACTTAAGAACCTTAGTAGTAACGGAAGGAAGTGGCTTTGGATTGATGCGAATGTCTGTGAGTAAAGAAACAGGGGAGCAGGGGTCATCCAGCTCACTGGTCATGGGAGGCGGTTCTCCCCCCATGCTGGGCGACTCGCCCCCCACCTCCAGGGGGGCGTCGCCTTCCAATCCTTTCTCCTCTTCAAGTTCTCGAACCTCTTCTACTTCAGCACAATTCAACAAGCTGAATTCTTCCGTAAGATGCTCAGTTACTTCAACTTCTTCAATAACTTTTGCTATACGAAGGTCATCTTCAACTTGCTCGGCATGTGCATCTTCCTCACTGATTTCTTCGGCTTCAAAATACTCCTTGGATGAGCTTCCTGCTTTACCTCGATCTACTTCCTTTGCGGTGATGTGAATTGGTATGACCTCATCGGATTGTGTTGAACCTCTGGCGTACTTACGGAGGACTTCTTCTGCCTCGTCGACCGTACATTCTCCCAGACCGCCGCTCAACCGATCCACTCTAAGTCGTTCCTCTTCACGAAGTCCACCAACGAAGCACCAAATCAACTCCTCATCTTCGAAACGGTGATGGGGGCACTCACGTTTATACAGTTCAAAACGTTCGTAGGCGTCACAAAACTGCTCATGCTCTCCTTTCTCGAAATATTGGATCCTATCACGTAAGACAATTGTCTCATGGTAGGGCATGAACCGCTCCACTTGGCCCCAAGTTTTCAGCGATCCTGGTTCTAACCTTGCAATCCAACGCCTCGGCTCATACCCCAGAGTAAAAGAAAATAATTTCCTGCACAACTGGTCTTTAGTAAACCCTTCTGCTGGAATTCTTTCTATTTCCTTCTCATAGGATCGAATGAAACTCCATGGGTCCATCCCTACTCCATCTTCGTACCTTGGTAAGTACCTCACCATGGACTCCGATAACGCTTCTTCCAAGTATATAGCTGACCCCCTCTTGACTTGCGAGAACGTAGGCGTCAAGCGGGCTTTTAAGGTCGTCATACCTGGAAATCTGTATCAGGAGTAACTCAAAACTGAAAATTAGCCTCGTTAGAAATTTCGAAAATCGAGAATATTTCTAGATATCGAATACTACTAAGGCTAGGAAAGGAGAATTAGAAACAGACTAGGAAAGCAGTATCAGATAGAGATTAAAAAGGAAAACTAAAACTACTAGAATTAGGAATTGATTGCTGAAAATATAAACAAGTTAAACAGAAAAAAGGAGTATAGTCCCCGACAACGGCGCCAATTTGATGATCGCGGGATTGTCAGTTCCGGATCAAGCAAATAAATTTGTTATTTAGCCAAAGGCAATTCACAACTACAACGAAAACCGTAGTGTAGCAGTAGAATAACCTCGAGTGTCGATCTCTAAGGACTATAACTAGCTTTATCAAATCTAATTTAGAATATAAAAACAGCAGACGATATAGCAAAGGTTTTTCTAACAGATAAAGGAGATTGGTGATAGTATGGTCCTTCAAAGCATAATGGGTTAATAATCATGCGTAAATTCCTCGGTTTTGCATGGAGATCTTTGATCAATAAACTGTCCTGTTGTAATTATCAAAGTGTTGGTCCCTTTAAACAACAAGAAAAGACTAGAGGGGGGGTGAATAGTCTTTTCAAACTTTCGTCGTTTAAAACTTTCTCAACAAGTGCTTATTACTTTTCAGTAATGAGTTTGCTGATACTTAACTTTCTCAGCAAGCGTAAGTTACTTTACAGTAGCTTGGTTTGCTGATACTTAAAATCAGAGAGCGGAAGTCTTTGATACAATAAGTGCTTTTTCAGTAAGTAAAGGTTTCAGCAAGTGATGTGAGTGACTGTGTACAAACAAGTATGATTTGCTGAAAACTAAGTACAGTAAGTAAATCACACAAACACTTTTATAGTGGTATCTGAGAGTGGCGTAATCTCTCAACTAATCCACTTCGTCCTTTCTAGGACTGAATCCACTAAGATATGATTGAGGTTCCTTACAATCTCCTATCTAGAGCGATTCAACAAAAACCAAAGCACACTTGCTTTGTCTCCAACCTAATCTAGAGAACGTAACCTTGTTCTCCACCAAACTTGGTACTTTTAATCACCAAAACTATGCTCGATTAAGTTCCCCCTGAATATCACGCCTGAAAGGGTGTATTTTCAGTTAGAGTTACAACAAGTAATCTAAGAAACACAACTTTGAATACTTTGCAGTAAACAAGTTTGATTGTTTCTGGTGTCAAGACTTGTTCTTGTTCGAAAGAAAGAACACTTAACTAATTTCTTAGCCGAGTTTGTTCTACTTCTTCACAAGTAGCTTTTTCAAGCTTTTAGTCTTGGAACGGATCAATGGCAGTTATAGAGAGTTTGAAGGTATGTGAGTTTTAAGAACAAGTGAGAGTTTGATCACGTTGTTGACACACTTCAACTCTTCGCCGGATGACCTCTATTTATAGTGCAAGTAAGGAGCCGTTTGAATTTCAAATCCTAAGGCTTTTGTTCCTTAACATGTCACTATCTTGCTTTTGTACTTTCAGCAGCGTCTTTGTTTGTCTTCTAGTCTTCATGTCCTTCGCGTGTAAGCTTTGCATTTAATGCATATTTGAATAGAATTCAAACAGTAACATTGGAGCGCAAATTCAAGTACTTTCAGCAAGAGGTCACATATGTTCCATCAGCAAGTGGTTTGACTCAGTTTCAGCAAGCACAACCTACTCTGTCTTTCAGATTTTCACTTATGCAATGCTGTTGCTGAATTTTCCACTTTCTGAGCAACACGTGCCTTTGTAGATGCCAATCTTCAGCAATCTTCTAGTCTTCAGATCTTCGAATTCTTCAAGTCTTCAAATCTTCAAAAGTCTTCAAGATTCTGAGCGGTTTCTAAATGCTTCAATAGGTTATTCACTTTTCAGAACATAAGATACATCATAAGCTTCGGCATCAATAAGTTATTTTCTTTTCAGAAAATAAAATACATCATTCGCGGTAAAAACCAACTTAACTAACACCTAATCTAATTCTTCAGCAAACGTTCCTCTTTTACAATGTCCTTAAAATTCTAAATTCCTATGGACCTTAAGAGTACTAGTTATTGGACTTTCCTTAATTTAGCATGGTTAATTGCTCATCAAAATTACAAGTTTCCTAACAAATTTCCCCCTTTTTGATGTTAGCAATCCATGGCTAAATTAATTGTTACCCTTTTAGAGGTTTCTGATGTTGAATAAATCAGTTGATTAATGCAAGCATACTTGAATAATTAAACAGTAAGCAAAAATAGATTGCATAATCAAAAACAAATAAGAGTCAAAAGAATTCATTGCTGATAGTTATCATTCAGAAGTTTACATGAGAAAGCATAGATAACAAAAACAGAGTCAGGAAAGAAAAACTTTAACAAGAACTATTGCAGGAACTTAAGCTCTTTCAGAGGATTTTCTCAAAATCTCTCTTACACTCTTCTCAGCAAGTGCAGTAAATTCAACACAGTCCTTTTCGTAGTTTTCCAGAAGCCTACGGACTTGTAGTTGAAGAATTCTTGCATTTTTGCAGGCAGTGTGATGATGCTTTTCAGCATTCATTTCCATGTAGCGAGTTACCCACAAATGCATGCCCCAATTGCTGGCATGGAGAAGCTGTGTATCTGAAATGCTTTTCGGATGAATCTTTCTTAGCCAGAGAAGATCTTCTTCTTGATCCTTAGCAGTGAGATAGAAGTACTCATAAGGAATCAATCCAAGTCTCTTCTTTGTTTTCTTTGTTACTGGGTCAGAGTAGTAAGCGATGCCAGGTGGTTTGATCAGATTTGGTTCTTGTTTGTGTGTCTTACCAATGGCAATTCTTCTTACTGAGACCTCAAGATTCAACCATTTCCCAGCAATATTTCTTGGGAGGGATTGTTCCCTTTGATTCTTTTGGACCTTGAGTTCAATCCATTTGAACATTTGATTCAATATGGTTGTAGGAAAGAACTCATTTACCAGCAAGTCTTCCAGCTTTAAGATCCAGCAACCATGAATGTTTCTGATTACATTCTGAGTGGTTTCTTCATTACTGGTCTTTTTGTATTCAATGTCGGAGCCAATAGCAATGCTGGCCAGCCTCTTTTCTTCCTGTCTTTTCCTTCTTCTTCTTGTCTTAGAATTGTCTTGATCTCTTGCTGAAGAGTCAGACGAAAAATGCTTTGAGTGGCCAGACGGAGTCAAGGCTGTTAAGGGTCTAGCTCTTATGGCTTGAGCTATTGTTTGATTGTCATCATCTTCATCATCTTCATTCAGATTGTGATGACTTTCAGTATGGCAAAAATCTTGAGTTTCAGCAGCGGTTTTTCTCTTTTTGGTACTTGCTGAATTCAACTCAGATTTTGCTTGCCTTTTAGAACTTTGCTCTCTTTCAGCAAGTGGTTCTATGGGCAGTGGCACATCAACAGCAGGAGGAGGGGATTGGTTTCTTTTTCTTTTCTTTTCCCCCTTAGACATGGATTGCAACATCGGGGTGATGTGCAGAGAATAAAACTCATTGCAATTTTCAGCAAGAGTGCTTAAACTGTTATACTTCATGATGATTTGTTGTTGGTCAGAAGTCATTTTTGACAACTCTCTTTGAATACTCATCATGTTCTCTTCATGTCTTTTCTCTGTTGCGGCCTTCTCATCCATGAAAGTCTGAGCCTTTACGAGAGCATTCTTTGCAAGCTTGAGCGCTTGACTTACATCTTGTTCATAGCTCTTGTGATAAAGACTGATGTCTTTCTGAGCTATTGTCAAAGTTGTAGTGCGTCTCAGCACTGTAGCCAATATTTTTCATCATCATCATCAAGGTTTTCTTGTTCATCTTGTTCATCATCATCATCAAGGTTTTCTTTAGGAACCTTGGCATCAGAAATGGGACTCTTGCCATTTTTCAAGGCAACCCTTTTTCTGGCATATTCTTCTTCAGTATCAGCACCTTGCACAGGTGCTTGATTTTCAGCAGCAGCAGGAGGAGGTTGAGATTCTTGCTGAGGTTGTGGTTGTTCAGCTTGCTGATTTTCATGTTGAGCATTTTCAGCAGCTGTCAACTTTAATCCTCCAGCATCAGGACTTGGACCTTGATTATCATCATCATCGTCTTTCTTGTCCTTGGAATCTTTCCCTTCATCACCACTGGGATCAGTGGGAATGTTCTCATCTTCTTCTTCTTCATCATCGCCTGTCAGAATGACTAGCTCAACATGCTTATACAAAGCAACACTTGTCACTTCCTCTTCCTCATTGATTTTGTGGGGATCAGCCACCACAGGTACAAATGAACCTTTGATCATCACAGCTTGTTCAGCTGGAGAGGCACTCTTGAATTTTGCCTTCATATTCTCTCTGATTTGAGCAATCAGATTTGAGCTCATTTGCTGAGAATATGACATTTCTTCAGGAAGGATGGAGTGGACAAATGTTTCGAGCTTCAGCAGAGAAGATCTCTTTTTCTCGTTTGAGAGGTGAAGGTGAAGATCTGAGAAATCCATTCGCCTGTACCTTTGCCAGTTGCTGACGGACTTAGCAACTCTTGACAAGGTTGTCCTTTTGAAGTTCAAGTACAGTTCTTCAGAACTTACTTGATGATCTTCAGTGATGAGTACCACTTCAGTGGTCTCCTTTTGAGCCTGAAAAAGAACGTTATTTGGATCAGGATTGGTTTGGAGAATTGTTTTAGAGTTCATATCTGAAACATGATTTACCTGCTGAGAGTCAGCAAGCTCATGTAGTACAATTTCCATTCCATGAGGAGCTTGAGTAGCATCCTCCATTTGTTCATCCTGAAATAAATTAGAGTTAGACACAAGTACTAAGTTTTCAAACTTAGTTTTAATACCAAAATCATTAACTACCTGCTGAGCAGGGAGTGTTGGTTCTAGTGCAGAGGCTTCAGCAACCATCTGACTTGCATCTTGAGAAGTCTGTAGAGATAGTATTATATTAGCAAAAGAGTAAGTTTCAGAAATTGAAGTTTTACTAATGGTTGAATTAACTACCTGCTGAAGAAGGACAGGTTGTAGCTCAGTCCTTTCAGCATTAACAGTTTCTTCAGCTTCTTGGACTGTTTCTTCAGCAGACTTCTGGTTTTGCTCTAACTGAGAAAGCTGTGCGGTTTCAGCAATCTCCCTTGTCTCTGAAATGACAAGTTGAGCAGAAGCATCTTGACCCTTGAGCTCACTGCTTGTCATGAAGATATCAATTGATTTGTTGGATGATTCTTCAATTTCCAAATCCATTTGTTTGCTTATTTCTTCTAGTACAAGCTGGACTTTGTCAATTGATGTCTTGGGTGAACATGGGCCAGTATTCTCAGCATCACGAGATGCGTCGTTGAATAATGCTTCTTGAGTTTCAGCAACTTCAGGAACTGGAACCATTGTTGTTTCAGCAACTGGTCCTTCAGCAAACGGGGTTTCAGCAACTTGATGAGTTGCTTGTTCAGCAACCATCTTTTCAGCAGCATCAGCAAGTGCTGCTTTTTGCAGATCAGCAGCAATGTCACTTACTGGTTCCATAGTTGGATCATTTAAATTATCTACAATGTAGATATCTGGGACTTGGGCAGGAATTTCATTTCCACTGCCTTATGGTCTATTCACAGCAGATGGATCAACATTAAGTTGATTGTTGAAGGCTTCCGCAAACACTTCAACATTGCTGACATAGGTTTCAGTAATCACCTCAGCAACATCTACTGGCAAATGCGTTTCAGCATTTGTCTGGGAATTGTCTGAGAGGTCTTGGACAGCAGGGACTGACTTGCGAGCCAGTGTTTTCTTTCTTTTGTTGCTAGTCCGTTTCCTCTTAGGTACTAAGTGTCATCATCAGCTTTCCTCTTTTTCTTGTTAGATTTCTCTAGTTTCCCAGAGTCATCTATAGTTGCATTTTCAGCAACGGCTCTTGTACACGTACCTTGTTGATTTTCTACAGCAGTTTCTTTTGTGTTACCACCATCCATAACAGTTTCATCTCTAAGTTGCTGAGTGGTAACATCTGCAGTTGTTGTATACCTTTCTTGCTGGCTTGTGCTGACAACATTTGCATTTGTTGTCTTCTTAGTTTTCTTTCCAGCAGTCTTAGGTACATTCTGCTTGTAGAATGATCTTCCCACATTGCATACAGACTTTTTGATTGGCAATGGGTTTCTTAGCTGAATCCTGAAATGTTCAAGGATATAGCATATCTTGATTCCATACATAACTGGAAAGGAAGGTGAGACCTTGTTGTCTTCTACCTTTACCTTAAACTTAGTAACACAATCAACAAGCCTGTTGAAAATGTACTTAGCCCAGTTAAGTTCCGTTTTATTTTCATGGATATGCATCAGCAATGGCCATCTTCTCAGGCCTACTTGGTCAATTCCTCCAACTTGGGAGTCAAGAACTTTTATTAGTAGCAGAGCTACTAGACCAAGTGAATGGCAGAGATGCTTTCTCTTAACGTGCTTTGTCCAAGTCACGGGAGCTATCTCGCCTTTCTTCATTTTCTCATTTCTGATGTCACTGTAGAAAGCTTCAATTTCTTTGTCAGTGGCAGTGACGTCATCTTCAGTTCCAGTGGTTGGAATTTGAAATATCTCCGCTAAATCAGTCCATTTTAGGACGATTTGCGTGTTCTGAACATAAGTAAGGATCACTTTTTCAGTGACTCCTTAGCTATCTGTAAGGGACTGGATTTCTGCATTGTTGTAGAATTCCATTGTATTAATCATGCTCACTTGCTTAGTGCGAGCAGAGATAAAGTTCATGAGGCCTTGCTGCTTGATAAGCTCAAGTGCCTCTTCATTTTCGTCATCGAGTTCTTGTTCATAAAAGTACCTAATGTACTTTTCTTTTGCAAAACCTCCCCATTACATCAACATCTCACACTTTGAAGTGTCAAGATATGACGGAGTGATGAACGCGGATGTCGTGCTCCGGTTCAGTCAAATAATATTTGTTATTTAGCCAAAGACAATCCACAACTACAACGAAAACCGTAGTGTAGCAGTAGAATGACTCGAGTGTCGTTCTCTCAGGACTATAACTAGCTTTATCAAATCTAATTTAGAATATAAAAACAGCAAACAGATAGCAGAGGGGTTTCTAGCAGATAATGGAGATTGGTGATAGTATGGTCCTTCTTAACATAACGGGTCGATAATCATGCATGAATTCCTCGGTCTTGTATAGAGATCTTTGAATCAATCTAGTGTCCTGTTGCAAGTATTAAGCACTACGAAGATAATTTGGTCTGACTAGTCAATCACGATTGTCCTAATGTGTTCCGTAATTATTCAACACTACGAAGATAATTGGTCTGATGGTCGACTAGTGTCCAATTGTGCATAATAATCAATACAACATACGAGAATTTTGGTTGCAACTAATCAACGAAATAAAGCAATGACACGGAGTATAATGCGCGATATAGCCATTAGCATGATTATCTTCCCTTCGCTAAGAATTCACATACTACCACCAACGATAAGTTTAGATACTCATAATAGGCATGCAATCAACAGAAATCATAGAAGAAAACATGTTGAATGAATATAAAATAAGTAGAATAAAACTGTAAGATACAAAGTTACCGAAGGTTGTCAATCTCCGGATGATTGCGGTCCTACGAGCTCCAAACTGCTATGAAAAAGTATCCCCTAAGCTACAGAACTCCCAGGACAGGCCCCGGGAAGTTCCTACCTAAAACTATAGAGAGAGGTGAGAGAGAAGGTCTGGAAAGATATGATTTTCGGAGAAAAACTGAGCACTATATATAGGCCCCGAAAAAACACGGGGCGGTTCGCCCCCGGGTAATTCTCGCGGAATTCCACATTTTCGACGCGTTTTTGGATTTCTTCACCTTTTCGGACTCGGTTCTGACTTCTAGTAGCCTTCTAACCTCCAGATTCGGCCCCTAGACTTCAAATCCTATCCGGAAACCTTCAGATACTCCAAATAGGCTTCTGGAACACCAATTCCTTGTCAACTTCAATATAATTGCCCAGAAATCTTCGAATTTCAACCAAAACCTGTAAAATAAAATCTAAAGGGAAACGTGACACTATTCTAATAAAATGTACTAAAATATAGCTAAATTAACATAGAGGATAGCTAAAATAGGTGAAAAAGACTCAAATGAAAGTGTAAAATACACATTCATCAAACTCCCCAAACCGAACCTTTGCTTGTCCTCAAGCAACTAAGCTAGACTCTAATACAAAAAACATACAAGACACAAAATGGAGTTTCATGCCAAATAAAATGAACTATTCTACTGAATCTATCAAATAACATATGAACAAAAACCATATAAATCAAAGCATGAATATAGGTTGAAGAATACCTCGATTGACTTATACACATCCACATAAGCACTTATGTCAAGACAAGATAGTCTCTCGTAACATTCTCTACCTGGACCTAGTCAGTGACGACGTAATGATGCATGCTAAGATACGAATGGTTGCCCCGTGCCTATGAAACTGAGGACTTACTGCTGCTCCACCATGTTAAGACTTTCCCTCAAAAGAGGTCGAACCAGTACTGGCTCTCATCAAACGAAGGAGGGTTCCCTATAAAAGATAACTCTCCCCTATTCTACCCATCTCTCAAGTAAAGTCTTAAGCTATTCACCACTTCCTGAATGGCAGGACGAGGGTGGTCTAGAACAGATGACACTCAAGACAAAAAAGATAAAAGATAAAAACACGATTACGAACATTACAAAAAATGGAAAAGACTCAACACTTTGCTAAACTGCTATTTGGCTTTCCTTTTTTGGACCCTTCTTTTGCTTTTTTGGGGTCTTTTCTTTTTTCTTATTTTTCTTTCCAGATTCTTTTTTTTTTTTCTTTTTCTTTTTTCCTGGAAATTTTCTTTCTTTTTTTTTGATTTTTTCTAGCCAGCAGTAGCATAACAAAAAGAGAAACAAAATGACTCACACGACCTCCCCAAACCTATTCGAAAGAATAGGTTGAAGTACAAAATTTACGGAAAAGGAAAATAAACTCACGATACGAAAATGAAAAACAGAAACAAGTCTATGATGGTGTAACCCCCTCCCCAAACCTATTCGGAAGAATAGGTTGTAAACAAAGGATCACACAACCTCACACTACCTCCTTCCTAGTCATTTAGCAATCTCAAAGCATGGTGAAGACTTGTTGCCTCTTAGGTACATAATTACTCGGGAAAACAACCATAAGACCCTAACATGCATCATCCTATTATAAAGGCCTTCGTGAACCGCAGTAGAGAAAACACCACTAAGTGATGTCGAGACTACCAAGCTCAACTAAGTGCAATACGTAAATGTGACAAGCCAAGCGAGAAAAACCTCAAACAAATTCATAGAGATGAAGCATACGATTAATGGCATAGTTGGTTGATCTACCCAATAAAAAGGTTCAAAAAAAATTCGGCAATATACTCCATATAAAACATGCAAGACTATCCTAGGATGAATGTAGTGAATGCAACCTAAAAAATCTAAGAAAGCAGTAAACGTGCAAATGCAAATGCAGACGGATAAAACATGCGAGGTACTATACCCATCCTACCAATACCAAGCTCCAAACTAACAACATCAGATCACTTAAATCCTATCCCCCCTCATGAAATAAACGCTAGTCCCTAGCAGTAAGAAAATGAGGAATTAAGATGTGATACTAGATGTTACCCCATGGTTTGGCCTCGGTCGGCTGAGTATCCTGCTTGTGGGTTATTGGGCCTCCTCTGTGAGCTTTATAGGGTGTCATCAGGTCTTCTGGTAGGTGCGGTAGTTCCATTTATAGGCTGGATAGGAACAAATCCTCTATCAGAATCATCATTGCCCGTATGGCCTTCATTGTCACTACTGTCACGCACATCCTCACTAGTAGAGTTGTAGTGGCAGGTAGAATTCTCAAGAGTAACCGCCGCTGTTATGGAATCCTCCATCCTGGAGCCCTCCAATAGGATGTGAACTGTTGAAGGGGAAAGGGTAGTGGTATCAGGACCTCCCCCTCCAACGTTTTACACCTCGAGAAGGTTTTAGTAAGCTGCTTGGATACTCAGAAGTCTTCTACCTTTTTCTCCAATTTTGTCCACATTCTCTACCGTGGATCCGACCAATGTCTATATGATGCTCACTTTAGAGGCAGGCAAGGGGCACCCCAACAAGGTGCTGGGTACCCATGTCATTACGTTTTGGAACCAAGCTAGAGCTTCGGAACCTTCGAGCAACTTCGGACTCAAGATCGAATCCGCCGCGGCAAGACTGTCCCGGTGCCTTCCTGTTCATTCGAACTATGCAGTCCTCGTGATGGAGTGCTGACGTAATAGTGGTTTCTGTCCCCTCGGTGGTGCATGAATAGGCATAGGAGTCCTTACTCCAGGTATACTTTAGCTCCTCCTCGTGGATAATCCACGACGTTGTTGCAAAACCCCTTGGCTCGAACGCACATCTAGCGAGGTCACCTTCCTTGACATGGTTCTTCACAGCAATCATACGGGAATGCTCCTTTCCCTTGGTATGGTACCTACAAACAGCAGTTAGTACCTCGTATGACACAAAACTGACTCAAATATATGCTATTGTAAAAGCGAAACACACAAGTGATAAAATCAACAATCGACCTCCCCAAATCGTAATGTCTATACAAGCTTCTTCATCATGCAACATACCAATGTAACTACTACATGCAATACATCACATCATGCTCTTACTAGACAACCAATATCCTTGATAACAAGGATCAATTCATACCATAGCAGCGAAAAATCCAATCATCATAAATCTTCATACTTAACAATTAAGCATTCTATCGTCTAATCTACCAACATTACATCAATAAACACATCCATATGCTAGAAATCAAAGATAAAGACATAATGCATAACAAGATATATCATCTAATAGCAAAATACCCAAATCAACAATTCAAGCAAAATTGAGCATGCAATTGATAGTAAATAACATGTCTAATCACACAAACAACATACCCATGCATCAAACAAGCATAATTGAAGCTCAAATTAGAAAATCCCCAAATTCGAAAATTAGGGTTCTAAGGATGATACCTCAGATCTGTAAATCTAACGCATAAGGATGAAATTTGATCGGATAGGATGATAGATCATGTAATAGGCTTCGAATTAAGCTAAAGAACACTCAATTTGGTCAAGAAATGAAGAAGTTATGAAGATTTAAAGATGAAATTGCGTTTTTCGGGTTTTTTGGGAGGATGAATGAAGAAGAATGAAGAAAATGAGGTTTTGGGGAAGAAATCCGCATTTTTGAAGTTCTGGGACCGTGGGGCGGTTCGCCCCGTGCTCCCCGAAGCGGGGAGAAGGTTTCCGACGTCAGAAAATGCGGTTTAATCCCCGAAATCAATTTTTTCAAAAAACCACTCAAAAAATCTCACTCAAACAAAAGCACATACGACACACAAATGAACAAATTCGCATATGAGAAGAAAATAGTTCAAGAATGAAATGCATGCAGAAAAGCAGTAAAGAAAGCGATAAAGATTCCGGGTTGCCTCCCGGATAGCGTCATTGTTTTAAGTCTTTGACTCGACTCCTGTCTGCGCCTATCTCCTCTTTTTGCGGGTACTAGGCTTCCCCTTCATTGATCTCCTCTCCATGCCACGAACCTGTGAAGAAGAAAGAATATAGGCTGCAAGACCACAGTAGTGAGTAGTAATATCTGGCGGTTCCGGTGGATCAGGTATGGCTTGCAATACGTGTCGCTTGCCATCCACTTCGATGGTGCAAGTTCTTTGGTAGATGTCCGTCACGGAGCGTAGCTTGGTCAAGAATGTTTTCCCTAAGAGTATGACATCCCCCGTCCCAGGTGCAGATGCCGGCATAACTACGAAATTGGTGTATATAGATGCTTCAGCAATCTTGACCAACACATTTTTCACAACGCCCTCGGGTCTCATAAAGGATCCATCCGCCAGTTGCACAATAGCCATTTGCTCAGATAGTTTTCCAATGTTGCTCTTTCAAACACATTCAAAGGAATTATGTTTGAGTAGGATCCCGTATCTAGTGTGGCACGGACATCTTCAAGCTCACCAATCCCTACCTATACATCGAAACTTTTAGGGACTGGTTCAGGATCCTCTTGTTCCTCATCACTTGTGTCAGAACCAAGGTCCTTCTCTTCTTCCTCAGCCTGTAGAAGTTCTTCCTTCATCCAACACTCCCACCTAACAACCTTCTTGATGGTGATTCCGTCAGGTACATCACCAGCCAACGTAATGGCATTTGTCTTCACTGTGTTGCTAGGCAGTTTGCCTTGCTCCCTACTTGCTCCTCGGTCGATCAACTCTTGCATCTTTTGATGGGCAAGTCTAGTGCTCTCTTCCAACCTATCGAGCCTTGCCCTAGTCTTCTCGCAGTCTTCTTCATAACGTTTGAGAAAACTTTGTGTGTGATTGACCATCTTCTGCAAGTTCTCCATCAGTTGAGCCGACTTCGACTTCGGTGGCTCTTTCGGAGCGGGGTTTTCGCAGTGATCATTACCATAGTTCGGCCTACTACGGTCTTGGTTAGGTCCATAAGTTTGGTTAGCCGGTGCATATCCTTGATTGTTACGGTATCCTCTTCTCCAAAATCCACCTCGAGGATTCCTACCGTCTTGTCCGTAGCTAACTTCTTGAGTACCAAACGCCGTAGCAAAGGCTTCTTCTTCACTTCCTCGAGCCCAGTTGCCATCATCGTATGCCAGCTCCGATCTACACATATGATCCCCGTGCCCATAGTTCTTGCATATTCGGCATACTTCGTTCGAAACAGTTGTTCCGGTGGCGCTCTTGAGGACTTGCTTCAATTCGTTGGTAAAGCACTCGAATTGATCCCCATTCCCCCTGTACATAGGGGCTTCTTGAGTCGGTGGAGCTTTAGGTCCACGTCTCCTAACCATTGCTCTTGGGTCCTTGAACTGCGAACCCTTAGCAAGCCTTTCGAAAACAGCCCAGACGGCTTCTGCGGTTTCCTCCCAAATATTGCCTCGGCATTGGAAATCCACCACTTGTTGGTTCTCGAAGGTTAGTCCATTGTAGAAGTGTTGGACTAGGTCGGAAAGTTCAAAACCATGGTGAGGGCACTTGTTCGTGAGATCTTGGAACCTCTCAAACGCGGTGTAGATGGTCTCATCATAGTCTTGCTTGAAACCAGTGATCTGCGCCTTTAGCGTGGTAGTCAAAGTGTGAGGGAAGTATTTCTCCATGAAAGCCGAAAAAACCTTTTCCCAATTGTCCAGCGAGCCGGCTGGTAGAGAACTCAGCCATGACTTGGCTCTGTCGCCAAGTCCCATAGCAAAAACCTTCATCCTCAACTCATCCTTTGTTATGTCAGCTCCGGGTCGTGGGAGTTGGTTGACGAAATCATCGATATCGTGCAAGTACCCCATCACATCTTCCCTTGATAAGCCATAGAACCTCGGAAGTTGTTGGAATGCGTGGTTCTTGATCCCCAGATCTCGGGTTGCAGACGAAAGAACAATCGCCGGTCCCCTCATACGATCTTTGGTGGGTTGAACCCATGCCTTCAGTGGTCTAGCTTCTGCCATTCCGTCGATTTCCTTGAAGAGACTGAGTAGAGATTCAGAGAAATCGGTTTCCTCTATTTCCTCTAGTGCGCGCCTTTCAAGTAGTCGCCTTCTCTGGTGGTAGACTCTGTCGATCTCAGCAATTGAATCAGCAAGCGGTGTTCCTGCAGAACGTGTATGTGGCATACACAATCTGTAACAGACCAGGAAAGGTGATTAGAAACAAACTAGGAAAGCAGTATCAGAGAGAGATTAAAAAGGAAAACTAAAACTAATAGAATTAGGAATGTAAAGCTGTAAAAATACACAAATTAAACAGAAAAAAGGAGTATAGTCCCCGGCAACGGCGCCAATTTGGTGAACGCGGATGTCGTGCTCCGGTTCAGTCAAATAATATTTGTTATTTAGCCAAAGGCAATCCACAACTACAACGAAAACCGTAGTGTAGCAGTAGAATGACTCGAGTGTCGTTCTCTCAGGACTATAACTAGCTTTATCAAATCTAATTTAGAATATAAAAACAACAAACAGATAGCAGAGGGGTTTCTAGCAGATAATGGAGATTGGTGATAGTATGGTCCTTCTTAACATAACGGGTCGATAATCATGCATAAATTCCTCGGTCTTGCATAGAGATCTTTGAATCAATCTAGTGTCCTGTTTCAAGTATTAAGCACTACGAAGATAATTTGGTCTGACTAGTCAATCACGATTGTCCTAATGTGTTCCGTAATTATTCAACACTACGAAGATAATTGGTCTGATGGTCGACTAGTGTCCAATTGTGCATAATAATCAATACAACATACGAGAATTTTGGTTACAACTGATCAACGAAATAAAGCAATGACACGGAGTATAATGCGCGATATAGCCATTAGCATGATTATCTTCCCTTCGCTAAGAATTCACATACTACCACCAACGATAAGTTTAGCTACTCATAATAGGCATGCAATCAACAGAAATCATAGAAGAAAACATGTTGAAAGAATATAAAATAAGTAGAATAAAACTGTAAGATACAAAGTTACCGAAGGTTGTCAATCTCCGGATGATTGCGGTCCTACGAGCTCCAAACTGCTATGAAAAAGTATCCCCTAAGCTACAGAACTCCCGGGACAGGCCCCGGGAAGTTCCTACCTAAAACTATAGAGAGAGGTGAGAGAGAAGGTCTGGAAAGATATGATTTTCGGAGAAAAACTGAGCACTATATATAGGCCCCGAAAAAACACGGGGCGGTTCGCCCCAGCCTGCGGCGGTTCGCCCCCGGGTAATTCTCGCGGAATTCCTCGTTTTCGACGCGTTTTTGGATTTCTTCACCTTTTCGGACTCGGTTTCTGACTTCTAGTAGCCTTCTAACCTCCAGATTGGACCCCTAGACTTCAAATCCTATCCGGAAACCTTCAGATACTCCAAATAGGCTTCTGAAACACCAATTCCTTGTCAACTTCAATATAATTGCCCAGAAATCTTCGAATATCAACCAAAACCTGTAAAATAAAATCTAAAGGGAAACGTGACACTATTCTAATAAAATGTACTAAAATATAGCTAAATTAACATAGAGGATAGCTAAAATAGGTGAAAAAGACTCGAATGAAAGTGTAAAATACACATTCATCACGGAGGCATAGGTTTTTCGGATATGCGGTCATTTTTCAACACAACTTTCGTTGTGGTTGTAGCCGGAGTAGTCACCGGAGCAGTGCGTGTTTCAGCACTGTCAACCTTTGATGACTTTGAGGACTTAGAAGACTGTCTCTTGGGAGCCATTTCTTTTATAGAGCAAAAAAATGTGTACGAAAAGAGATAGTTTGCTTTTTGACCGGAGGTAAGTAGATTCAGGCTAAAATTTGCAGAGAAAGGAAATGTGAGTTAAAGAATTTTGTCATTTCTCTAACTCCTTCTTTATATAGTGTCTCTGGTGTGTGAGAAACTCAATCGATTTGAGCTCTCAGCAAGGGTAAAACAGAGAAACACTAGAGTTAGTGGAGCCTTTGCATTGAATGCGTAGTGGCCCACTAACTAAAACCGTCAGAGCACTCTCTCTCTTTGTTTTGTTAGCCGTTAGATAAGTAACTCTTTTTAATCAATGGACACGATTGAATTTCATGTCATGATTATTGTGAGTTTATCTGTGCCAGTTTAACGTCACAAATTGATTTTACCGAGTTTTAAGGGAATAGATTGCTTGCTGAAATAGACAAGAATCTTTTCAGCGAGTTTGAATTATCACTCTAGATACTTGTTGAAAGTTCCCGCTTACTTAGATATCTCATATTGTCTTAAGTTTAAAAGATATTTCTGATTTCCCGTATCAGTAAATTCTTTTTGTACTTGAGATATCCTTTGGTAAAATCTGAGAAATGAGCTTTGCTCTTTTTCTGAGTTCCCGTCTCAGAAAATTCCTTAGATACTTGAATACCTGTTTCAGTATCTTTTGATTGTCTGAGTGCCTGTCTCAGCAATCCTTAAGTTCTTTCTCTTACTGAGTGCCTGTCTCAGCAAGTGATCAAGTTTCCTAACAAATACCCGTTTTGAAGGAATTACTTGCTGAATGCCTGTTTCAGCAAACATGTAGTGACTTATCATTTCTTAGAAGAAATCAGTGACTGAGTCTTTTAAACAGGAATACTTTGGCTTGCTGAATACCTGTTTCAGCATTCTGCCAAGTGTATCCTTTATTGAGGTAGTTCAATCAATCCAAGGTTATACCTTAGCATTGCGAACCTATTATCCGGTAGGGGCTTGGTAAAGATGTCAGCAAGCTGATCATCAGTGCCTACTTTTACAACCTCAATGTCACCTTTTCCCACATGATCTCTAATGAAATGATGTCTAATATCAATGTGCTTGGTCCTAGAGTGAAACTTAGGATTTTGCGTGATTGCAATAGCACTTGTATCATCACAAAAGATTGGTGTTTTTTTTGCAGAAATACCATAATCTCTTAATTGTTGCTGAATCCATAGGATTTGAGCTGTGCAACAACCAGCTGCAATGTATTCTGATTCAGTAGATGAATTGGCAACACAAGTTTGCTTCTTGCTGAACCATGATATTAATCTAGTACCCAAAAACTGACAAGTTCCAGAGGTACTTTTTCTATCAAGAGTTGATCCTCCATGATCAGCATCAGAATAACCAACCAATTCAAGTCCAGAATCTTTAGGATACCATAATCCAACATTGACTGTACCTTTAACATATTTCAGTATCTTGATTGCCTTTTGTAGTGTGATTCTCTTGGATCAGATTGGAATCTTGCACACACACAAACAGCATACTGAATGTCACGTCTACTTGCTGTTAGATACAACAAGGAACCAATGAGCTTCCTATACTTGTGTTCTTCAACACTTTTGTCCTCTTTAGTATAGCCCAATTTGGTACCAACACTCATAGGGATCTTTTCAGGTTTCTCATCCTCTTTGATCCTAAACTTTATGAGCATTTCTTTCGCACACTTTGCTTGATTTATGAATATTCCATCTTTGAGTTGCTTGACTTGCAATCCTAGGAAGTAATTCAATTTTCCCATCATACTCATTTCAAACTTATTTGTCATGAGTTTGGCAAAATCATCACAAAGTTGCTTGTCCTTAGATCCAAAAATTATGTCATCCACATAAATTTGAACTAAGAGTATTTTACCATCATGGTTCATGGTAAATAAGGTTTTGTCAACTTCACCTTTCTTGAAACCATTTTCCAGCAAGAACTTAGCCAAGGTATCATACCATGCTCTTGGTGCTTGCTTTAGACCATATACAGCTTTCTGAAGCTTGTATACCATCTTGATTTCTGAGTGAAGTTCAAAGCCAGGGGGTTGTTCTAGGTAGACTTCTTCAGCAAGTTCACCATTTAAGAATGCACTTTTAACATCCATTTGGTAAACAATGAAGTCATTGTGAGCAGCAAAGGCCAAGAAAAGCCTAATTGCATCCAGTCTTGCAACTGGTGCATAAGACTCATCATAGTCCAATCCTTCAGTCTGACAGTAACCTTGAGCAACTAAACGTGCTTTATTTCTTGTTACTTCACCAGACTCGCTCAGCTTGTTTCTGAACACCCACTTTGTACCAATAGCTTTCTTGTCTCCAGCAAGTGGCACAAGTTTCCAGACTTTGTTTCTTTCAAATTGATCCAGTTCTTCTTGCATTGCCTTTATCCATTCAGAATGCTTCAATGCTTCTTCTATTGTTTTAGGTTCAATTTCTGACAAAAAGCAAGAGAACAATGATTCTACTTCTACGACAGTTGCTTCTTCATCAAGTCCATGAGTAGCTTTGGATCTTATCACTTGGCGTTTATTAATGTCGCCAATCATATCCGTAGAGGGATGATCTCTAATCCATTTATTAACAGGTTTTCTGTTTGTTGGATCAGGATATGTTTGCTCATCAGCATGTGACTCTTCAGTATGTACTTGTTCAGTACTACTGGGAATTTGTGTCTCTGCTGAGATTTGTTCATCAGCAACTGCTTGTTCAGCATTTCTAGATTGAGGTATTTCATCAGAAGGCACTGGAGATTGCGTAATTTCAGCAACTTCCGGAGCAACCGCGTCTTTTGCTGGAAATTCTTTGTCGTGAACTATATTTATCTTGTCATGACTCAGGGGAGGAGAGTCAGTGTCAGAATCATCATTTAGTTCAATTGACTTGATTTGCCTAGCATCAGATTCAGTTCTTTGCTCATGTATGATTAGCTTTTTCATACATTCTGATATTTCTTCTTCAGCAGGCACACCTTGTGACTTTTCGTAGAATACAACATGCACTGATTCTTCAATCTTTTGTGCCTTTTTGTGTAAACTCTATAAGCTTTACTATGCAAGGAGTAGCCAAGAAATATCGCTTCGTCTGCCTTTGGTTGAAATGTTCTTAGGTATTCTCTACCATTGTTAAGAACGAAACACTTGCAACCAAATACTCTTAGATGAGTGATGTTAGGAGGTCTTCCAACAAACAATTCATAAGGAGTTTTGTTGTATTACTTAGTAATCAAACATCTGTTTTGAGTATAACAGGCGGTATTAATCGCTTCAACCCAATAAGCTTCACTTATTTCAGTGTCAGCAAGCATTGTTCTTGCGGCTTCTTTCAGGGTACGATTCTTCCGTTCAGCAACACCGTTTTGTTGAGGTGTTCTTACTGAGGATAACTGATGTTGTATACCTTTTGAGGTACAATAATCAGTTATGTACTGGTTTACAAACTCAGTACCATGGTCTGTCCTTATGACTTTTACATTGTCATTTTTCATGACTTCAAGCTTATTCAGCAAGTTGGGTATTTCAGTCTTGGTTTCAGATTTGTGCTTGATGAATACTACCCAAGTGAATCTTGAATAGTCATCTACCACGACTAGACCATACTTCTTACCAGCATAGCTTGTTGAAGAAGATTCAAACAAGTCCATGTGCAAGAGTTGTAAAGGTTTTATAGTTGACGGTACTGCTTTGTTCTTGAAAGAAGATTTGGTTTGCTTTCCTTGCTGACATGCATTGCAAACACCATCCTTCTTAAAAGTAACCCTAGGTAATCCAACTACAAGTGCCTTTTTAGACAGCTTATTCAGCGTCTTGAAGTTTAGATGACTTGTTCGTTTATGCCATAACCATGCTTTTTCAGCAAGGCAATCATGATCTGAGACAAGGCATTTTTCAACAATTGTTGAAGACCAATCAACGGTGTACAAGTCTCCTGATCTTCTTGCAATCATTATTACCTTTTTAGTCTCGAAATCTACAAGTTTACATTCATCACTTTTAATTTCGATGAAGTATCCTTTGTCATCAAACTGACTCATGTTGAAAAGGTTAAACTTAAGATTTTTGACATAAAGAACTCCAGTAATGGTTATGCATCCTAACTTCACATCACCATAGCCTTTTGTAGAACCGGAGCCTCCACCAGCAAACCTTATTGTTGGACCTTTAGACCACCGTCTATAGTTTATAAGGTTATTCTTGTTGCCCGTCATGTGCTTTCCACAACCACTATCAAAGTGCCAGATTGCATCGTTTGTCTCCGTGGCTGAAGTCTGCACAATCAAGAGCAAACAAGTTAATTATCCAATGATGGATGTCCATTAACATGTTCAAGAATGCGTCCAGTGGAAACCCAAGTCTTAAGTTTTTCAACTTTGACTTGTTTTCTACTTGCTGAGGAACTAGGAGGTTTTGAGCTGAAAGACTTTTGACTCGTGCTGGTCAAATCCACTTTCTGATGTGGTGTCTTGCTCGGTTGACCTTTTTGCTGAACGTACTTTTCAGTAAGTTCTTTTCTACCAAGGTTCCTTCTAGCCCTAGCATTAAGATTCTTTTCAGAATTTTTAGGCTTGATTTTCTTCATCTCTTTAAAGTATCTTTGCTGACTTTGCTTATACTCATGAAAGAGTTGACTTTGCTTGGTTTTGAAACCGAGTCAACTTTTCGGAGAATGCTGAGCTTTAGCTTCAGCAACCTTACTTGATTCAGGTGTGTCAGCAAAGGACTTCTGATTACTTTTAGTAATCTTGCCTTTAGTCTTAACAACTTGCTTTTCAGCAACTTGTTTTGCAGGATGCTTCCCAACATCCTTTTTCTTTCCAGTTTGCTTCTCAGCAACCTGTTTTCCTTTTAAAGTCTTGTTACTTTGAGTAGCAACAGCGGGCTTTATGGTCATAGGTACTTGATTGCATGTTTGAGCAACCTTAGATTGACCAATCTGATAGAGTTCTGGTAGACCACTATCAGTAGCACGTACAAAGGAAATTGGTGATTTATCTTTACTCAAGATTTCTACGTTATCACCTTCGTACGTTGCTCCTAAACCTTCTTTCTGAGATGGATCTCTCAAATAAGAGTTTAGTTCAGTCAGCGTATTACTTGCGTCCACATAGGATTTGAAATTGATTTTCATCTTTTTCATCTCTTGGATTTCAGCAAGTAACTTTAGAATTGAGGACTGATATTCTTTCAATTCTAATGCAATTTGAGAATTTTTCTCTACAGCCTCAGCAATCAACTTCTTAAGACGCCTTATTTCAACATCCTTTTCTTCTGTCTCTTCCTTCAGCAAGACGTACTTTTCAGTAGTCTGCTTGGTCAGAGTTTCAGCAAATTGTAGTTTCTCTTGCTGTTTGCTCAGAGTTTTCTCAAATCTTTCGATTTCTCCTTGAATCTTGTCAAGGTCAATCTCGTCTTCACTTTCTGAGTCTGAGTCAGAGGTAGGGTTGTTTACCTGACCGGCCATGAGGCAGAATTCGTAGTTTGACACATCTGGATAAGCTTCCATAGCTATTCCACAAACTTCTTTGCCAATCTCCACGGCTAGAGTGGCTTCTTCATCGTCGGTGTCTGAACTTTCATCCTCACTGTCTTCGGAGCTAGTATCAATGCATAATGCATCGATTTTTGCTTGAAGCTTCTTCTTTTCTTCAGCAATAAAAGCTCTTTTGAAATTCTTCTTCTTTTCAGCAGATTTGCCTTTCAGCAAAGGGCAATTAGCTTTGAAGTGTCCAGGCTTTTTGCAGTAAAAACATAGATCATTTCCAACTGCTGGTTCTTCTGATGAAGTAGCTTGCTGAGCTTGCTTGTTCAACGTGCTAGTCTCATTCTTGTACTTATGGTAGTTGTTACCAAGATGCTTTTTCAGCTTCTATTTTTCTTTTCGCCTTTCAAGTTCCTTGCTGATGAATTTCTTCATGTTTTTGACAACCAAAGCGTTTTCATCAGTAGGTTCTTTTTCATTCTTCTTTTCAGAAGATGATGGCTTTGCAGCAAGAGCAATGTTTTGCGATTTTTCAGCAAATACACTTTCTCTTTGCTTTGTCTCATAGTTGACAGTAGCAAGATGAGAGAACAACTCTGTTGGTGTAATGTCTGGCATTCCTTGATTATAATAGAAGTTCTGAGTGTGGATCCATTCTTGATTCAGACTTCTGATGATAGATTTCCAACACCCAAGGCTGCCATTTCACTAACAAGAGTTGTGAATCTGAAATCCAAGTCTTCCAGTGACTCGTTTGTACCTTGCTTATAGTTTTGAAACTTTAATTTAAGTACTTCAAGTTTGTTTTCCTTGGTCTTGTCAGATCCAACACAAAGATCTTGAACCATTTTCCAAGCCTCCTTTGCAGTCTTAGCACCCCATAGTTTGCACTGTATGGTATCCGGAGTTGATCGAATGATGATATTTCTTGCTTGGCCATCAAGACGGAATCTCTTAGCTTCGTCAGAAGTCCATTCCTCTCTTGGTTTTGGCACAACCGTATCTGATGGTTCGCCTAGGATAGTTTCCTTTCCAGCTTCAGTGGTCTTGTGAGGAAAACTCCTTTCAACCT
Source organism: Plantago ovata (assembly GCA_028274465.1). NCBI lineage: Eukaryota > Viridiplantae > Streptophyta > Magnoliopsida > Lamiales > Plantaginaceae > Plantago > Plantago ovata. Next base: position 82,580,321 of record CM051457.1, read on the forward strand.
TAGTGATCTTGATAGGTCCATCATTAATGACGGTAACCATCTCATCACTAATGGCCTCAAGATGTAGCATCATGTTGTGTCGCCATTTCTCGTAATTTTCCAGCTTCAGCAAGGGAGCATCTCCTAAAGACATCCTGTCAGCAAAGCAGTACCAAACTGATCAAGTGAGAGTGATTTACGGAAAGCACCTAAGGGGATCTAGGTTCAGTGCTGAAGGTTAAAGAACCTCCAGCTCTGATACCACTTGTTGGTCCCTCTAAACAACAAGAAAAGACTAGAGGGGGGGGGGGTGAATAGTCTTTTCAAACTTTCGTCGTTTAAAACTTTCTCAGCAAGTGCTTATTACTTTTCATTAATGAGTTTGATGATACTTAACTTTCTCAGCAAGCGTAAGTTACTTTACAGTAGCTTGGTTTGCTGATACTTAAAATCAGAGAGCGGAAGTCTTTGATACAATAAGTGCTTTTTCAGTAAGTAAAGGTTTCAGCAAGTGATGTGAGTCACTGTGTACAGACAGGTATGATTTGCTGAAAACTAAGTACAGTAAGTAAATCACACAAACACTTTTATAGTGGTATCTGAGAGTGGCGTAATCTCTCAACTAATCCACTTCGTCCTTTCTAGGACTGAATCCACTAAGATATGATTGAGGTTCCTTACAATATCCTATCTAGAGCGATTCAACAGAAACCAAAGCACACTTGCTTTGTCTCCAACCTAATCTAGAGAACGTAACCTTGTTCTCCACCAAACTTGGTACTTTTAATCAGCAAAACTATGCTCGATTAAGTTCCCCCTGAATATCACGCCTGAAAGGGTGTATTTTCAGTTAGAGAGTTTTGGGGTGAGATAACTTAATTATAACTTATTCAGTTACAACAAGTAATCTAAGAAACACAACTTTGAATACTTTGTAGTAAACAAGTTTGATTGTTTCTGGTGTCAAGACTTGTTCCTGTTCGAAAGAAAGAACACTTAACTAATTTCTTAGCCGAGTTTGTTCTACTTCTTCACAAGTAGCTTTTTCAAGCTATTAGTCTTGGAACGGATCAATGGCAGTTATAGAGAGTTTGAAGGTATGTGAGTTTTAAGCACAAATGAGAGTTTGATCACGTTGTTGACACACTTCAACTCTTCGCCGGATGACCTCTATTTATAGTGCAAGTAAGGAGCCGTTTGAATTTCAAATCCTAAGGCTTTTGTTCCTTAACATGTCACTATCTTGCTTTTGTACTTTCAGCAGCGTCTTTGTTTGTCTTCTAGTCTTCATGTCCTTCGTGTGTAAGCTTTGCATTTAATGCATATTTGAATAGAATTCAAACAGTAACATTGGAGCGCAAATTCAAGTACTTTCAGCAAGAGGTCACATATGTTCCATCAGCAAGTGGTTTGACTCAGTTTCAGCAAGCACAACCTACTCTGTCTTTCAGATTTTCACTTATGCAATGCTGTTGCTGAATTTTCCACTTTCTGAGCAACACGTGCCTTTGTAGATGCCAGTTTTCAGCAATCTTCTAGTTTTCAGATCTTCGAATTCTTCAAGTCTTCAGATCTTCGAATTCTTCAAGTCTTCAGATCTTCAAAAGTCTTCAAGATTCTGAGCGGTTTCTAAATGCTTCAATAGGTTATTCACTTTTCAAAAAATAAGATACATCATAAGCTTCAGCATCAATAAGTTATTTTCTTTTCAGAAAATAAAATACGTCATTCGCGGTAAAAACCAACTTAACTAACACCTAATCTAAGTCTTCAGCAAACGTTCCTCTTTTACAATGTCCTTAAAATTCTAAATTCCTATGGACCTTAAGAGTACTAGTTACTAGACTTTCCTTAATTTAGCATTGTTAATTGCTCATCAAAATTACAAGTTTCCTAACACAAACACTACGAAGATATAGAATTTTTATACGTCAAGACTAATGAATTGTCCAGTTGTGTTCCGTAATTATTCAACACTACGAAGATATAGATTTAAATAGGTCAAAGTCCAATGAACTGTCCGATTGTGTGCAATAATTAATCAACAATACGAAGATAGAGATTTTTGCAAGATCAAAGAAATAAAGCAATAACACGGAGTATAATGCGCGATATAGCCATTAGCATAATTATCAACCCTTCGCTAAGAATTCACATACTATCACCAATGATAAGTTTAGATACTCATACTTGTCATGCAATCAACAGAAATCATACCACGAATGAATGAAAACATGATGAGAGATATATAAAAATAAGTAGAAAAACTGTAAGATACAATGTTACCGAAGGTTGTCAGTCTCCGAAGAATCGCGATTTTACAAGCTCCAAACTGCTATGAAAAAGTATCTCCTAAGCTACGAACCCCCAGAACAGGCTCTGGGAAGTTCCTACCTAAAACTACAAAGAAAGGTGAGAGAATAGGTCTGAAAAAGTATGAAAATCGGAGAAAATCTGAGCAACTATATATAGGCCTAGAAATAGTGTGGGGCGAAGGGCCCCACACACCGGGCGAGTCGCCTGGTGTGGGGCGATTCGCCCCACATCCCGGGCGATTCGCCCGGGAGTAATTTTTGGGAATTTACGCATTTTCGACGCGTTTTTGGATTTCTTCCCCTTTTCGGACTCGGTTTCTGACTTCTAGTGGCCTTCTAACCTCCAGATTCGACCCCTAGACTTCAAATCCTATCCGAAAACCTTCAGATACTCCAATTAGGCTTCTGGAACACCAATTCCTTGTCAACTTCAATATAATTGCCCGGAAAACCTCGTTTTTCAACCAAAACCTGTAAAATAAAAATTAAAGGGAAACGTGACACTATTCTAATAAAATGCACTAAAATATAGCTAAATTAACATAGATGATAGCTTAAATAGGTGAAAAAGACTCAAATGAAAGTGTAAAATACACATTCATCAGTGCACAACATCACTCTAGAACAAGATGCCAAACCCGTTAGGCAACCTCAGCGTAGGATAAATCTGGCCATGTAAGAGGTTGTAAAGAAAGAAGTAATCAAGTTGCTAGATGCCGATATGATTTACCCCATTCCTGATAGTCGATGGGTGAGCCCTGTTCATGTAGTTCCTAAAAAATCAGGGGTCACGGTAGAAGAGAATGAGAAGGGAGAGTTAGTACTGGTTAGGAAAACCACTGGATGGTGGATGTGCATTGACTATAGAAGATTAAATGCCGCCACTAAGAAAGACCACTTCCCTTTTCCATTTATAGATGACATGTTAAACCGCCTTGCGGGGCAGAAATTCTATTGTTTTCTTGATGGTTTGTCAGGTTTCTACCAGATTCCGATTGCACTGGAGGATCAAGAGAAGACGACATTCACTTGCCCATTCGGGACATTTGCCTATAGGAGGATGCCGTTTGGGCTATGTAACGCCCCCGCCACTTTCCAAAGGTGCATGCTTTCTGTTTTCTCTGATATGGTAACTAAGTTTGTTGAAGTTTTCATGGATGATTTTTCTCTTTTCGGTGATTCGTTTGATCAATGCTTGCATAGATTAGATCTTGTTTTGAAAAGGTACATTGAATGAAATTTAACTTTAAGCTGGGAGAAGAGTCATTACATGGTTAGGGAAGGCATTGTTCTAGGACATGTAGTTTCTGAAAGAGGTATTGAGGTAGACAAGGCTAAGATCGAAATCATTGAAAAACTTCCCCCACCTACTTGTGTGAAAGAATTGCAGTCTTTTCTTGGTAATGTAGGGTTTCATAGGAGGTTTATTAAGGATTTTTCGAAAATTGCTAAACCATTAACTAGCTTTCTTGCAAAAGATGTGGTTTTCCATTTTTCTAATGAGTGCCTAGTTGCTTTTAATACCCTTAAGGAAAAGCTTGTTTCTGCTCCCACTGTTGTGCCACCAGATTGGAATCTTCCTTTTGAGATTATGTGTGATGCTTCGAATTTTGCTATGGGTGCTGTTTTATGCCAAAAAGTTGATAAGCAGTATCGTGTGATTTATTATGTTAGTAAGACTCTAGACTCCGCACAAGTTAATTATACAACTACTGAAAAGGAATTTTAGTTGTTGTTTTTGCTTTACAAAAGTTTAGGTCTTATTTGATTGGTCATCCAGTGAATGTCCATACTGATCATGCTGCTTTGAGACATTAAATAGCTAAGCAAGATTCTAAACCTAGATTAGTCCGTTGGGTCCTTGATGAACCGGAATTTGTCAGACTCAATTAATCAAATAAATTTATATTTAGCCAAAGGCAATTCACAACTACAACGAAAACCGTAGTGTAGCAGTAGAATAACCTCGAGTGTCGATCTCTAAGGACTATAACTAGCTTTATCTAATCTAACTTAGGAATATAAAATCAACAGACGACTTAGCAAAGGTTTTTCTTAACAGATAATGGAGATTGGTGATAGTATGGTCATTCAAAGCATAGCAGGTTAATAATCATGCATGAAGTCCCCGGTTTTGCATAAAGATCTTTGATCAATGAATTGTCCAATTGTGTTCCGTAATTATTCAACACTACGAAGATAGAGGTTTTAGATAGATCAAAGAAATAAAGCAATAACTCAAAGTATAATGCGCGATATAGCCATTCGCATAATTATTAACCCTTCGCTAAGAAATCAATTACTATCACCAACGAGAAGTTTAGCTACTCATAGATGTCATGCAATCAACAGAAATCATAGCAAGATTGAATGAAAACATGTTGAAAGATATATAAATATAAAGTTGAAAAACTGTAAGATACAATGTTACCGAAGGTTGTCAACCTCCGAAGAATCGCGATCTTACAAGCTCCAAAACGCTAAGAAAAAGTATCTCCTAAGCTAAGAATCCCCAGAACAGGCTCTGGATAATTCCTACCTAAAACTAATGAGAAAGGTGAGAGAAAAGGTCTGAGAAAGTATGAAAAACGGAGAAAACTGAGCAACTATATATAGTGGTTCGGCAGGTGTGGGGCAAGTCGCCCCACACACCGGGCGATTCGCCCCACGTCCCGGGCGACTCGCCTGGGAGGTTTTTTCGGCCAGATACGCGTTTTCGACGCGTTTTTGGATTTCTTCTCCTTTTCGGACTCGGTTATTACCTTCTAGTGACCTTTTAGCCTTCAAACTCGACCTCTAGACTTCAAATCCTATACTCCAATTAGGCCTTCGGAACACTAATTCCTTGTCTACTTCAATATAATTTCCCGGAAAACCTCGTTTTTCACCCAAAACCTGTAAAATACAAACTAAAGGGAAACGTGACACTATTCTAATAAAATGCACTAAAATATAGCTAAATTAACATAGAGGATAGCTAAATTGGTGAAAAAAGACTCAAATGAAAGTGTAAAATACACATTCATCAAACTCCCCAAACTGAACATTTGCTTGTCCTCAAGCAACTAAGCTAGACTAATCTATTGAATCTATCAAAAAACATATGAACACAAACCATACAAATCATAACATGAATATAGGTTGAAGAATGCCTCGATTGACTCATACACATTCACATAAGCACTTATGTCAAGACAAGATAGTCTCTCGTAACATTCCCTACCTGGACCTAGTCAGTGACGACGTAATGAAACATGTTAAAATACGTATGGTTGTCCCGTGCCTATGAAACTTTGGACTTACTACTATTCACCAAGTTAAGACTTTTCCTCAAAGTGGTCGAACCAATACTGGCTCTCATCAAACGAAGGAGGGTTCCCTAAAAAAGATAACTCTCCCCTATTCTACCCATCTCTCAAGCAAAGCCTTAAGCTATTCACCACTTCCTGAATGGCAGGGCGAGGGTGGTCTAGAACAGTTGACACTCAAAAACAAAAGACAAAAATTACAACACGATTACGAACATTACATGAATTGAAAAATGAGACAACACTTTGCTAAACTGCTTTTTGGCTTTTTTGGACCCTTCTTTGCTTTTTTGGGGTCTCTTCTTTTTTTTTCTTTTTTTTTCTTTTCCAGTTTTTTTTTTCTTTTTTTCTGGAATTCTTCTTTTTCTCTTTTTTTTCGATTTTTTAGCCAGCAGTAGCACAACGAAAAAGAAAGTAGAAATGACACACAACTGACCTCACCAAACCTATTCGAAAGAATAGGTTGGAGTACAAAATTTACGAAAAAGGAAAAATAAACTCACAACTCAAAATTGAAAAACGAAAAACAAGTCTAATGATAGCGTAACCCCCTTCCCAAACCTATTCGGAAGAATAGGTTGTAAACAAAGGATCACACAATCTCACACTACCTCATTTCTAGGCATTAAGCAATCTCAAAGCAAGGTGAAGACTTGTTGCCTCTTAGGTACATAATTACTCGGGAAAACAACCATAAGACCCTAACATGCATCATCCTATTATAAAGGCCTTCGTGAACCGCAGTAGAGAAAACACCACTAAGTGATGTCGAGACTACCAAGCTTAACTAAGTGCAATACATAAATGTGACAAGCCAAGCGAGAAAAACCTCAAACAAATTCATAGAGATGAAGCATATGATTAATGGCATAATTAGTTAATCTACCCAATAAAAAAGTTCAAAAAATTTGGCAATAAACTCCACATAAAACATGCAGGACTATCCTAGGATGAATTTAGTGAATGCAACTAAAAACTAAGAAAGCAGTAAACGTGCAAATGCAAATGCAAACAAAAAACAAGATACCAATCAACACAAAGCCAAACAATACTTAACATCACGGTTCACATCCCATCCCCCTTATGAAACTTAAGCTAGTCCCTAGCAAAAGAGAATGAGTAATAAGAAGTGATACTAGATGTTACCGAACGGTTTGGCCTCGGTCGGCTGAGAGTGGACATGTGAAAAGACTAGTTATCGGGATTGTCATCCCCATAATAGTCTCTCCACATGTCAGACAGGAGATCCTGTTGCCGCTGGATGAGCTGTTGTTGCTCCCACCTAACCTGCCTATCCTCTCGGCGATGCTCCTCAAACAACTCCCAATCGCGGTTGCGCTGGGCAATGTGCCCGTCGAGGTCTTGTCGCATTCCTTTGACAGTAGTGGTCAAGGCTGCAACACTATCAGTGATATGGGCCTGAAATCAGAGAAGTCAAAGCCTTGAGACCCATGTGGTGCTCGAGGCGGTGCATGTGGTGCTCTATGGACAAAAGGAATATCCGGGATAGGGGCTCGGCCATCATCAGCTTCCATAGCATCCTCATGATCATTTTCATTATCTGAATCGGTCGGTTGGAAGGGTGCTTCCACATCAGCAGCGGCAGTCGTGGGGTTCTTCATTTGATACCTAGCAAGCTGCACATCAATAGTCGAAGGTGAAAGGACAGCGACCTCGCAATTCCCCTCATCAATGTCCTCGACCCCGTAATATTTGCAGTAGGCAGTGATGAAGCTCGAAAAGATGAAGGGCTTCTTCTTCTTTTCCCAGTGGCGCTCATACTCGGCATACATGATGTGACCGATGTCGATTCGATGCTTGCCTATCAAGCAATAGAGGAGCTCGGCGTAATTTGGCTCTATCCAAGTGTCATTCTTTCTAGGGATCAAGTTGAAGATGCAGAATTTCATCATCACCTTAGCCTCGATGCTAAGGTCACTCTGACGGATCCGTGCAGGTTGTGCTCCGATTTCTGGATACATGTACTCCCTGTTGCAGATCACATCTGTAATGTCACTTCCTATCCCCCTAGAGGCCCTTGAATACTCGTAGGCGTGGTTGCTTCCTGTGAACTCCCGTTGCCCAAAATGGATGAATGCAAAGATTGAGGCCGGTGTCCATGGCACAATTAGGCCTCGAACGAGTACCCCCTCCTTCTCCTCAAGATCAGTGAATCCAGCATAGAACTCATGGAGGAGGCTCATGTCGTACCCCTTGAATCTGTTGGAAGTATACCAACCCCAATTCCGTTTCCTCGCCAATCGGGAGAGCGTCCTGTACCCTGCCATGTGAGCTACTTCATCCGAAATATCTATTCGTCTGTCCGGTATAATCGATCGTCCACCTTGGGCTAGCTCCGCTTCGAGCCTCTGTCGGACATCTATTGCAGCTAGAGACAACTCGTACATCTCGTGGGAAGGTTGGGAGCTTGATGCTACCCCCTTACCCTTCTTGCTCGAGCCAGCTTTCTTCGATCCTCGTGGAGCCATGATTCCTACAAACATCAATTAGTATCTTGTATGACACAAAACAGACTTATGCATATGCAAATGCACGAGCGAACATACGAGCGATATCTACAACAATCGAACTCCTCAAAAACCTACATGTCTAGTCTAGCTACTTCAACATGCAACATATCAATGTACCTACTACATGCACACATCACATCATGCTCTTGCTAGACAACAAATAGCCTTTAATCTTAAGGCTCAAATCATACCATAGTAGCAAAAAATCTAGCATCATAAATCCTCAACTTCATCAATCATGCATTCTACCAACATGCTCATCATTATCACATCAACAAACACAAGTTTAAACATGGAACGAAAGGAAAAGATACATTGCACAACAAGATATAGATATCTAATAGCAAAATTCTCAAACCATCAAACCAAGCCTAATTGAACATGCAATTGATAGTGAATAACGTTTCTAATCACACAAATCATCAACCCATACATCATACAAGTTTAATTGAAGCATAAATCAAAAAAACCCCAAATTTGAAAAATTAGGGTTCATGTGAGATTACCTCAAATCCGAAGATTGAATGAACTAGGAAGAAATTTGTTCGGATAAAAAGAAAGAGCACGTAACGGGCTTCGATTGAAGCTAAAGAACACACAATTTGATGGAGTAATGAAGATTTTATGAAGGATTGAAGATATTTTGAAAATTTGGGAACTTTTTGGAGTAAGATGAAGGAGATGAAGAAAAATGAAGAAATTGGGGGGCAAGCCCCGTTTTTGATTTGCTGGAAACGTGGGACGAGTCGCCCCGTGCGGGGCGAATCGCCCCGCACGTCCAGAGAGCGCGGAGCTCTCTGAACTTGTGGGGCGATTCGCCCCCCACCTCCTGAGGTGGGGAGACGAAACTTTCAAAAAAGAAATGCGGTTTTTTAATCCCCGAAAACCATTTTACTCATAAAACCACTCGAAAAAGTTCACTCAAACACAAACATAAGCACATAGACACAGAGACGAACAAATTCACATATGAAAAGCAAATTGTTCAAGTATGAATGCATGCAAAAAAGCAGTAAGAAAGCGATAAAAACTCCGGGTTGCCTCCCGGATAGCGCCATTGTTTATAGTCTTTGACTCGACTCCTTCTTGCGCCTAGCTCTTCTTCTTGAGGGTACTAGACTTCCCCTTCATGGATCTTCTCCTCATGCCACGAACCTGTGAATAAGAATGAACATAGACAGCAAGACCACAATAGTTAATGGTGTGAGAAGCATTGAAGTGATCAGGTGGATCAGATATGGCTCGCAACACATGTCGCTTGACATCCACCTCAATGGTGCAACTCCTTCAGTAGATGTCTATCACGGAACGTAGTTTGGTCAAGAATGTTCGCCCCAAGAGAACGACATCCCCCATCCCAGGTGTAGATGTCGGCATAACTACAAAATTGGTGTATACAGAAGCTTCACCAATCTTAACCAATACGTTCTTCACAACGCCTTCGGGTCTCACAAAGGATCCATCCGCCAATTGCACAATAGCCTTATGCTCAGATAGTTTTCCAAGGCTACTCTTCTCAAACACATTCATTGGGAGCACATTAGAGTAGGATCCCGTGTCTAGTGTGGCATGGACATCTTCAAGTTCACCAATCCCGACCTTAACATCGAAACTTTGAGGGAGTGGCTCGGGATCCTCTTGCTCCTCTTCACTCTCATAAGTACCAAGGTCCTTCCCTTCTTCCTTGGCTAGTGGAGGTTCTTCATTCTTGCAACACTCGCACTTAGCAACCTTCTTGATGGTGATTTCGACAGGTAGATCACCCACAAAGGTAATGGACATCGACTTCTCAGTGTTGCTAGGAAGCTTGCCTTGCTCCCTACTTGCTCCTCGGTCAATCAACTCTTGCATCTTTTGATGGGCAAGCCTAGTGCTCTCTTCCAAAGTCTTCTCAGAATCTTCTTCATAACGTTTGAGAAAACTTTGGGTGTGATCAACCATCTTTTGTAAGTTCTCCATCAGTAGAGCTGTCTTTGACTTCGGTTGCTCTTTCGGAGCGGGGTTTTCGCAATGATCATTACCATAGTTAAGCCTACTACGGTCTTGGTTAGGGCCATAAGTTTGGCTAGCCGGTGCATATTCTTGATTGTTTCGGAATCCTCTTCTCCAAAATCCACCTCGAAGATTCCTACCGTCTTGTCCGTAGCTAGCTTCTTGCGTACCAAATTCCATAGCAAAGGCTTCCTCTTCGCCTCCTTGAACCCAGTTGTCATCATCAAATGCAAGCTCCGATCTACACATATGAGCTCCATGCCCATAGTTCTTGCATATTCGGCAAACCTCGTTTGACATAGATGTTCTAGTGGCGCTCTTGAGGACTTGCTTCAATTCGTTGGTAAAGCACTCGAATCGATCCCCATTCCCCCCATACATAGGGGCTTCTTGAGTAGGTGGAGCTTCAGGTCCACGTCTCCTAACCATCGCTATTGGGTCCTTGAATTGCGACCCCTTAGCAAGCCTTTCGAAAACCGTCCAGACGGCTTCCGCGGTTTCCTCCCAAATATTGCCACGGCATTGGAAGTCCACCACTTGTTGGTTCTCGAACGTTAGTCCATTGTAGAAGTGTTGGACTAGATCCGAAAGTTCAAAACCATGGTGAGGGCACTTGTTCATCAGGTCTTGGAACCTCTCAAACGCGGTGTAGATGGTCTCATCACAGTCTTGTTTGAACCCAGTGATTTGCGCCTTAAGCGCGGTAGTCAAGGTGTGAGGGAAGTATTTTTCCATGAAAGTTGAAAAAACCTTCTCCCAAGTGTCCAGCGAGCCCGCTGGTAGAGAACTCAACCATGACTTGGCTCTGTCGCCAAGTCCCATAGCAAAAACCGTCATCCTCAACTCATCCGTTGTTATTTCAGCTCCGGGTCGTGGCAGTTGGTTGACGAAATCATCGATATCGTGCAAGTACCCCATCACATCTTCCCTTGCTAAGCCATAGAACCTCTGAAGTTGTTGGAACGCGTGGTTCTTGATTTCCATATCACGAGTTGCAGACGAAAGAACAATCGCCGGTCCCCTCATACGATCCTTGGAGGGTTGAACCCATGCTTTCAGTGGTCTAGCTTATGCCATTCCGTCGATTTCCTTGAAAAGACTTTGTAGAGATTCAGAGAAATCGGTATCCTCTATTTCCTCTAGTTCACGCCTTTGAAGTAGTCGCCTTCTTTGGTGGTAGACTCTATCGATCTTAGCAATTGAATCACCAAGCGGTGTTCCTCTAGATCGTGTATGTGGCATACACTATCTGTAACAAACTAGGAAAGGAGTATCAGAGAGAGATTAAATAGGAAAACTAAAAACTACTAGAACTAGGAATTGAATGCTGAAAATATAAAAAAGCTAAACAGAAAAAAGGAGTATAGTCCCCGGCAGCGGCGCCAATTTGATGAACCGGAATTTTTCAGACTCAATTAATCAAATAAATTTGTATTTAGCCAAAGGCAATTCACAACTACAACGAAAACCGTAGTGTAGCAGTAGAATAACCTCGAGTGTCGATCTCTAAGGACTGTAACTTGCTTTATCTAATCTAACTTAGGAATATAAAATCAACAGGCGACTTAGCAAAGGTTTTTCTTAACTGATAATGGAGATTGGTGATAGTATGGTCATTCAAAGCATAGAAGGTCAATAATCATGCATGAAGTCCCCGGTTTTGCATAGAGATCTTTGATCAATGAATTGTCCAATTGTGTTCCATAATTATTCAACACTACGAAGATAGAGGTTTTAGATAGATCAAAGAAATAAAGCAATAACTCAAAGTATAATGCGCGATATAGCCATTAGCATAATTATTAACCCTTCGCTAAGAAATCACATACTATCACCAACGAGAAGTTTAGCTACTCATAGATGTCATGCAATCAACAGAAATCATAGCAAGATTGAATGAAAACATGTTGAAAGATACATAAATATAAAGTAGAAAAACAGTAAGATACAATGTTACCGAAGGTTATCAATCTCCGAAGAATTGCGATCTTACAAGCTCCAAAATTCTAAGAAAAAGTATCTCCTAAGCTAAGAATCCCCAGAACAGGCTCTGGAGAATTCCTACCTAAAACTAATGAGAAAGGTGAGAGAAAAGGTCTGAGAAAGTATGAAAAACGGAGAAAACTAAGCAACTATATATAGTGGTTCGGCAGGTGTGGGGCGAGTCGCCCCACACACCGGGCGATTCGTCTGGTGTGGGGCGATTCGCCCCACAGGCGACTCGCCCGGGAGGTTTTTTCGGCCAGATACGCGTTTTTGGATTTCTTCTCCTTTTCGGACTCGGTTTTTGCCTTCTAGTGACCTTTTAGCTTTCAGACTCGACCTCTAGACTTCAAATCCTATCCAGAATCTTCTGGATACTCCAATTAGGCCTTCGGAACACCAATTCCTTGTCTACTTCAATATAATTGCCCGGAAAACCTCGTGCTTCACCCAAAACCTGTAAAATACAAACTAAAGTGAAACGTGACACTATTCTAATAAAATGCACTAAAATATAGCTAAATTAACATAGAGGATAGCTAAATTGGTGAAAAAAGACTCAAATGAAAGTGTAAAATACACATTCATCAGTCCTATTGCTGCAAGATTTTGATTTGACCATAGTGGATAGAGCTGGTAGGGAGAATTTGGTAGCTGATCATCTGTCTAGAATACCTAATATCCCTGTTGATCCGATACCTATTAATGAGGATCTCCCCGATGAGCACTTAATGAAGGCTAATGAAGAGCCATGGTATGCTGATATTGTGAACTATTTGGCTATGAGTATTTGCCCAACTAATTTTTCAGCCTCCGACAAGAGAGCTCTTGCCAAGCGTTGCAGGTCTTTCATATGGGATGATCCGCATCTTTTCAAAGAAGGAGCTGGTGGAATTCTGAGGAGATGCGTGCCACAAGAAGATCAACAAAGTGTGTTGAGTCATTGCCATGAGCTTCATTGTGGAGGACACTATAGTGGTTTAAAAACAGCTCGCAAAGTACTGCAAGCAGGATTTTTCTGGCCAACAGTGCACCGAGATGCTCGAACTTTTGTGAAAAATTGCGACCCATGTCAACGAGGTGGTAATATTGGCAAGAAAGACGAAATGTCCCTTCAAGGGAATCTAGTGGTCGAACCTTTCGATGTGTGGGGCATTGATTTCATGGGACCATTTCCATCAAGTGGAGGTTATGGATACATTCTTGTTGCGGTGGATTATGTGACTAAATGGGTGGAGGCAATTCCCACAAAAACGAATGACGGCGCGGTTGTTATGAAGTTCTTGAAGGATGTGATATTTTCTAGATTTGGGTGTCCTAGGACAATCATCAGTGATGGAGGTTCGCACTTCATCAATAGAACATTTGCCTCTCTTCTTAAGAGATACGGTGTCCACCATAGTGTTGCTATGCCATATCACCCACAGACTTCGGGACAAGTTGAAGTTAGCAACCGTCAAATTAAGAAGATTCTGGAGCGAGTAGTGAAGCCTAGCAGGAAAGATTGGGCAGGAAAATTGAATGATGCGCTTTGGGCATACAGGACTAGCTACAAGACGGTGATTGGAACCACTCCGTACAGACTTGTGTATGGGAAAGCATGCCATCTTCCCGTAGAATTGGAACACAAGGCGTATTGGGCTATCAAAGCACTCAATCTTGATATGGGAAAAGCTGGCGAAGAACGGTTGTTGCAACTCGATGAGCTTGATGAATTACGCCTAGGTGCTTATGAAAATGCCAAGATCTACAAAGAACGTACTAAGAAGTATCATGATCGTGGTATAGTACGTAAGGAACTGATTCCTGGGCAAAAAGCTTTGGTATTTAATTCTCGCCTTCGACTATTTCCTGGAAAGCTCCGTACTCGTTGGGATGGACCATGCGAAATTATCAAAGTTGCTCCACATGGAGCTGTAGAACTCTTTGATCCGAAGACGGGCAATACTTTCAAGGTGAATGGTCAACGAGTGAAACTATACTTCGAGATATCTAGTGATCAAAGGGAGGTTGATCATCTTGAGCTTACCTTTTCCGCCTCAATTGAAGGTTAGTGTGTTTCGTCGTTTTGAGCATATCATTGTGTTGTATTTTTTATTTTTGTATGTTTTTGGTGATAAAATAGGTCTCTAGATGATAATTTAGCATTTTAGGAGGGAAACCAACACCTCCAGGAGTCTAGAGGTGCCGGGCGAACCGCCCCCCACGTGGAGCGATTCGCCTGGCACGACCTGGGAACTTGGGGCTTACTGGAAGCCCCAGGCGAACCGCCTCCCACGTGGGGCGGTTCGCCCCGGGCATCCAGTAAACCCGGAGATCCAGATTTTCGTTCGGAACCCGATTTTCTCCTATTATGCTAAATTATCGATCTTTTTACCTCGTTTATCGCCCGTTTTTTTCTCACGAGTTTGATTGAGTAATATAGGTGACATATACAAGACATCTTTCACCTTCTAATCCACTTTCGACGTTCGGGATTAGCGACGACGTTCACGTTTGGGGGGGGGGGTTATCGCGGGGTATTTCTATACTTGTTTTGCTTATGATTACTCGTGAAACCTTTTGTTTGTATTAGCATTTGCACGTTTACCGCTTTCTTAGTATTTAGTTGCATACACTACATTCATCCTAGTATAGTTTTGCATGTTTTTGTGTGGAGTTTATTGCCAAAAAATTTTGAACTTTTTTATTGGGTGGATTAACTAGTTATGACATTAATCATATGCTTCATCTCTATGAATTTGTTTGAGGTTTTTCTCGCTTGGCTTGTCACATTTATGTTTGCACTTAGTTAAGCTTGGTAGTCTCGACATCACTTAGTGGTGTTTTCTCTACTACGGTTCACGAAGGCCTTTATAATAGGATGATGCATGTTAGAGTCTTATGGTTGTTTTCCGAGTAATTATGTACCTAAGAGGCAACAAGTCTTCACCTTGCTTTGAGATTGCTAAATGCCTAGGAAGGAGGTAGTGTGAGATTGTGTGATCCTTTGTTTGCAACCTATTCTTTCGAATAGGTTTGGGGAGGGGGTTACACTATTATTAGACTTGTTTTATCGATATTTTGAGTGTTGAGAGTTTGTTTTCCTTTTTCGTAAAGTTTGTGCTTCAACCTATTATTTCGAATAGGTTTGGGGAGGTCGTTTGTGTGTCATTGTAATTTCTTTTTCGTTGTGCTACTGCTGGCTATAAAAAAAGAAAAAAAATTGAAAAAAAAGAAAAATTCCAGGAAAAAGAAAAAATCTGGAAAAGAAAAAAAAAAAAGAAAACAATAAAAGACCCCAAAAAAGCAAGGAAGGGTCCAAAAAAAGCCAAAAACAGTTTAGCAAAGTGTTTGTCTCGTTTTTCAATTCTTGTAATGTTTGTAATCGAGTTGTAATTTTTGTCTTTTGTTTGTTTGAGTGTCATCTGTTCTAGACCACCCTCGTCCTGCCATTCAGGAAGTGGTGAATAGTTTAAGGCTTTTCTTGAGAGATGGGTAGAATAGGGGAGTGTTATCTTTTTTAGGGAACCCTCCTTCGTTTGATGAGAGCCAGTATTGGTCGACCTCCTTGAGGAAAAGTCTTAACTTGGTGAACAGCAGTAAGTCCTCAGTTTCATAGGCACGGGACAAACATTCGTATTTTAACATGTTTCATTACGTCGTCACTGACTAGGTCCAGGTAGAGAATGTTACGGGAGACTATCTTGTTTGACATAAGTGCATATGTGAATGTGTATGAGTCAATCGAGGCATTCTTCAACCAATATCCATGTTATGATTTGTATGGTTTTTGTTCATAAGTTTTTGATAGATTCAATAGATTAGTTCATTTCATTTGGCATGAGACTCCATTTTTTGTGTTGCATTGTTTTTTGCATTAGAGTCTAGCTTAGTTGCTTGAGGACAAGCAAAGGTTCGGTTTGGGAAGTTTGATGAACGTGTATTTTACACTTTCATTCGAGTCTTTTTTCACCTATTTAGCTATCCTCTATGTTAATTTAGCTATATTTTAGTGCATTTTATTAAAATAGTGTCACGTTTCCCTTTAGTTTGCATTTTTCAGGTTTTAGGTGAAAAACGTGATTTTCCGGGCAATTGTATTGAAGAGAACGAAGAATCGGTGTTCCGAGGACATTCGTGGAGTATCTAGAAGGTTCCGGATGAGATTTGAGGTCTAGGGGTCGAGTTTCAAGGCTTAAAGGTCACTAGAAGGCAAAATCCGAGTCCGAAAAGGAAAAGAAGACCAAAAACACGTCAAAAACTCGTTTCTCGCCGACTGGAGCTCCCGGGCGGTTCGCCCGGGATGTGAGGCGGTTCGCCACACACAAGGCAGTTCGCCTGGTGTCTCGGGCGACTCGCCCCACGCGTGCCGAACTCCTATATATAGTTGCTTCTGTTTCTACGTTTTTCATACTTTCTCAGACCTTTTTTCATACCTTTTCACATAGTTTTAGATAGGAATTCTCCAGAGCCTGTTCTGGGAATTCTTAGCATAGGAGACTATTTTTCTTATCAATTTGGAGGATTATCTTGCTTGTGAGTTGGCAATTCTTCAGAGATTGACAACCTTCGTCGGTAACATTGTATCTCACGATTTTTCTATTTATATTTATATCTTTCAACATGTTTTCATTCAATCTTGCTTTGATTTCTGTTGATTGCATGACATCTATGAGTAGCTAAATCTATCGTTGGTGATAGTATGTTATTTCTTAGCTAGGGTTCTTAATTATGCATGATGACTGTAACGCGAATCAGACTTTGAGTTATTGCTTTATTTCTTTGATCTATCTAAGCCCTCTATCTTCGTAGTGTTGAATTGAACGGAACACATTGGACAATTCATGATCTTAGATTTCTATGCAAAACGATCGGGTACTTCATGCATGATTATTAACCTGATGCTTTGAATGATCATACTATCACTAACTTCCATTATCTTTGATAAGAAAAATCTGTGCTAAGTCGTTTGTTGGGTTTATAGTTTAAGTTAAATTAGATAAAGCTAGTTATAGTCCTTAGAGATCGACACTCAAGGTTATTTTACTGCTACACTACGGTTATCGTTGTAGTTGTGAATTGCCTTTGGCTAAAACAAATTTATTTGATTAATTGGGTCTGAAAAACTTCCAGTTCATCAGGCACACCCTGCTGTTGAGTCGACCAGCTGGTCGATCCTGGGTAGTGGGTACGGATCCTTCGGGCAAAACTTGTTAAGTCTCGTGAAGTTGTTGCACATTCTCGACTTGTCGGGTCCTTTCTCTACGAGGACTACGTTGCAAACCCAGTCGGAGTATTTTATTTCTTTGATGTGACCGGCCTTGAGTAACCTTTGCACCTCTGCCTCGATGATGGCATTATCTTCCGCACTGAAGTCTCTTTGCTTTTCTCGAATATGGGTGATTGACGGGTCAACGTTCAGTAGGTGAACAGCGACTCTTGGGTCGATCCCCTTGAGGTCCTCGGTACTCCACGCGAAGATATCATTGTTATCTCTCAAACATTGAATGAGCTTCATTCTTACTTTAGTGGTTATCTCAGTACCAATGTTGGTAACCTTGTCGGCACTTCCTTCGACAATTTGAATTTCTTCGAGGGTTTCTCTCGCCTCGATCTTGTTTTCCTCGAAGAACTTCTTCTTCTTGGAAGAGGGTGGTACTGGGGGTATAACTTGATACTCCTCGAGCTCCTTAACAGCTCCTACTAGGGTGTTGCTCTCCTTCTTTTGGATTGATTTCCTCCGCCTAAGTGACGGACTTGGCTTTTTCGACTTCTTCTTCAATCGTCAAACCATATAAAAACGGTAAGGAGCATGATGAACTAAGGGCTGCTCCTCGAGCGATTGACCCGGATTTGGCTCTCCAATGGAAACCTTGGAAGTGAATTTTGCCGACATACTGTAGCATTCCCATGCTTCTCTTATGTTCCCTTCTTATTGTCCAATTCCCAATGGAGTGGGGAATTTCAACTTGTTGTGGACCGTATATACTACGGCTCGGAATTGAGAGAGGGAAGGCCTTCCCAAGACCGTAAAGTCGTCAAAGGGCATATCTACGACCAGGAAGGGGACGTGTTGAGTTACTCTTCGTGGAGCACTCCCCATTAAGACCGTCAAGTTGATCATTCCAAGGGGCATGATGGGTTGTCCTCCAAATCCTACCAGGGCACTCCTCACTTCTCTAAGACCTTCCCTTGGGTTCATATGCATCCTCTTCAAAGTGCCCGTGAAGATTAAATTAGTCGAACATCTGGTGTCGACTAGAATCCTTCCCAAGTTGTAAGATTGAACATCGAAGGATAACACTAGCGGGACACATGGTCGTAGATGCTTCCTCCTCCGGAGTGCCTTAGAGGGAGTTCGCTATCATCAAAATAAATCACGTTGGTTCATGGTTCTGCAACTTGGGCATACTTCACATATCTAATTTTGAGATTATCAGCTGTGATCTCTCTTTGATTTCGAGTGTCGCCTCCCGCGGGTCCTCCGGCGATTGTAAGAGTATGGATGCTTCCATTTACAGGACGATTCTCATAATTGTTGAAATTATGAATATCATCGTAACGACGGTTTCCTTGGGGGTGGTGCTCGATCCCCACTTGTGGTGGTGGAGGGAGGATGGCTAGATGTTCTTCCTTTCGAATATAGTTGACCAACTGTCCATTGCGTATCATCCTCTCAACTTCGTTCTTGAGCTCAACGCACTCATCGGAAGTATGCCCCTTTCCTTTGTGAAATTGGCAAAAAATTTCAGAACTTTTGTTCTTTCGATTCTCTTGGATTGGAGGTGTCCATGAGACGTCTAGCTTCCTCGAGACTATATAGTTCAAGATGTCGGATCTTGACCTATTTAAGTCTGTGTAGTTGCTATACCTCCTTAGAGGAGATCTCGTCGGAGGGGTTCTCTTGTCTCGAAACTCATTTCTTGGGGGACCTTCCTTGATCAAACCATGCTTCTGATCCCTCCTTTGCTTTCCGGGATTTTGTTGCCTTGGAGGATGTTCCTTCTCCCTTTCTTTTTCTTTCCCTTTTTCCTTGGGAGGGTTGGTTCTCACGGTGACCGTTTTCCGGAATTCTTCCGCTTCAAGGAAATCCTTGCAAACTTTTGCTAGTTGAGCTTCACTTTCGACACATGATGCTGATAGCACCTCTTGGAATTTGACATTGGTAGTGTTATCATACAAGTATTCCTTCCTTTCATTGATCGAGTGGTCCTCAACTTGGAGGGTTGCTTCATGAAAAAGGTTGATGAAGTCCCTTAGATCTTCATTATTCTTCTGAACAATTTCGGCCAAGTATCTCACTCTTCTTTTGGTGTTCATGACCTTCTCGAATCTCTTAGAGAACTCTTTGCAGAGCTCTCTATAGGATTTGATCGAGCGCTGAGGAAGGCGCGGCCACCATTTCATGGCTTGTCCTGAAAGGTAAGCCGGGAAGAGTAATGCTTTCGTCTTTGAGTCATGACCATATGCATCCATTTTGGTACCAAATCTCACCAAGTAGTCCTTTGGACAACTTGTGTAACGACCCGACCAATCCGGCCGGCGTGGTTACTCATGGGCGCTCTCCGGGGTGATATGCTGGCCCCACAGACCAACACGGGTTCTAATCCGCGCACTTTGTCCTCACTCGTGCACGCACCGGGAACTTCCCAGTGGGTCACCCATCCTAGAATTGCTCCAGAGCAAGCACGCTTAACTCTGAAGTTCTTCTAGGTGGATTCCCGAAAAGAAAGGTGCACCTTGATGATATGAGTAGCGTTCTCAACCCTTTTAAGCCTCTGAAATCTGGGGCGTTACAATCACCCCCTCTTAAATTGCGCAACGTCCTCGTTGCGCGCTGTCCCGAGACCAACCATCCGTGCAGGATTCTAGAGGTGGCCCCTCCAGGCTCAAGAGGTGGCTCCCACCGTCGATACGGTGTAGCACTTTGCCCCGGATGGCACTTAGTTCCTGCAGTTCCGGATAGTCCCGCTCTGATACCATTTGTAACGACCCGACCAATCCGGCCGGCGTGGTTACTCATGGGCGCTCTCCGGGGTGATATGCTGGCCCCATAGACCAACACGGGTTCTAATCCGCGTACTTTGTCCTCACTCGTGCGCGCACCGGGAACTTCCCAGTGGGTCACCCATCCTAGAATTGCTCCAGAGCAAGCACGCTTAACTCTGAAGTTCTTCTAGGTGGATTCCCGAAAAGAAAGGTGCACCTTGATGGTATGAGTAGCGTTCTCAACCCTTTTAAGCCTCTGAAATCTGGGGCGTTACAACTTGTTCCGTTATAGCTTTCGAAAGTAGGGAAGCCTCTCTCGATTATTGCTTGATGACTCCATATCTCGTCGCACAATGGACTTGGATCATGGCCTTGCTCTTTGTCTTGCACTTCGCCTCTTAAGGTTTCTATCTGAGCTTCGAGTGCGGTCTTCCTCGTTTTGAGTTCTTCCAAAGTGAGCTTCCTCCCCATGATTGGGTCGATCCCAATCAAGGGGGTTACCTCCGCTATGGTCCTCAAAGCGTTGTTCTCCGCCACGCCTCGGGTTGATTCTGAGGAGTCACTTGGTTGGGCTTGACTCGGTTTGGGAGAGTGGGTGGTGCAGCGACCACCTGAGCTTGGTTTTCTTGAGGAGCTACATTTTGCATTGACGCGCATATCCTCCTATCGATTAGATCCATCAAATCATCAGGAGCACCTTGTGGTCCTAATCTAGATTGGATTGGTCTTGTGTTGGCTCTTGAATGTGCTTCATCTTGAACTAGAGGTGCTCTTGGTTGGGATTGACGAGGTGCTGCAAAATTCTCATAAGGTTTCTCCTGTACTTGTGCTTGTTGTACTCCTCGGGCTTGGAGTTCTGCTTCAACCCTTGCAGCCTCATTCTCTCCTACGTATCCTTGTATAGTGAGAAGGAACAAGCCGTATTGAGCTTCGCCCATCCCAAAGTCTGATGGTAGGACTACTCGTCCGTTGGGAAGGGTGAAGTTCAATGCAGCTGGCTGAGGAGGATTCGCTGCTACATGAGGAGGATGTCCTCTTGGCGCGACATTGTTTGTGACTCTTAATGCTCCATAAGCACTTCTAGCTGGGAAGCCTTGGGGATGATTCTCTCCCGATCTTTCTTCTTGGGAGCCCGTGATATTGGTGAATGCCCCCTCCATCATATCTTGATTCCTTTCAACGTTGTTATTTCTAGGTGCCCTTGAAGCAGCGCTACCCTTCCTCCTCTTCGGCCATTTATAGGGGGACGACCTCTTGGGCGAGGAGGATTCTCTGGTACTGCATTGGCAAGTCGAACACTTCTTCTAGGAGGCATCTCGAGAAGCTTCTCAAGGAGAGTGTCTTGGCTCGACCAGTAGGGCTAGGAATGACCTTTCGATCAGATTCCCACAGACGGCGCCAAATGTTGAAGGGTAGTTCGTGCTTCCTCTTAAATTCGTACTAAATCGTCACATGAAAACTACATAGGTCTTCTTTATGTAGTCTTTCTCTGATAGGAGTAAGTATCCTTCATGTAGCTTCCTCGTACCTGAAAGAGACTGGAGGGGGGAATTAGTACATCGTGCCCGGTCTGTCAAGGATCAGACTGAGGGATGACTTTACGGGTAGGGAGTTGAAGGGCTTCCCTAGTAAGAGTAGTAAATGTGGTAGGTGAGTGGTAGGTGAGAGCTATGATTGCTTACCTAGGTATTATGAATGGGTCCATTTATATACTTGTAGTATTTTATTGTCACTTTATGTAGGATCATGACAAGTGTCCGGCTGAGATCGAAGCCTCCTTTGGCCCAAGCCCATTAAGGAGGTCCATGGGCTTTGACCAAACATCTTGACTAGGGTTTGGAGGGCATTATTGACTTTTCGGGTCTCATGGAATATTCTGGAAGGCGGGCCCCACAGGGACCGACCATGGGTGGTCGACCTGGGTCCTCGTGCCTTCCTATGATATTCATGGTCCGAGTAATGCTCTGCCTAGTCACCTTTTGAGGGTGTCACCATGACGTAAGGTCCTCCTCGAGCCCTAGAGATGCTCCTCGCGCCCCACTTCTGTCTTGTCCTTGTAGTGAGCTTATGTTGAGGGTCGGCCTCACTATGATGGTCGGACCATATGCTGGTCGAGCCACACTTAAGTTACATACTTGGTTTTGGTCACGCCCCTTGGGGGACTGTACTTGATGCCTCGTTGCGCTCTTAGACCGCTCCAGTTCGTACATGCGGACTGGACATATTTTAACACCAACAATTCTACAACAATAAAGAAAGCAAAATGATATACATGAATTCTCCTTCATTTCCACAATGTGTCTACAATAGTTGATGAAATGGAGAATTTGGCTTTCACAAAATCATAAGAGAAAAAGTAATAACACTCACAACAAGCATCACCCTAAACTCAAGATCAGTATTGCGCATTGGTTTCTATATCAGACACAATTATAAAATCTATAAACAATCGAAATATTCAATAAGGCAAAAACTATGTAATCGTTTAAAAATGATTGTGTAGACAACTATGTAATCTTTCAAAAATGAATATAACTTTGTATAATGAAAAAGCGAATGCCAAAACTAGAAACAACTCACACTATAGCCTCCCTTGTTGATTATTCCATGTTATTACATGATACTTATAGTCAAGAAAACCAGCTCACAATCATTCAGTAAACATCTTAAATCAAATTTTAAGATCAGTATACATGAATGCCTATGATAAATATCAAGCTATTTGCTCATTGTAAGACGAGGCAAACATTGTAAAAGAAAAAGAAAGAGATGTGTCGAATGATGATTTAAAAGGAACAAAAAAAAGAACAAAACACTCAGGGTACAAGATCTTGAAATTCTTATGTTACACGTCCTACTTTGCACTTATTAAGATAAAAAAATACTATGCTAAAACTTCCAGATTTTAATACTAACATTTACGAATTGTTAAAGAATTAAGTTTCAATTCAAAATTACTTGTATCCACAGTAAAGTTACAATAGAAGAATAACAAAAAGATATAACTACAATAGCATATATTCATGGTTTATACATATAATAATATTCAATATAACATTTTGAACAAACAAGATGAAAACAACTACTAGTCATCAATCAACTAACTCAACTTTGAACACAATTTCCCGAAATTCTCTCATATCGTTTTCACTGAACATAGCCAAAATTAAAGTTTCCCAATTAGGTTACAAAACAAAAATGTTTTACTGGTTTTATCATTTTATTATTTCACCAATTCCAAACACTAGAACTCAAATAGGTTTGAAATGAATAAAGAAATGATAAAACCATACGCACCGTTTTTTTATACATCCCCTGCCCAACAAGGTTTTTAGCTTCGGCATCGAGCTTTTATGCTTCGGCATTGAGCTTGTATGCTTCATCATCAGCTCCTTCCATAGCTTGCCCTAGATAATTATTTGAAATGGGAAAATTTATTTCAAACTTAAAGATTCATTAAAAACAAATTAAAAAATAAAATATATCCAACACTAAATTGGAATTGGTTTAAACTTAAAGATTAGTAAACATTCCACCCTTAACATATTTGCTACTCTGCTTTGTGGTTTCAGAGTCCTGACACTCCAAATTAATATTGTCATAGGCTATAACATCTATATATTCCACATTAATACTACCATTGGCTATAACATCTATATATTCCAGCCTTAACATCTATATATTCAACATTAATACTACCATTGGCTATAACATCTATATATTCCACCCTTAACATCAGACCTATTATGTAATCCATGTCTAATGGGGAAGATAGAAAAAGAAAGTCTTCAAGATCAAACAAACCCTCTGTTGATGCGCCATTGATTTTGCCTGATCCACCTCCCAGAGAACCTCTTGCTGAAACAGAGCAAAGTTCTAATAAACGAACTGAAACAGATTCTGAGAAAAGTTCAGCAAATCCAAAAAGGAGAAAAACTGTTGCTGAAACTTAAGAATACTGTCACACTGAGAGTCATCAAGATCTGAATAAAGATGATGATAATGATGATGACCAAACAATAGCTCAAGCTATAAGAGCTAAGCCTATTTCTGCCTTAACTCCATCTGGCCAATCCAAACACTTCTCTTCTGACTCTAGATCTTCAGCAAGAGATCAAGAAAATGCTAAGTCAAGAAGAAGAAGACAAAGACAGGAAGAAAGAAGGTTAGCGAGCATTGCAATTGGCACTGGCATTGAATATACAAAGACCAGCAATGAGGAAACAACTCAGAATGTGATCAGAAACCTACTCGGTTGCTGGATCATAAAGCTGGAAGATCTTTTGGCCAATGATTTCTTTCCAACTGTTGTACTTAATCAAATGTACACTTAGATTGAACTAAAAGTGGAAAGAAAAGAAAGGAATCCTCCTCCCTACCCAAGTGTTGGTCCCTTTAAACAACAAGAAAAGACTAGAGGGGGGGGGGGGTGAATAGTCTTTTCAAACTTTCGTCGTTTAAAACTTTCTCAGCAAGTGCTTATTACTTTTCAGTAATGAGTTTGCTGATACTTAACTTTCTCAGCAAGCGTAAGTTACTTTTCAGTAACTAGGTTTGCTGATACTTAAAATCAGAGAGCGGAAGTCTTTGATACAATAAGTGCTCTTTCAGTAAATAAAGGTTTCAGCAAGTGATGTGAGTGACTGTGTACAGACAGATATGATTTGCTGAAAACTAAGTATAGTAAGTAAATCACACAAACACTTTTATAGTGGTATCTGAGAGTGGCGTAATCTCTCAACTAATCCACTTTGTCCTTTCTAGGACTGAATCCACTAAGATATGATTGAGGTTCCTTACAACTCCTATCTAGAGCGATTCAAACAGAAACCAAAGCACACTTGCTTCGTCTCAAACCTAATCTAGAGAACGCAACCTTGTTCTCCACCAAACTTGGTACTTTTAATCAGCAAAACTATGCTCGATTAAGTTCCCCCTGAATATCACGCCTGAAAGGGTGTATTTTCAGTTAGAGAGTTTTGGGGTGAGATAAGTTAATTATAACTTATTCAGTTACAACAAGTAATCTAAGAAACAAAACTTTGAATACTTTGCAGTAAACAAGTTTGATTGTTTCTGGCGTCAAGACTTGTTCTTGTTCGAAAGAAAGAAAGAACACTTAACTAATTTCTTAGTCGTGTAAATTCTACTTCTTCACAAGTAGCTTTCTCAAGCTTTAAGTCTTGGAACGGATCAATGGCAGTATAGAGAGTTTGAAGGTATGTGAGTTTAAGCACAAGTGAGAGTTTGACCACGTTGTTGACACACTTCAACTCTTTGCCGGATGACCTCTATTTATAGTGAAAATAAGGAGCCGTTTGAATTTTAAATTCCAAGGCTTTTGATCCTTAAGATGTCACTATCTTGCTTTTGTACTTTCAGCAGCGTCCTTGTTTGTCTTCTAGTCTTCATGTCCTTCGCGTGCAAGCTATGCATTTAATGCTTATTTGAATAGAATTCAAACAGTAACATTGGAGCGCAAATGTAAGTACTTTCAACAAGAGGTCACATATGTTCCATCAGCAAGTGGTTAGTCTCAGTTTCAGCAAGCACAACCTACTTTGTCTTTCAGATTTTCACTTATGCAATGTTGTTGCTGAAGTTTCCACTTTCTGAGCAACATGTGCCTTTGTAGATACCAGTCTTCAGAAATCTTCTAGTCTTCAGATCTTCGAATTCTTCAAGTCTTCAGATCTTCAATAATCTTCAAGATTCTGAGCGGTTTCTAAATGCTTCAATAGTTTGTTTGTAAAAACAAAGTACATCGTCAGCAAATGCTTCAATAGGTTATTTTCTTTTCAGAAAACAAGATACATCATAAGCGGTAAAAACCAACCTATCTAGCACCTAAACTAAGTCTTCAGCAAACGTTCCTCTTTTACAATGTCCTTAAAATTCTAAATTCCTATGGACCTTAAGAGTACTAGTTACTGGACTTTCCTTAATTTAGCATGGTTAATTGCTCATCAAAATTACAAGTTTCCTAACACCAAGGAACATTGCTATAAGGTGGCTGAATTTAGAGATCTTAGTAAAAAGAACTTCAATCAGCAAGAAGATGAAGCAAGAGCCTGATTTAATCAAGTCGATTGATGTCGCTTACTACAGTGATCCTATAACCAAGAAGTCAAAGAAGAAATATGACTTGATTCCTTATGAGTATTTTTATCTCACTACTAAGGATCAAGAAGAAGATATTCTCTGGTTAAGGAAAATTCATGCTAACAAGGGCATTTCAGATACTCAACTTCTCCATGCTAGCAATTCGGGCATGCACTTGTTGGTACTTCACTACAAAGAAATGAATGGTGAAAACCATCATTATACTGCCTGCAATAATGCAAGGATTATTCAACTTGAAGTCCGTAAGCTACTTGAAGATTACGAGAAGGACTGTGTTGAATTCTCTGCTCTTGTTGAGAAGAGTGTAAGGGAGATTCTTAGACAATCTTCTGCTGGAATAGCTTAAGTCCCTTGTAAAAGCTTTGTTTGTTTTGTTTGCTGATTACTCTAGTTATCTCTGAACTTTCTTATAAACTTACTGAAAGATAACTATCAGCAATAAACTTTTGACTATTATTGGTTTTTGATTATGCAAACTACTTATGCTTACTGTTTTATTATTCAAGTATGCTTGCATTAATCAACTGATTTATTCAACATCAGAAACCTCTAAAAGGGTAACAATTAATTTAGCCATGGATTGCTGACATCAAAAAGGGGGAAATTTGTTAGGAAACTTGTAATTTTGATGAGCAATTAACCATGCTAAATTAAGGAAAGTCCAGTAACTAGTACTCTTAAGGTCCATAGGAATTTAGAATTTTAAGGACATTGTAAAAGAGGAACGTTTGCTGAAGACTTAGTGTAGGTACTAGTTAGGTGCTTTAGTTTGCTTTATGATGTACTTTGTTTTTACAAATGAACTATTGGAGCACTAGAACCGCTCAGAAACTTGAAGATTGGAAGACTGAAGACTTAGAAGAATTTTGAGAAAGGTATCTACAAAGGCACATGTTGCTCAGAAAGTGAGATTTTCAGCAACAGCTCGCATAAGTGAAAATCTATATGACAGAGTAGGTTGTGCTTGCTGAAACTGAGACTGACCGCTTGCTGAAATACATATGTGACCTCCTTGATGAAAGTACTTGCATTTTGGCTCCAACGTTCACATTTGAATTTGATTCAAATGAACATTAAATGCAAAGTAAGCATGCAAAGAACATGAAGACTAGAAGACAAATGAAGGACGCTGCTGAAAGTACAAAAGCAAGATAGTGACATCTTAAGGAACAAAGCCTTAGAATTTGAAATTCAAACGGCTCCCTTGATTCACTATAAATAGAGGTCATCCGGCAAAGAGTTGAAGTGTATCAACAACGTGATCAAACTCTCACTTGTGCTTAAACACTCAATCTTCCATACTCTTTACTGTCTATTGATCCGTTCCAAGACTTAAGCTTGAAACAAAGGCTACTTGTGAAGAAGTAGAACATTCACGGCTAAGAAATTAGTTAAGTGTTCTTTCTTTCGAACAAGAACAAGTCTTGACACCAGAAACAACTTAACTTGTTTACTGAAAAGTATTACAAGTTGTGTTTCTTTAGATAACTTGTTATAGCTGAAAAAGTTATACTCAAGTCATCTCATCCCAAACCTCTCTAACTGATAAACACCCTTTTTCAGGTGCGAAATTCAGGGGGAATTAATCAAGCATTGTGTTGCTGATTATAAGTCCAAGTTTGGTGGAGAACAAGGTTACAGTTCTCTAGTTAGGTTGGAAATGAAGCAAGTGTGCTTTGGTTTATGAAGAATCATGATAGATAGGTGTTGTAAGGAACCTCAAGCTTATCTTAGTGGATTCAGTCCTAGAAAGGACAAAGTGGATTAGTTGAGAGATTACGCCACTCTCAGATACCACTATAAAAGTGTTTGTTTGATTTACTTTACCGCATTTAGTTTTCAGCAAGCTTTATTTATTGTACACTGCCACTCTGCTCACTTGTTGAAACTATCACTCTCTGAAAATGACTTATTGTATAAAGACTTCCGCACTCTGTTTTTAAATTACCAGTAAAACTCGTTACTGAAAAGTAACTAGTACTTGCTGAGAAAGTTAAGTATCAACAAACTCATTACTGAAAAGTAATAAGCACTTGTTGAGAAAGTTTTTAAACGACGGAAGTTTGAAAAGACTATTCAGCCCCCCCCCCCCCTAGTCTTTTCTTATTGTTTAAAGGGACCAACAAGAAGTTGTTGGAACGTGTTGTTCTTGATTTCCAGATTTCTTGTGGCATCATTGAGGACAATTGCTGGCCCTCTAGCCCCAATCGTATGCTTGGTGAGAGTACGAATAGGATGCTCCGCCATTTCACCTCCTAGATAGACGGATTCGAGAACTGGTTCCGAGAGATGAGAGAAAGATTCCTCCCTAATTCCAGAAGTGGAAGATCTAGATTACCTCCTCAAACTGGAGATTCAAATTCCTCCTTCTTCTAAGAAACAATCTATCGATCTCTTCCACAAAAGGTTCAACGTTAGGCCCACCCGTTCGGGTTCTAGGCATGCACTCACCTGAAACAAAGAGTAGTGAGTATCCAAAGCACAAAGAAATAAAAAACGGAAATGAGACAAAGAAGAGATGTTGGCTAAAAAATCAACACAAAAACACCAACCAAAGGAGTTAAGTCCCCGAGTGTCAAATTGATGAGTCGTTTTTCACCAATTAAATTTGTTTAAAAGCCAAGGAACACTTATCACTACACAAATCAGAGTGCAATGGCAAATTGTCCCCGAGTGTCGTTCTCTCAGGACTTAACGTGGCTTTGTTTGAGGTTTTCGAATGAGATTTCAGTCAACGAGTTCAAGTTGGTTTTGAAAATGGTTTAAGACAAAAGGAAACTAGAATCAAACTTGTTGTAATCAAAGATAGAGAACGGTTGGTGGTAGAAATCGAATTAACAAGTATGGATTACGTATATGCTCACAAGTTCAGTGCGTAAAACCTTCGACTAAGTCTGCTAAGCAACCGTCTAGGTAACTTTCAAGACACACATCATAAAAAATTACTATCAATACTTTAGAGGTGCTTGTCACTAACACCATTTATCTAGCATGCTACAAATCACAAACATACAATCCTATAGCTTTCATTGACCACGAGTTTGTCACATACTCTATTCGAATATATTTATAGGCAACTATGAATCATATGAAGCAATTTTCAGCAAGATTGAATCACAATCTCATGTAAGCTTAAACATAATCCAACACATGTAAATTCTACATTCTACCACCAACACAAAGGATTTAACTACTCATATTCAATAATGAAAACATCATATCATATGAATTGTTACAGGAAGACATTTGATCAAACTACTAGACAAGAGATTGATACAAGTTACCACCAAAGCTGTCACTATTCGGTGGAATTGATGAAAAACCTCTCCGTAGATGAAAATAACATGAAATATTGTGGCAAAATCTTCAATCCAATGTGAATTACAATGTAGATCTCAGTTCTAGGGTGAAAATTGGGGCTAGGAGCTCTCCAAAATTCGAATGCTAAAATCTAAATATATAAAAGTAATTGAAAATTGAGTTTAATGATAGAATCTCGAATCTGTAACTGAAGCCAAGCGGACTGCTTGGCAAAAAGCGGTCCGCTTGGCTCTTGGATGCTGGGCAACTCTCTGGCATTCCAGTGACTTCCAGACGGAGGGCTTGGCTTCTGTAAGCGGCTCACTTGCTCTGTGGGGCAGATTTTGACTTGAAAACTCCATCCTTTGCCCACGATCGGTCCTCGGGTGCCTTGGACTCGTCCTTCTCAATGCTTATTGGGGCTCGGGCACTCACGAACAAAGCCATGGAGATCGAGGAACTTCAACGGGGACATTTTCCATCAAAAAATGCTCATTTTTAGCTCCAAAAACACCTCAAAAGTTCTCCCAGAGTGCAAATAGAAATAAGCGACTCGACTAATTGCGTATTAAAGGTTTCATACCTAAGTGCCTGAAAATGCAGAAAACACACTATTCTACAAAACTAACCAAAAAGATAGCAAAAGAAGGTAAAAAAGACAAGATGAACGCGTCAAAAATGCATTCATCAAAGTTGTCTGGATTTTAGAGTTCTTGAAGGAATTGAGGGTTGTTCCTGCTCCTAGTCCAATGACGATTTATTGTGACAATACGAGCGTCGTCGCGCAATCCATCGAGCCTAGATCTACAAACAAGAACAAACATGTAATTAAAAAATATCATGTGATTCGTGAGATTATTGATAGAGGAGAAGTTAGTATAGAACGCGTCTCTACCACGGACAACGTGGCAGATCCTTTCACCAAAGTCTTACCCGTGGAGGTTCATTTAAGACACTATGCTAATTTAGGAATTAAGCATAAAGGTGGATGTCTCTAGTCCAAGTGGGAGATTGATAGTATGTATGTCCTAGAGACAACCTTTATTAAGGGCAAATGTACTATTACACAGTCAACGTAATATATTATATGTTTGTTTATCTATGTTAATGTTTACATACGTATTTATATATTACATCAGGCATACATCATGTCATATCTTTATATGGTTGGTCTGTATAGATATCAAACATGTCCCATGTGGATAGATGACTGATCACATAATTAGTGGGAACTATGTGAATTATCATCTATCCCAAATTCTCCTTAGTCGAAGCTCATCTCGGATGTAGGGGTCTGAATGAGGCAATTGAGACTAGTATGCGTGGAGGTTATACTTGTTAGAGAAAGTGTGAGTCGATCCCACGACCACGGAACAGATCGTTAGACGAATCCATGATGTTCCCATAACTGTGCATAGTTGTTCGAGGAGGATTCCGAACAATGGAAGAACCAACCGGATACTCCCATCGATGTATATTCTACACTGAAGTGTCTATGGGAACCGGAGTTGTCGAAGTGATGCCATTCGTCCTTTGACTCCCGGGACTTTATCATCACATTTGTTGCCCCATGTCTTTGGAAGGAATCCAATGCCCACTCTGAATAAGCAGCCTGCTACGATCCTTCTGGGATCATGGCTACATTACAAATGTGGATGATAAGTGTTCCTGTGAGGATTCATCTCTCATGTGTAGCATTGGAGAGAACTGCTAAAGTCGTTCATAGTTGTGTTGGTAAAACCGCTGGCCAGCGTATGGATATATTTATGAATGGTCATAAGATATATCGCATTAACCAAGCAACTCACTGAAGACACCATGTGTGTATTATTGGGATAGACACTTTATCAATCCTAGATGCATTCGAGTCAGTCAGATGAAACGACCTTACCATCGCCGCATTGAGTGTAACAGGCTTCAACAACGAAAGGGTATCTTTGAGAAACCTCTCAAACGTCCTCATGTATTAACATTGCAAATGGGACCGTCTAGGAATCCCATGACGCCTAGTAAGGTTACTAGCTTAATACACTGAGGCCCTATGGGTCACACTATGTGGTGATTTGATGAATGTGTATTTTACACTTTCATTCGAGTATTTTTCACCTATTTTAGCTATCCTCTATGTTAATTTAGCTATATTTTAGTGCATTTTATTAGAATAGTGTCACGTTTCCCTTTAGTCTTTATTTTACAGGTTTTGGTTGAAAAACGAGGATTTCCGGGCAATTATATTGAAGTAGACAAGGAATTGGTGTTCCAGAAGCCTAATTGGAGTATCTGAAGGTTTCCGGATAGGATTTGAAGTCTAGGGGTCGAATCTGGAGGCTAGAAGGCCACTAGAAGTCAGAAACCGAGTCCGAAAATGAGAAGAAATCCAAAAAAGCGTCGAAAACGCGTATTTTCCCGAAAATTACTCCCGGGCGAATCGCCCGGGATGTGGGGCGAATCGCCCCACACCAGGCGAGTCGCCCGGTGTGTGGGGCCCTTCGCCCCACACAAATTCGTAGCCTATATATAGTTGCTCAGGTTTTCTCCGATTTTCATACTTTTCCAAACCTTTTCTCTCACCTTTCTCTGTAGTTTTAGGTAGGAACTTCCCAGAGCCTGTTCTGGGGGTTCATAGCTTAGGAGATACTTTTTCATAGCAGTTTGGAGCTTGTAAGATCGCGATTCTTCGGAGACTGGCAACCTTCGGTAACATTGTATCTTACAGTTTTTCTACTTATTTTTATATATCTTTCAACATGTTTTCTTCTATGATTTCTGTTGATTGCATGACAACTATGAGTAGCTAAACTTCTCGTTGGTGATAGTATGTGAATTCTTAGCGAAGGGTTGATAATTATGCTAATGGCTATATCGTGCATTATACTCCGTGTTATTGCTTTATTTCTTTGATCTATCTAAATCACTATCTTCGTATTGTTGATTAATTATTGCACACAATTGGACAATTCATTGGTCTCTGACCTATCGAAATCTATATCTTCGTAGTGTTTGATAATTACAACTGGACAATTCATTGATCAAAGATCTCCATGCAAACCGAGGAATTTATGCATGATTATTAACCCGTTATGCTTTGAAGGACCATACTATCACCAATCTCCATTATCTGTTAAGAAAACCTTTGCTAAATCGTCTGCTGTTTTATATTCTAAATTAGATTAGATAAAGCTAGTTATAATCCTTAGAGATCGACACTCGAGGTTATTCTGCTGCTACACTACGGTTTTCGTTGTAGTTGTGAATTTCCTTTGGCAAAATAACAAATTTATTTGATTGATCGGAACCGACAATTCCGCGATCATCAAATTGGCGCCGCTGCCGGGGACTATACTCCTTTTTTATGTTTAATTTGTTTATATTTTCAGCATTCAATTCCTAGTTCTAGTAGTTTTAGTTTTCCTTTTTAATCTCTATCTGATACTCCTTTCCTAGTTTGTTACAGATAGTGTATGCCACATACACGATCTAGAGGAACACCGCTTGCTGATTCAATTGCTGAGATCGACAGAGTCTACCACCAAAGAAGGCGACTACTCCAAAGGCGTGAACTAGAGGAAATAGAGGATACCGATTTCTCTGAATCTCTACACAGTCTTTTCAAGGAAATCGACGGAATGGCAGAAGCTAGACCACTGAAAGCATGGGTTCAACACTCCAAGGATCGTATGAGGGGACCGGCGATTATTCTTTCGTCTGCAACTCGAGATCTGGAAATCAAGAACCACGCATTCCAACAACTTCCAAGGTTCTATGGCTTAGAAAGGGAAGATGTGATGGGGTACTTGCACGATATCGATGATTTCGTCAACCAACTCCCACGACCCGGAGCTGAAATAACAACGGATGAGTTGAGGATGAAGGTTTTTGCTATGGGGCTTGGCGACAGAGCCAAGTCATGGTTGAGTTCTCTACCAGCAGGCTCGCTGGACACTTGGGAGAAGGTTTTTTCAGCTTTCATGGAAAAATACTTCCCTCACACCTTGACTACCGCGCTAAAGGCGCAAATCACCGGATTCAAACAGGACTATGATGAGACCATCTACACAGCGTTTGAGAGGTTCCAGGATCTCACGAACAAGTTCCCTCACCATGGTTTTGAGCTTTCTGACCTAGTCCAACACTTCTACAATGGACTAACCTTCGAGAACCAACAAGTGGTGGATTTCCAATGCCGAGACAATATTTGGAAGGAAACCGCAGAAGCCGTTTGGGCAGTTTTCGAAAGGCTTGCTAAAGGTTTGCAGTTCAAGGACCCAAGAGCGATGGTTAGGAGACGTGGACCTGAAGCTCCACCGACTCAAGAAGCCCCTATGTATAGGGGGAATGGGGATCAATTCGAGTGTTTTACCAACGAATTGAAACAAGTCCTCAAGAGCGCCACTGGAACAGCTGTTTCAAACGAAGTTTGTCGAATATGCAAGAACTATGGGCATGGAGCTCATATGTGTAGATCGGAGCTTGCGTATGATGATGGCAACTGGGTTCAAGGAGGCGAAGAGGAAGCCTTTGCTACGGAATTTGGTACTCAAGAAGCTAGCTACGGACAAGATGGTAGGAATCCTCGAGGTGGATTTTGGAGAAGAGGGTTCCGAAACAATCAAGGATATGCACCGGCTAGCCAAACTTATGGCCCTAACCAAGACCGTAGTAGGCTTAACTATGGTAATGATCACGGCGAAAACCCCGCTCCGAAAGAGCCACCGAAGTAGAAGTCGGCTCAACTGATGGAGAACTTGCAAAAGATGGTTGATCACACCCAAAGTTTTCTCAAACGTTATGAAGAAGACTCTGAGAATGATAGTGTATATGTCCTAGAGACAGTCCTTACTAAGGGCATGGTGCCCTTATAGAGGGCATATATGTACTATTACACAGGTCAACGTAATATAATATATGTTTGTTGCATTTTACTATTGAGTATCGCTTTCATATTTATATTACACCGGGCATGCAGCATGTCATATCTCTATTACTGTCTGTATTGATATTAAACATGTCCCCTCGGATAGATGACCGATCACATAGATAGTGGGAGCTATGTGAGTTATCATCTATCCCAAACTCTCCCTAGTCGAGGTTCATCTCGGATGTAGGGGTCTGAATGAACCAGACGAGACTAGTATGCGTGGAGGTTATACTTGTTGGAGCAAGTGTGAGCCGATCCCACGGCCACGGAACGGATTGTTGGACAATCGAGAAACGTTCCCATAACTGCGCATAGTTGTTCGAAGAAGCTTTATCGAACAATGGAAGTACCCACCGGACACTCCCATCGATGTATACTCTACACCGAAGTGTCTATGGGAACCGGTGAGTTGTTGAAGTGATGCCAGTCGTCCTTTGTACTTACAGGACTTTATCATCACATTTGTTGCCCCATATCCTTGGTGGACCCGTCGATGTCAGCTCTGAATAAGCAGCTGACCTAAGACACGATCCAGGATTATGGCTACATACAAATGGGGATGATAAGTGATTCTGTGAAGGATTCATCTCTCAAGTGTAGCACAGGAGAGCACTGCTCATAGTCTGCATAGTTGTGTTGGTAAAGTCACTGGCCAGTGCAAATGATATATTATGATAGTCATAAGTATATCTTAACCAAGCAACTCCCTGAGACGCCCGTGGATGTATTATTGGGATAGACACTTCATCGATCCTAGATAAATTCAAGCAAGTCAAATGAAGGGACGTTACCATCGCCGCGTTGAGCGCAACAGGCTTCGCAACGAAAGGGTTAGCTTTGAGAAACCTCTCAAACATCCTCACGTATTAATATTGCAAATGGAACCGTCTAGGAATTCCATGTTGCCTAGTCTAGGACTTGCTTAATACGATGAGGCCCTATGGGTCACACTATGTGGTGATTCAGCCTATCAGAATATCCTTGAAGATGGAATCGCAATTAATTTGGAATTAATTGTGAATGATGGATTATAATTAATTTGGAATTAATTATAATATTTGGTGGCTCAATTAATGATTTGGAATTATTAATTGAATTGGCTAATTAATTGTATTTTATGTAAATACAATTAAAGATTATATTTTGGAAATATAATGGAAGTTTGATTAGAAAGGATATGTTAATTTAGAATTAACATATGCACATGGCAAAATCTACTTGGAGTTTGAATTGCCTTAGAACTATAAGTGGGTCCCAAAATTGGGACCCACCTACTATCCCTAGGAAGCGGCGCGCGCATGGATAAGATGGGGAAGGAGTTCGACTCCTTCCCTTATTAGAAGTCCAAGGGATAAATTAGATTTTCCTGATTGAGTTTTAATTTGATTGGGAATGAATCTAGACTTGATATAGGTTTCCTTGTGCGATAAGAATTAGATTCTTATTCCTTTACGAAGTCTAATTGCTTATGCTTTAGGCTTCTATAGACTACTATATATAGTAGACTATTAGAGAGTTTTTTACACACAGTTTCAGACATAGACTTTCACAGTTATTCTACCCAGTTTTCTTAGAGAAAATAAAAAGCTCTCCCCTCCTCTTTAGCCACCCGCGCGCGCGCCACCTTGATGAATGTGTATTTTACACTTTCATTCGAGTCTTTTCACCTATTTTAGCTATCCTCTATGATAATTTAGCTATATTTTAATGTATTTTATTAGAATAGTGTCACGTTTCCCTTTAGATTTTATTTTACAGGTTTTGGTTGAAATTCGAGGATTTCCGGGCAATTATATTGAAGGTTACAAGGATTTGGTGTTCCAGAAGCCTATTTGGAGTATCTGAAGGTTTCCGGATAGGATTTGAAGTCTAGGGGCCGAATCTGGAGGTTAGAAGGCTACTAGAAGTCAGAAACCGAGTCCGAAAAGGAGAAGAAATCCAAAAACGCGTCGAAAATGCGGAATTCCGCGAGAAAAAGTCTGGGGCGAATCGCCCCGTAGTTTTTCGGGGCCTATATATAGTGCTCAGTTTTTCTACGAAAATCATATCTTTCCAGACCTACTTTCTCACCTCTCTCTATAGTTTTAGGTAGGAACTTCCCGGGGCCTGTCCTGGGAGTTCTGTAGCTTAGGGGATACTTTTTCATAGCAGTTTGGAGCTCGTAGGACCGCAATCATCCGGAGATTGACAACCTTCGGTAACTTTGTATCTTACAGTTTTATTCTACTTATTTTATTATATTCTTTCAACATGTTTTCTTCTATGATTTCTGTTGATTGCATGCCTATTATGAGTAGCTAAACTTATCGTTGGTGGTAGTATGTGAATTCTTAGCGAAGGGAAGATAATCATGCTAATGGCTATATCGCGCATTATACTCCGTGTCATTGCTTTATTTCGTTGATCAGTTGTAACCAAAATTCTCGTATGTTGTATTAATTATTATGCACAATTGGACACTTGTCGACCATCAGACCAATTATCTTCGTAGTGTTGAATAATTACGGAACACATTAGGACAATCGTGATTGACTTGTCAGACCAATTATCTTCGTAGTGCTTAATATTTGCAACAGGACACTAGATTGATTCAAAGATCTCTATGCAAGACCGAGGAATTTATGCATGATTATCGACCCGTTATGTTAAGAAGGACCATACTATCACCAATCTCCATTATCTGCTAGAAACCCCCTATTGCTATCTGTCTGCTGTTTTATATTCTCTTGTTAAATAGATAAAGCTAGTTATAGTCCTGAGAGAACGACACTCGAGTCATTCTACTGCTACACTACGGTTTTCGTTGTAGTTGTGGATTGCCTTTGGCTTAATAACAAATTTATTTGACTGGACCTGGACCTGACAAATCCGCGTTCATCACACCTCACCGGAGGAATCGCCGCCCCGTCTTCTTGGTCACACAAAGAATATCCTAGCATTCTTCCGATAGGCTGTTCATCCGTGGATACCAAGGTTGAGGTTCTAGGAGCTGGAAACTAACTCTTATTGTCTTGCAGATATATAGAGTATTGCAGATATCTTCGACTTCGACGAAGGAGAAGATACACCGGAATATCACGAAGACTTGGAAGCTGCTTTGGAAGTAAGGTTAGTCTTCTAATTGACGTGTTTATATATATACGACATATGCATAATCAATTAACCTGTATGTTAAGAAAAATTTTGAAATTCCACTGCGTATCCTAGGAGTAACTCTGATCATATTTTCTTACAGAGAAGACTCCCAACAAATGATGCAAGAGTTGATCGACCGAGGAGCAAGTAGGGAACAAGGCAAGCTGCCTAGCAACACTGAGAAGTCGATGTCCATTACCTTGGCTGGTGATCTGCCTGTCGAAATCACCATCAAGAAGGTTGCTAAGTGCGAGTGTTGCAAGAAGGAAGAACCTCCACAGGCTAAGGAAGAAGAGAAGGACCTTGGTTATAACGAGAGTGAAGAGAAGCAAGAGGATCCCGAGCCACTCCCTCAAAGTTTCGATATTAAGGTCGGGATTGGTGAGCTTGAAGATGTCCGTGCCACACTAGACACGGGATCCTACTCTAATGTGCTCTCTTTGAATGTGTTCGAGAAGAGTAGCCTTGGAAAACTATCTGAGCATAAGGCTATTGTGCAACTGGCGGATGGATCCTTTGTGAGACCCGAAGGCGTTGTGAAGAATGCATTGGTCAAGATTGGTGAAGCTTCTGTATACACCAATTTTGTAGTTATGCCGGCGTCTACACCATGGACAGGGGATGTCATTCTCTTGGGGCGAACGTTCTTGACAAAGCTACGCTCCGTGATGGACATCTACCGAAGGACTTGCACTATTGAAGTGGATGGCAAGCGACATGTGTTGCGAGCCATATCTGATCCACCTGATACTTCTCACACTATTAACTACTGTGGTCTTGCTGCCTATGTTCATTCTTATTCACAGGTTCGTGGCATGAGGAGGAGATCCATGAAGGGGAAGTCTAGTACTCTCAAGAAGAAGAGCTAGGCGCAGACAGGAGTCGAGTCAAAGACTTTAAACAATGGCGCTATCCGGGAGGCAACCCGGAGTTTTTATCGCTTTCTTTACCGCTTTATTGCATGCATTCATACTTGAACAATTTGCTTCTCATATGTGAATTTGTTCGTGTCTATGTCGTATGTTCTTATGTTATGTGTAAGTGAGATTTTTCGAGTGGTTTTATGAGAAAAAATGATTTCGGGGATTAAAAATCGCGTTTTTGCCGAAATGATCGTCTTCCCGCATCAGGAAGTGGGGGGCGAATCGCCCCGTATGGGGCGACTCGCCCCGCACCTGGAGCGACTCATCCGACGATCTCTGATGGTCAAAAACGCGAGAAATCTCCCTTCTCCTCATTTCTTCATCTCTTCACCCTTCTTACTCCCCAAAAAACCGAAATTCGCGAAAATACCTTCAAATCTTCATAACTTCTTCATTTCTTCACCAAATTTAGTGTTCTATAGCTTCAATCGAAGCCCATTACGTGCTCTTTCTTTCCATCCGAACAAATTTCACCCTAGTGCATTCATTTTCCAGATCTGAGGTATCTTCTTATGAACCCTTATTTTTCAAATTTGGGGGTTTTCTAATTTGAGCTTCAATTATGCTTATGTGATGCATGGGTAGGTTGTTTGTGTGATTAGAAGCATTATTTACTATCAATTGCATGCTCAATTATGCTAGAATTGTTGATTTGGGAATTTTGCTACTAGATGATATATGTTGTTATGCAATATATCTTTATCTTTGATTCCATACATATGATTGTGCTTATTGATGTAATGATGATGGATTTGATGGTAGAATGCATAATTGTTGAGTATGAGGATTTATGATGCTAGAATTTTTTGCTTCTATGGTATGAATTGAGCCTTGTTATTTAGGTTATTGGTTGTCTAGCAAGAGAATAATGTGATGTATTGCATGTAGTAGTTACATTGGTATGTTGCATGCTGAAGAACCTAGGCTAGACATAAAGGATTTGGGGAGTTCGATTGTTGATTTTATAACTTGTGTGTTTCGTTCTTACACTAGCATATGCATGAGTCTGTTTTGTGTCATACGAGGTACTAACTGTTGTTTGTAGGAACCATGCCAAGGGAGAGGAGCATTCCCGTATGATTACTATGAAGTATTGGAGGGGGATCGATTACAACCATGTCAAGAAGAGTGATCTCCTTAGAGGTGCGTTCGAGCCACGGGCTCTTGCAACAACGTCGCGGATTATCCAAGGGGAGGAGCTAGAGTACACCTGGAGTAAGGACTCCTATGCCTATTCATGCACCACCGAAGGGACATAAACAATTATTACGTCAGCAATCCATCACAAGGACTGTAAAGTTCGAGTGAATTGGAAGGCACCGGGACGATCTTTCCACGACGGATTCAATCTTGAGTTGACAGCGGCTAGAAGGTTCCGAAGCGCTAGCTTGGTTCCAAAACATAATGACATGGGTGCCCAGCCCCTCTTAGGGGTGCCCCTTGACTGCCTCTAAAGGGAGCATCATATAGACATCGGTCGCATCAACCGTAGAGAATATGGTCGACATAGGAAAAAATGGAAGACAACCTCCGGATATCCGAGCAGCTTGTTGTAACCTCCTCGAGGTGTAAAACGTTGGAGAGGGAGACTCTGATACCACTGCTCTTTCCCCTTCAACAGTTCACAACCTATTGGAGAGATACCGGGTAGAAGATTCCATAACAGTGGCGGCCAATCTTGAAGATTCTCTTCGACAATGCAACTCTACTGGTGATGATGATGGTGACAGTAGTGACAATGAAGGCCATACGGACAATGATGACACAGATGGAGGAGTTGTTCCTATCCGGCCTATAAATGGAACTACCGCACCTACCAGAAGACCTGATAATCACCTATAAGGCTCCCAGAGCAGTCCCAATAACTCACAAACAGCATACTCAGCCGACCGAGGCCAAACCCTGCGGTAACATCTAGTATCACATCTTATTTCCTCATTTTCTTACTGCTAAGGACTAGCGTTAATTTCATGAGGGGGGATGGGATTTAAGTGATCTAGTGTTGTTAGTTTGGAGCTTGCCATTGATGGTTTAGAGCTTGACATTGGTAGGGTGAGTATAGTACCTTGCATGTTTTATCTGTTTGCATTAGCATTTGCACGTTTACTGCTTTCTTAGTTTTTTAGGTTGCATTCACTACATTCATCCTAGGATAGTCTTGCATGTTTTATATGGAATTTATTGCCGACTTTTTTGAACTTTTTTATTGGGTAGATTAAGTAACTATGCCATCAATCATATGCTTCATCTCTATGAATTTGTTTGAGGTTTTTCTCGTTTGGCTTGTCACATTTATGTATTGCACTTAGTTAGGCTTGGTAGTCTCGACATCACTTAGTGGTGTTTTCTCTACTGCGGTTCACGAAGGCCTTTATAATAGGATGATGCATGTTAGGGTCTTATGGTTGTTTTCCCGAGTAATTATGTACCTAAGAGGCAAAAAGTCTTCACCATGCTTTGAGATTGATAAATGCTTATGAAGGAGGTAGTGTGAGGTTGTGTGATCCTTTGTTTATAACCTATTCTTTCGAATAGGTTTGGGGAGGGGGTTACGCTATCTTTAGACTTGTTTTTCGTTTTTTCATTTCTGTGTTGTGAGTTTATTTTTCCTTTCTCATAAATTTTGTACTCCAACCTATTCTTTCGAATAGGTTTGGGGAAGTCGTTTGTGAGTCATTTTGTTTCTCTTTTCGTTGTGCTACTGCTGGCTAAAAAAATCGAAAAAAAGAAAGAAAAATTCCAGGAAAAAAGAAAAAAAAGAAAAAAGAAGCTGGAAAGAAGAAAAAAAAAAAAGAAAAGACCCCAAAAGAGCAAAGAAGGGTCCCAAAAAAAAAAAGAAAGCCAAAAAGCAGTTTAACAAAGTGTTGTGTCTCATTTTCCAATTCTTGTAATGTTCGTAATCGTGTTGTAATTTTCTATTTTTTGTCTTTTAGTGTCATCTGTTCTAGACCACCCTCGTCCTGCCATTCAGGAAGTGGTGAATAGCTTAAGACTTTGCTTGAGAGATGGGTAGAATAGGGGAGTGTTATCTTTTATAGGGAACCCTCCTTCGTTTGATGAAAGCCAGTACTAGTTCGACCTCTTTGAGAAAAGTCTTAACTTGGTGAACAACAGTAAGTCCTCAGTTTCATAGGCACGGGACAACCATTTGTATCTTAACATGTTTCATTACGTCG
The DNA here is from genome assembly GCA_028274465.1 of Plantago ovata. Classification (NCBI taxonomy): domain Eukaryota; kingdom Viridiplantae; phylum Streptophyta; class Magnoliopsida; order Lamiales; family Plantaginaceae; genus Plantago; species Plantago ovata. The sequence goes on from CM051457.1 coordinate 82,621,975, forward strand.
TCACTGACTAGGTCCAGGTAGAGAATGTTACGAGAGACTATCTTGTTTTAACATAAGTGCTTATGAGGATGTGTATGAGTTAATCGAGGCATTCTTCAACCTATATTCATGTTTTGATTTATATGGTTCTTGTTCATATGTTTTTTGATAGGTTCAGTAGACTAGTTCATTTCATTTGGCATGAGATTCCATTTTGTGTGTTGCATTGTTTTTTGCATTAGAGTCTAGCTTAGTTGCTTGAGGACAAGCAATGGTTCGGTTTGGGGAGTTTGATGAATGTGTATTTTACACTTTCATTCGAGTCTTTTTCACCTATTTTAGCTATCCTCTATATTAAATTAGCTATATTTTAGTGCATTTTATTAGAATAGTGTCACGTTTCCCTTTAGTCTTTATTTTACAGGTTTTGGTTGAAAAACGAGGATTTCCGGGCAATTATATTGAAGTAGACAAGGAATTGGTGTTCCAGAAGCCTAATTGGAGTATCTGAAGGTTTCCGGATAGGATTTGAAGTCTAGGGGTCGAATCTGGAGGCTAGAAGGCCACTAGAAGTCAGAAACCGAGTCCGAAAAGGAGAAGAAATCCAAAAACGCGTCGAAAACGCGTATTTTCCCGAAAATTACTCCCGGACGAATCGCCCGGGATGTGGGGTGAATCGCCCCACACCAGGCGAGTCGCCCGGTGTGTGGGGCCCTTCGCCCCACACAAATTCGTAGCCTATATATAGTTGCTCAGTTTTTCTCCGATTTTCATACTTTTACAGACCTTTTCTCTCACCTTTCTCTGTAGTTTTAGGTAGGAACTTCCCAGAGCCTGTTCTGGGGGTTCATAGCTTAGGAGATACTTTTTCATAGCAGTTTGGAGCTTGTAAGATCGCGATTCTTCGGAGACTGACAACCTTCGGTAACATTGTATCTTACAGTTTTTCTACTTATTTTTATATATCTTTCAACATGTTTTCTTCTATGATTTCTGTTGATTGCATGACAACTATGAGTAGCTAAACTTATCGTTGGTGATAGTATGTGAATTCTTAGCGAAGGGTTGATAATTATGCTAATGGCTATATCGCGCATTATACTCCGTGTTATTGCTTTATTTCTTTGATCTATCTAAATCTCTATCTTCGTATTGTTGATTAATTATTGCACACAATTGGACAATTCATTGGTCTCTGACCTATCTAAATCTATATCTTCGTAGTGTTTGATAATTACAACTGGACAATTCATTGATCAAATATCTCCATGCAAACCGAGAAATTTATGCATGATTATTAACCCGTTATGCTTTGAAGGACCATACTATCACCAATCTCCATTATCTGTTAAGAAAAATCTTTGCTAAATCGTCTGCTGTTTTATATTCTAAATTAGATTAGATAAATCTAGTTATAGTCCTTAGAGATCGACACTCGAGGTTATTCTGCTGCTACACTACGGTTTTCGTTGTAGTTGTGAATTGTCTTTGGCTAAATAACAAATTTATTTGATTGATCGGAACCGACAATTCCGCGATCATCATGATTCAGCTTATCCACATGACCATGGAGATGAGATTATAATTAATCAAGATTAATTATAATTATTTGTGGCACAATAATATTATGAGAATATTAATTGAATTAATTGTATTTATGAGAATACAATTAAAAGATTATATTTAGAAATATAATTGAGGTTGGAATCAAAAGGATATATTAATTAAAAATTAATATATGCACATGGGAAAAATGTAATTGATTTAGAATTGCCTTAGACTTGCATGTGGGTCCGTGGGACCCACCTTATTCCCATGAGGCGCGGCCGGCGCATAGGGAGGAAGGAGTTTGACTCCTTCCTCCAATCAAACTTATGGGGCAAGTTTTTCCTAATTGGGTTATGATTTAATTAGGAATGAACCTGGACATTAAGAGGTTACCTTGTGCAATAAGAATTTTGAATTCTTATTCCTTTTCGGAGTCTAATAGAATGTTCTTTAGGCTTCTATTGAATACTATATGAGTAGATGGTTAGAAAGCTTTTTCGATATACATTATTATTCACTCTTCTATTCTTTCAAGAGAAAATAAAAAGCTCTCTCTCTCTTCCTACCTCACCGCCGCCGCCGCCCCCTTCTCCGGTCAACTGAGTTTGACTCGAGAATATCCTAGCATTCTCTCGATAAGTTGTTCATCCGTGGATACCAAGGTTGAGGTTCTAAGAAGCTGGAAACTAACCTTTATTGCTTTGCATATAATCAAGAAGGCATATTAGATATCTTCGACTTCAACGAAGGAGAAGATACACCAGACTATCACGAAGATCATATCGATTGGGCTATCAATTTTGTTTTAATTCTTGCTTTCGGAGTATGGTAAGTCTTCTAACTAATGTGATTCAATATACGTTATATGCATGATCAATTAGTATGCATGTTAAGAAAATTTTGAAATTCCGCTGCACCACCCTAGGAGTAATTCTGACATAATTTTCTTACGTGAGTTTGTACACAAGTTTGATAGGATAAGAAAAGTTAAGAAACCAGCCACTGACCTCAAAAAAGTTATTCAGGATCCGCAAGAGAATGTACGTCACTTCCTTGCGAGGTTCAATGAGATAGCTATGGAAGTTGAGCCTCATAGTATTAAGCAAAGGACAACATAATTGTATGAGAATACAACTAATCAGAGCTTGCGGGATATGATAGCCATGAATGGACAGAATCTCGAAACGGATGAAGATTTTGACGAGTTGTGCTCAAACTTCAAGAATTCTGAGCATTTCCGAGAGAGTGCGCAAATTAGAGCTGGATACAAGAAAGACAAGGAACCGGCGAAGCAAAACATTACTCCAAAAGCTAAAAAACATGATCAAATGGGAGGAAAGGATAACAAGAATTGTTTTCCAAGGGAGAGACCCCCCCCCCCAGAAGATATGCGTATTATACAACCTTGTATCGACCGAGATCCGACATCTTGGCATCGATAGTTGAGCAAAAGTTAAATGTCATACAACCATCAGAAAGGTCCGACAGTTCCAGGTTTCATTGCAAGTTTTACAGAGGAAAAGGGCATGACACTGAGGATTACATGCATTTGAAAACTGAGATAGAGGGATTAGTCAGAGACGGATATTTGAGAAAATTTGAAGCAAGAGAAGAACAGTCAAGGCATAACCGATGGGACAAGCAGATAAAGGAGAGAAAAGAAGAAGGAAGAGAGGAAGAAACTGGAGGGAGACAGGATGAGAGGAGAAAGAGCAGGGAAAGGAGTTGACAGAGAAGAAACAATGAAAGCTAGAAAGATGAGGAGGAAGATGATGATAACTTGCCAAGATTAGGAATCATAACTATAGCAGGAGGACCAGCAGGTGGGGATACTAGAAAGGCTAGGGAGAAAACAGCCGGCTACCTAAGAGAGATGGCAGATGCATATGGGGATCCGTGTGTGGGAGCACCAGTTGGAAATAAGATAACGTTTGATGACAGTGAGATCCCAGTTAAGAGCCCATGTGATGGAGATACGGAGGAGCCGGACGTTCCTTTGGTGATTTCGGCCGATATTGCATCTTACACAGTAAGGAAGATACTCATTGATACGGGAAGCTCAGCTAACGTCATACTGTTAAGAACGTTAAAAAGAATGAGGATCGATTTGAGAGAAATGGAGAAAGTGGGAAGTTCGCTGGTGGGATTTGAAGGAGAACAAATTTATCCTTTAGGAAGAATCTACCTGAAAGTTTCCTTGGGTAAAAAGCCACAAAGAGTAACAAGACAAATTCCATTCCTAGTAGTGGACATTGAGTTCTCTTATCAAGTGGTGCTAGGTAGACCAGCTCTTAGGGTCTTCCAAGCGGTGGCATAAACTCTACACAATAGCGTGAAATTTCCAACACCAGCAAGAGTAGGGCAGGAAGTTGGAAACATAATTCAAGCTTGGGAATGCTATACTCTCTCGGTAAGGAGGAATCTAGTTCCACATGAGGAGATGAAGGAGCGGAAGTCAAGAGACAGAAGGGAAATGTTTGCTATCAAAGAAGCACCAACTAAGAAGCGAAAGGTAAGTCTGTCACTTACCAAGAGTCAAAGAAAAGAAATGGCTCGAAAAGCTAGGGATGAATTACCAAAAGTAGAAATTCGACCCGAAGAGTATAAGGTGATTCCAGAAGAACCCATGGCCCCAACTCCGAAGAAAAGATTTTTGCAGCAGAATAAGATTCAACCCAAGGAAACAGTAAGAGAAGTGCAAATCATAGACGGAGATCCTGAGAAAACAACAAGGATAGGGACAGAAATGGAGTGGGAAGTAGATGCAAGCTAATAGCATGTTTGAAGGAAAATTCAGACGTGTTCTCTTGGAGCACTAACGACTTAATAGGTATTGATCCGTCCATTGTTGTGCACAAGTTGAACATGGACCCAAAGATCACACACATAAGGTAGAAAAGAACCAACTTTGGCCCAGAGCAAGAAGCGATAATTGTTGCGGAGGTAGAGAGATTGTTGAAGACGGGACACATTGAAGAAGTAAGATATTCAGATTGGGTTTGCCATGTAGTTCTAGTGGAGAAGCCAGGGACAGGAAAGTGGAGGATGTGTAATAACTTCACACGACTCAATAAGTTTTGCCCAAAAGATCCATATCCTTTGCCAAGGATAGATCAATTGGTTGATTCAACTGCAGGAGGTTGAGTTTCATGGATGCATATCAAGGTTTTTACCAAATAAAAATGGCAAAGGAGGATATTCCAAAGACAGCCTTCTTTGCAGCTGGAGGAGTTTACTGTTTCAAGGTCATGCCATTTGGATTGAAAAATGTTGGAGCTACTTATCAAAGACTTGTGAAACAAATGTTCAGGGAGGAGCTTGGGAAGACAATGGAAGTATATGTGGATGATATGCTGGTCAAGAGAAAGACAGAGATTGATCATATAGCTCATTTGAACAAGTGCTTTGCCATCTTGAGAAAATATGTGATGAAGCTCAACCCTGCAAAATGCACTTTTGGGGTAAAAGGTGGAAAGTTCCTGGGCTATATGGTTACAGAGAGGGGGATAGAGGCAAACCCAGAAAAGATCAAGGCAATTCAAGATTTACCGCACCCAAGGACACACCATGAGGTGCAGCAGTTAGTGGGGAAAGTCATTGCATTAAGTCGCTTCATTTCTCGATCTGCAGAAAAGAACCTCCCCTTCTTTAGAGTCTTGAGGAAAACAGACAAGGAGAAGAAGGACAAGGCAAGTTTTGTGTGGAATGATGAGTGTAGACAAGCATTTGAAGACTTGAAAAGTTACCTTCAATCTCCACCTTTGTTGTCTAAACAGGTAGAAGGAGAGCCACTCTACTTATATTTGGCTTGCGCACATGAAGCTATAAGTTCAGTTTTAGTAAGAATTCAAGGGGCTGACTGCCTCCCGATTTACTATGTGAGTAAAGCCTTAGCCCCAGCGGAAACAAGATACTTAGACATGGAGAAGTTGGCATATGCTTTACTTCATACCTCAATAAAATTGAAGCCCTATTTTCGTGCTCACAAGGTAATTGTGTTAACTCATGAACCTTTAAAGCAAGTGCTAGGGAAGCCCGAACACTCAGGAAGATTGGCAAAATGGGCAATTGAATTGAGTGAACATGAGATAGACTTTCAAGCTCCGTCAGCTAAGAAAGCTCAAGTAATTGCAGATTTTATAGTAGAATTCCCAGCCCGTTCAACTCATATCACCACTGAAGAGGAAGAAAGTAGAATAGCATCCGTCATGTCTATAGCAGAAGCTCAAATCGCTCCACCCAGGGAGGAAAAGAGAAAAGTAGGAGGAGAAGAAATTCGTGTGGAAGAGATGTACGAGGAGAATGGTCCATCGAAGGAGGATGAGGAAATGAAGAAAAGGGGAGACCAGGAATATTGGGAAATGAAAGTTGATGGGTCTTCATTATCAACCATGGTGTAACGCCCCGTATTTTGTTTTATATTATTTATTCATTTATTTCAATGATTTAATTACCTGAATAATTTAATTTATTCGGTAGTTATTTAATTTCTTTCCCGCGCAATCGAGTTCACAATTTAATAGCTCGCGTAGAATTTTCGCTCCGTTTCATTTTGGGCCAGTTAACAAGCTGTTTAGTAAGGCCCAAGTCGGATTAGTCAGCTGAGCCCATTTGTGTTGGTGGCCCAAGTTTCTGGCCATGTCTCAACAAACCCTAAACCTAACACTTACCCCATCCTTTCCCCCCTACTCCTCATTTCCGCCTGCTGCCTCCCAAAGCCACCATCGATCTCATTTTTGTTCTTCTACTTCATCGATTTTTCAAGATCCATCACCATCATCTTCGTTTTTCTTCTTCATCATCACAACAACATACATACGCCATCATCTTCATCCTTTATCATCATTACCATCGCCGAGAATCATCTACAGTTGGGTTTCGAGATCTTAGATCTCATTTCACGACCACCACAGGTTACCATCATCATCTCATCACCGCTCTGTTACCATCGTCAACCGAAGAAACTCGCTGCCCTATTCCGTTGGAGGTGTTGTTGCTCCGTCACGCGCCGATTCAGCTATCCCCGTGCCGGATTTTCTCCTCTCCGGTCCCGATTCTGCTCATCCTTTTTCTGTTCCGGTAAGTAGCAAAGCTACTTCATGTCTACTCGTGTTTTGGGTTAGGATTCGTAATTCGAACCCTGATTGATATCCTTTTTTCTTTTTTAATTCGCAGTTCGTACCCGGATCCGTTCAAAGGCAAGGATCGACACTGTTTCTTCTTTTTCTTTCCCTTTTTTTTTCTTATCTTTATGACTTTTATACCTATTCCTCAGCTGCCATTGTTTTGGACCTCAAACTCGGATTAGGATAGAACTGGATCGATTATTGTTGTTGATTTTGGACTGTGATTGACTTGATTTGACCAATCGAACTGATGGCCTTGTGTTTGTTGACCAATTCGAATTAAGACTGAAACTCTAGACTGTTTGGGGAAAAGGTTGAGACTGACCTGGGTACGTTTTAGATTCGTTCGACTAGTCTGATAAGTTTTAGTTTCTGTTGGGGTTTGATGAACGCGCGGATGTCGTGCTCCGAGTTCACGCAAATAAATTTGTATTTAGCCAAAGACAATCCACAACTACAACGAAAACCGTAGTGTAGCAGTAGAATGACTCGAGTGTCGTTCTCTCAGGACTATAACTAGCTTTATCTATTTAACAAGAAAATATAACATAGCAGTCAGATAGCAAAAGGGGGTTTCTAGCAGATAATGGAGGTTGGTGATAGTATGGTCCTTCTTAACATAACGGGTCGATAATCATGCATAAATTCCTCGGTCTTGCATAGATATCTTTGAATCAATCTAGTGTCCTGTTGCAAATATTAAGCACTACGAAGATAATTGGTCTGACAAGTCAATCGCTATTGTCCTAATGTGTTCCGTAATTATTCAACACTACGAAGATAATTGGTCTGATGGTCGACAAGTGTCCAATTGTGCATAATAATTAATACAACATACGAGAATTTAGGTTGTGCCTGATCAACGAAATAAAGCAATGACACGGAGTATAATGCGCGATATAGCCATTAGCATGATTATCTTCCCTTCGCTAAGAATTCACATACTACCACCAACGATAAGTTTAGCTACTCATAATAGGGATGCAATCAACAGAAATCATAGAAGAAAACATGTTGAAAGAATATAATAAAATAAGTAGAATAAAACTGTAAGATACAAAGTTACCGAAGGTTGTCAATCTCCGGATGATTGCGATCCTACGAGCTCCAAACTGCTATGAAAAAGTATCTCCTAAGCTACGGAACTCCCAGGACAGGCCCCGGGAAGTTCCTACCTAAAACTATAGAGAGAGGTGAGAAAGTAGGTCTGGAAAGATATGATTTTCGGAGAAAACTGAGCAACTGTATATAGGCCCCGAAATACTGTGGGGCGGTTCGCCCCACACACCGGGCGGTTCGCCCCACCTCTGGGGCGGTTCGCCTCGGAGAGTTTTTCGCGGAATTCCGCATTTTCGACGCGTTTTTGGATTTCTTCCCCTTTTCGGACTCGATTTCTGACTTCTAGTAGCCTTCTAACCTCCAGATTCGGCCCCTAGACTCCAAATCCCATCCGGAAACCTTCAGATACTCCAAATAGGCTTCTGGAACACCAATTCCTTGTCAACTTCAATATAATTGCCCGGAAATCTTCGAATTTCAACCAAAACCTGTAAAAAATAAAATCTAAAGGGAAACGTGACACTATTCTAATAAAATGCATTAAAATATAGCTAAATTAACATAGAGGATAGCTAAAATAGGTGAAAAAGACTCGAATGAAAGTGTAAAATACACATTCATCAAACTCCCCAAACCGAACCTTTGTTTGTCCTCAAGCAACTAAGCTAGACTCTAATGCAAAAAACATGCAAGACACAAAATGGAGTTTCATGCCAAATAAAATGAACTAATCTACTGAATCTATCAAATAACATATGAAAAAAACATATGAATCAAAGCATGAATATAGGTTGAAGAATACCTCGATTGACTTATACACATCCACATAAGCACTTATGTCAAGACAAGATAGTCTCTCGTAACATTCTCTACCTAGACCTAGTCAGTGACGACGTAATGAAGCATGCTAAGATACGAATGGTTGACCCGTGCCTATGAAACTGAGGACTTACTAATGTTCCACCATGTTAAGACTTTTCCTCAAAAGAGGTCGAACCAATACTGGCTCTCATCAAACGAAGGAGGGTTCCCTATAAAAGATAACACTCCCCTATTCTACCCATCTCTCAAGTAAAGTCTTAAGCTATTCACCACTTCCTGAATGGCAGGACGAGGGTGGTCTAAAACAGATGACACTCAAGACAAAAAGGATAAAAAATAGAAAATTACAACACGATTACGAACATTACAAAAAATGGAAAATAAGACTCAACACTTTGCTAAACTGCTATTTGGCTTTTTCTTCTTTTTTTTGGGACCCTTCTTTGCTTTTTTGGGGTCTTCTTTTTTCTTTTTTTCTTTCTAGATTCTCTTTTTTTTCTTTTTCTCTTTTTTTTCCTGGAAATTTTTCTTTCTTTTTTTTTTCGATTTTTCTAGCCAGTAGTAGCATAACAAAAAGAGAAACAAAATGACTCACACGACTTCCCCAAACCTATTCGAAAGAATAGGTTGGAGTACAAAATTTACGGAAAAGGAAAATAAACTCACGATACGAAAATGAAAAACAGAAACAAATCTAATGATGGTGTAACCCCCTCCCCAAACCTATTCGGAAGAATAGGTTATAAACAAAGGATCACACATCCTCACTCTACCTCCTTCCTAGGCATTTAGCAATCTCAAAGCATGGTGAAGACTTGTTGCCTCTTAGGTACATAATTACTCGGGAAAACAACCATAAGACCCTAACATGCATCATCCTATTATAAAGGCCTTCGTGAACCGCAGTAGAGAAAACACCACTAAGTGATGTCGAGACTACCAAGCTCAACTAAGTGCAATACGTAAATGTGACAAGCCAAGCGAGAAAAACCTCAAACAAATTCATAGAGATGAAGCATACGATTAATGGCATAGTTGGTTGATCTACCCAATAAAAAAGTTCAAAAAATTCGGCAATAAACTCCATATAAAACATGCAAGACTATCCTAGAATGAATGTAGTGAATGCAACCTAAAAAATCTAAGAAAGCAGTAAACGTGCAAATGCAAATGCAGACGGATAAAGCATGCGAGGTACTATACTCATCCTACCAATTCCAAGCTCCAAACTAACAACATCAGATCACTTAAATCTCATCCCCCCTCATGAAATTAACGCTAGTCCCTAGTAGTAAGAAAATGAGGAAATAAGATGTGATACTAGATGTTACCCCATGGTTTGGCCTCGGTCGGCTGAGTATGCTGCTTGTGATTTATTGGGCCTCCTCTGGGAGCTTTATAGGGTGTCATCAGGTCTTCAGGTAGGCGTGGTAGTTTCAATCATAGGTCGGACAGGAACAACTCCTCCATTAGTATCATCATTGCCCGTATGGCCTTCATTGTCACTACTTTCACGCACATCCCCACCAGTAGAGTTGTAGTGGCGGGTAGAATTCTCAAGATTAGCCGCCGCTGTTATGGAATCCTCCATCCTGAAGCCCTCCAATAGGATGTGAACTGTTGAAGGGGAAAGGGCAGTGGTGTCAGGACCTCCCCCTCCAACGTTTTACACTTGGGAGAATGTTTTTTCAGCTTTCATGGAGAAATACTTCCCTCACACCTTGACTACCGCGCTAAAGGCGCAGATCACTGGATTCAAGCAGGACTATGATGAGACCATCTACACCGCGTTCGAGAGGTTCCAAGATCTCACGAACAAGTTCCCTCACCATGGTTTTGAACTTTCCGACTTAGTCCAACACTTCTACAATGGACTAACCTTCGAGAACCAACAAGTGGTGGATTTCCAATGCCGAGGCAATATTTGGGAGGAAACCGCAGAAGCCGTCTGGGCAGTTTTCGAAAGGCTTGCTAAGGGTTCGCAGTTCAAGGACCCAAGAGCAATGGTTAGGAGACGTGGACCTGAAGCTCCACCAACTCAAGAAGCCCCTATGTACAGGGGGGATGGGGATCAATTCGAGTGCTTTACCAACGAATTGAAGCAAGTCCTCAAGAGCGCCACAGGAACAACTGTTTCGAACGAAGTATGCCGAATATGCAAGAACTATGGGCATGGGGCTCATATGTGTAGATGGGAGCTGGCATACGATGATGGCAACTGGGCTCGAGGAGGCGAAGAAGAAGCCTTTGCTACGGAGTTTGGCACTCAAGAAGTTAGCTACGGACAAGACGGTAGGAACCCTCGAGGTGGATTTTGGAGAAGAGGATACCGTAACAATCAAGGGTATGCACCGGCTAACCAAACTTATGGACCTAACCAAGACCGTAGTAGGCTAAACTATGGTAATGACCACTGCGAAAACCCCGCTCCGAAAGAGCCACCGAAGTCGAAGTCGGCTCAACTGATGGAGAACTTGCAAAAGATGACACACTGAAGGTCCCCGGCAACGGCGCCAATTTGATGAACGCGCGGATGTCGTGCTCCGAGTTCACGCAAATAAATTTGTATTTAGCCAAAGGCAATCCACAACTACAACGAAAACCGTAGTGTAGCAGTAGAATGACTCGAGTGTCGTTCTCTCAGGACTATAACAAGCTTTATCTATTTAACAAGAAAATATAACACAGCAGTCAGATAGCAAAAGGGGGTTTCTAGCAGATAATGGAGGTTGGTGATAGTATGGTCCTTCTTAACATAACGGGTCGATAATCATGCATAAATTCATCGGTCTTGCATAGAGATCTTTGAATCAATCTAGTGTCCTGTTGCAAATATTAAGCACTACGAAGATAATTGGTCTGACAAGTCAATCACTATTGTCCTAATGTGTTCCGTAATTATTCAACACTACGAAGATAATTGGTCTGATGGTCGACAAGTGCCCAATTGTGCATAATAATTAATACAACATACGAAAATTTAGGTTGTGCCTGAATAACGAAATAAAGCAATGACACGGAGTATAATGCGCGATATAGCCATTAGCATGATTATCTTCCCTTCGCTAAGAATTCACATACTACCACCAACGATAAGTTTAGCTACTCATAATAGGCATGCAATCAACAGAAATCATAGAAGAAAACATGTTGAAAGAATATAATAAAATAAGTAGAATAAAACTGTAAGATACAAAGTTACCGAAGATTGTCAATCTCCGGATGATTGCGATCCTACGAGCTCCAAACTGCTATGAAAAAGTATCCCCTAAGCTACGGAACTCCCAGGACAGGCCCCGGGAAGTTCCTACCTAAAACTATAGAGAGAGGTGAGAAAGTAGGTCTGGAAAGATATGATTTTCGGAGAAAACTGAGCAACTATATATAGGCCCCGAAATACTGTGGGGCGGTTCGCCCCACACACCGGGCGGTTCGCCCTGTGTGGGGCGGTTCGCCCCACCTCTGGGGCGGTTCGCCCCGGGGAGTTTTTCGCGGAATTCCGCGTTTTCGACGCGTTTTTGGATTTCTTCCCCTTTTCGAACTCGGTTTCTGACTTCTAGTAGCCTTCTAACCTCCAGATTCGGCCCCTAGACTCCAAATCCCATCCGGAAACCTTCAGATACTCCAAATAGGCTTCTGGAACACCAATTCCTTGTCAACTTCAATATAACTGCCCGGAAATCTTCGAATTTCAACCAAAACTTGTAAAATAAAATCTAACGGGAAACGTGACACTATTCTAATAAAATGCATTAAAATATAGCTAAATCAACATAGAGGATAGCTAAAATAGGTGAAAAAGACTCGAATGAAAGTGTAAAATACACATTCATCAGGGTTGATTTGTAGTTTTTGAAACTCGAAAAGGACTAATCTGCAATTACGATTTGAGGAGTAAAACTGTAACCTCACTTTATGACCTGGACTGATGTTAAGTTAAGTCGAGTGTTGTGAACTGTTGTGATGATTCTGAAAATTGTGGAGTTGATATTTGATTTCTGAAACTTGAGAGGTTTTTCTGCGATTTTTTTTTTGGAGGGCAAAATTTTTGGAGGACTTAGTTGTGAGGTCATGTTTTTTTTTTTGGGACTGAACTGAAGTATGTCGAAAGTACGTTTCTGTTTTGGCAATTTACTTATCGAAGGGCATTTTAGTAATTTCAAAAACTGAGGGTAAAATAGTAATTTTCTAAAAACCGTTACAACCTTTCCAAGCTTTCTGAAACTACGAGAACTGAAGTGAACTTTGCGGATTTTCCAAGTGTTACTTTGCATTTGTGCTGCTTTTGAAAGTCCGCTTAATTAGTTTATGTTTTGTACTTTAGTAAATGAGTGACTTGCTAGCCTAGTTGGTTAGCTAATGTTAGACTAACCTAGAGGTCCTGAGTTCGAACCACTCCTTCGCCATTTCTATCGATATTTTTACTTTTATCGTTTGGATTTTCATTTCGACTTCTAGTTAGTAACAAGTCGTTTCTGTTTAGGTGCTTCGCTCGTTTTACCATAACTTGTTGTACCTTTGTGGTTCTTGCTCGCACGGTTTAAGGTGAGTGTGAAAGTATATATGTCCTAGAGACAACCAACCTTCAGGACGATATGTATTTTACCGCATTCAGCTTATTGGTATTTATTTATGTTACATTTATTTAAGCATACATAAATACAATTCGCATTACATTTACTGAATAGATTATTTGGTTGTTTGAATTATTCTGTAAGATGTTCCCAAGGACTGAAGATAATCACAAAGTTAGTGGGAGCTTGCGTGTCAGAACTTAAGTCCTAAAATTAGCCACTAGTTGATGGTCATTGAGATATGGGATATCAATGATGCGATAGAGACTAGCATGTGTTGCATCAGATCCTTTGAGGATGTAGTAGTTCTCATTGCTGCGAATAGCTTGGTTATTCATGATGGACACATGGACACTTTGGAGAGTGTTGGCATACCCAGCCGAGAAACCATTTGGTAAATTCTATTTAAGTGTCTATGGGAGTATCGGATTGTAGGGTGATGTAATAGTCCTCAGACTACCAATGAGGTCTAGCTCAATTGGTTAGACTCAGGTGTCATGACACTAGAGGTCATAGGTTCAATTCTCACCAAGTGCAAGATTATTTATAGTTTATTACTAGCTTTGTAATGGTTCGATTATTAAAAACAAAAATAGTCCTCATACTTGCACTTGGTCTATACCCAGCCGAGAAACCATTTGGTAAAAATAGTCCTAATATACTTTGACCATGCGCAACGCTTGCACTCTTAAAGTAGGGTAGATACGGCATGCGTTGGGTATATTAGGAAGCATATGGTGTGAGTGATTGGACCAAGATCATGATTCATTTCTCCGAATAGATTCAAGGAGAGAATACTCTACATCTCATATTTAGTGCGATCATTAGTCAATGGCCACTGCAAAGATATATGTCAAAATGGTGTTTGGACATAATCATCTAGATCGACTAAGAAGATTGAGAGACAATGGATGAGTTATTGGAATAAACACTAATCGATATTCTAGACTCATTCGAGTATTTGAGAATGAAAGGACCGTATCATCAAAGTACTCTACATCACAGACAGTTTGTATGTCCTCAACAAACGTTCTTTACATATTAGTATTGTCTAGTGACGATTGTCTAGGAATATTCACTGAGACCTTGATTTGATCATTGTCTAATATGTGAGGGCCTATGGGTCATATACAACTAGGTGATAATTCTCTCGATTAAGCATTAGGGTAAATTAAATGTCAATTGGATTGATAAGATTTTATTTACTATTGGCGATGACATTTCATTTGATGAAAATCATTAATTAAGTTAAAATTGGATTTATGACTTAATTACTATATCAAATAAAATATCAATTGTATTGATAAATATTTAATTTAATATTGTTGAGAATGTTCTATTTGATAGAATTAATTAATTAAGTTGAATTGAATTCAATGTAATTAATTAATTTATACTTTTAGAAAGTAAATTAATTAAATTGGATTTAATTAATAAAACAAGAAAAGAATAATTAGATTAAATTGGATTTAATTAATTAAAGTTAGAACGTGCATTTGAACCAATTTAGAATGAGGTTCAAGTGTTAAAAGCCCAAAAGAAAAGGATTGATAGTAGTGGGTTTCGAACCCAAGACCTCCGGCTCATTAACTAGCATACCAGCCGACTGGGCCAGGCCCATGTAAAATAGATTATGCGTTTTATACAGATATATCCATCAGAATGCGGCTGACATCAGACAGTAGGGTTTTGATACGTGTTGATGCTGCTTGTGGATTTGAGCTCTCCTTCTCTCTAGGGTTTCTACGGTTGTATTCGTTCTGATTTCTTTCTTTTCTTCTTTGATTAATTCTCTTTTATTATTATCTTTGAGATTTGTTGTTTTGCTTAATGTAGATTTTGAATATGGATTTCCTAGCATCCATGGAGAATTCATCAATGAAGAATCGAACTACGTTTGACTTGATACTGAGGGTACGTAGGGTCAGCATGGAATTGTTCTGAGTTCAGTTAGATCCTTTAGAAGATCATTAATTTTTCTTTGAAGAACAAATTTATGTAATGGAAGCTGGATAAAGGGTACGTTATTTATATGGAGCATGTTAAATAATCATTCAATCTACGACCAATGTAGGAAAGTTTTTGAATTCCGCTGCTATAACCTTAGAGGTAATTTCCTACAATTACTAACAGTGGTATCAGAGCTAGGTTTGATGGAATGAATTATTTACATGTTATTTTATGTTTATTGTGAGTTTTAAATTTGAAGAATTATAATTTGTTTGTCGTTATAAAATTTAAATGGTCACGAACTGGGTTTTGTTAGTATGGAATTTGATTTCTTCTCAAAGTTTTATTTTACGAACTGGGTTCAAAGAGTTTTTTTTAACAATCAGATTAGATCTGATTAGATTAGATTAATTGATGATTGGTTAATTATTATCAATTTGTTATCATTGGGTTCAGTCATCATCATCTTCCCGTGGTTTTCTGCTTCTCTTCGTCCACCACCATAAGCTTCGAGCTTCGTCGGAGCTCGGCTCCGTACGACCTCCGTTCGTCGAACTGAAGATATCATCCTTCTCCGTTTTTCGTCCTCTCTTCAACCGTGCCTTCAGTTTCAAGATTCGATTTGAGTTTAAGAATCGACGAGCTCGAGCCGCCATTGATGGTGTCCATGAATGCTCCACAACCTTTGAACTTGAATCAATCTAAATCAATGGGTATGAGATTCAAAGATGTTTGACATCGATCGGAATTGCTCCGACTAACGAAACGCGGACGGGGATCCAAGATTGATTCGATCGATCGTAAATTAAAAAAAAAAATTGGGATTTAATTCTTAATGCCTTTTGATTCGATCTGTTGATGATTCGTATGGATGGATGATGTTTAATGATTGATTGATTGTTGGATTTGTGTTTAGTACACTAAGATTGATGGGAAACTCAAATTGGAGATGAAAACTCCATGGTAGGACCAATATGCAAGCTTTTGGAACTTGCAGGGACCGAATTGAAAATTTGCAGAAAGTATAAGGGCGTGGTTGAAAGGAACAGAAGTTTGGGGACCTTTATTACAATTTGACAGATTCTTCTGTCTTATTGTAGCAGAGGTCCTTGCACTGTTTATATTCATAAATCCAGTCCTTAAGTTTTCTAAATTTCAATTTGACCATTAAAATTTGATTTTATAATTCTAGAAATTGTCACTGGTCCTCTGAGTATCTGATATGTTCGATTTAGACCTCATAAGTTTTAGAAACTTCATAAAAGCTTTCTGGAAATTTAAAATATATCCCTAGAGTTTTAGAAACTTATTATTTAATTCATGAGTAGTTTATAAATTACATTTATGTCATAATATTAATCTTGAAGATTTATATTAATGATTAGATACATGTTGGACAAAGCTTATAAACTAAGTTTGAATATTAATATATTCTTTAGAAGATTATATTAATGTAGAAACTTGTTTTAAATGTTTATAAATTTTTGGAAAATTCATAAATTAGATTTATGACTTAAAAATTATTATAAATTTGATTTATAATTTATTTTTTATTTCTTGAAACTTAATATATGTTTTATTTTTTGAAATAAAACATTTATAATTACTTTAGAAATATAAAGATGAGACAAATTATATTTTCTTGCAAACTTTAACTCATAGTTACTTGCTCACATATGTTTGAATGTCTATATGATTTACTATAAATCAGTATAGCACTTTATGTCCGCTTTTTATGGGTAGACGGTACCCACTAGTTTCCGGACCGCATCTGTCATATGTATGGGTTGGCGGCACCCATTACTTGCTTGTTCGCATATTGTATGCATGAGTAGGTGGCACTCATTATTTGTTTGCCCGCGAATTGTATGTGTGGGTAGGCGACGCCCTATGTTTGATAGATATCTAAGATCTTGTTTAAGCGATTAAATACCCCGACATAAATGTTTCCCAACTAAAATTTAAGTCTCGATTGATCGCACGACGTCACCCATCATAATGGAATGATGAATGGAACCATCTAATCTCATGAGTAATATGCACCATAGTGCTTACTCTGTTTGCCGATGGAAAGTCTCTTTCATAGGTCCATAGTTGGTACTGTGTGATGGTTGTGACTTACTTAGGCTATGTCGAGTCACCATAGCGTCAGGCATAGTCTGTAGGACGTTGATCAAAGTAGCTTTGGTCAACCAAGAGTTGTATTGTACAATTGGTTTAGAGACCTACCTTATTTGGCTATTACAATGATCAGCCATAGCAGGAGTTGTAGTAGTGCAGATTTGGATCTTGGCCATTAAGATTCATATTAAAAATGAATCAGTATTCTTCCAATGGGGTCGGTGAATATGATAAAATTAATGGAACTAAATAAGTCAAAAGGCCTTGATTATTTAGTCGCTGAATGAGGATATTGTGAATTGTTATTTAATTAGAGTTTAATTTAATTCACGCTTTATTTACATTATGTTTTATAAGGTTGTTGTAGAATGACATTGATGAATACTATTACTTTGATTCATTTACCAATGACATTTTGACTGTACTGTTATTTGCGTTTGATTTAATTGAGTTTGTCTTGGACAAGCATGTACCCAAGATTGTTTTGTGTTTGAATTTTAGTATTTCGAGTTGGACAAGAATACTTATATTAAATACAAGGACAACTAGGTAACGTATTCGACTTAGGCGTGTATGGTACACAAGTAGTTTGCACAACATGAGAGTATGAAGACATTATAGAAGATACCTCTTAGAACATGTATGATGAACATTGACCTTGATCAACCTCTATTCTAGAGTTTGGCTAAATCAGTGGGAGTACAAGTTCTTATGATAGTCAATGCGTATTATCTTTAAATGTTGAAATTTGATTTCTCTTCAAAAGCTCTTATATTATTTGGAATAAGAAAATCAATTGAGGATGTTGAAATTCTTAGAGAATATTGCTTGGCATTTCTTCAATTAATTTCTTTTAAGTCACTTCATGATTTGTATTAATTTCATAGAGAATATTAAATACAATAGAAGTGAGATTGACTAGAGCTGCTTACTACTCATAATATTTTGCAAGAACATCATCCATGGGTAAATGGTGCTCATAGTGAGCAGTTCTATTAAACCAATCCGTAAGGAATGGAAAGTAGAATAAATATACTAAGAGCTGCTCTAAATATATTTCCATTTATCTTAAATATGACCTTGGAAGAAAGAGTAAATGTCTAACGAATAATACACTCTATTGCAATTATAGTAATTCAATGAGAGTGTGGGTAGCAAAGTTTGATTCCTTGAACTTAAAGCAATTATTGCATAAAGATTCAAGCACATTATTGCGTACTGAAAGTTGGTTATGTCTATGAAGTAATTTTAGTATTGGATACTAATTACAAATGAAATTATTCTATTGATTTCATATGTTAAGAACATTGTTTCTGTACTTGTTAAGACAATAGTGGATTTACCTACTATTTAGTCACACTAATAGTATAGAGGTAGACGTCTTCAAGAACATAGATCAAAAGTTTTTAACCACAAGACATGAATTTCTCAATACATGATAAGAAGACCAACATAACAAACCAATTTTCCAAAATTATATTATTTGTCAACTTGGTTGAACTATTGCGAGATAAGAATGACAAGTGTTAAGTAAGTTAGACTACTTGACACCATTTATTTTGAAACATATGGATTGTAAGTCTTATCTTATAATTAAATGGTATGCACTAGATTTTTTTTTTGGAAAGGGATGAATACCAAATAATAATTTGAGATGACACATATTGCAAGGCATGTGTGAGCATTCAAATTGGGAAATGTCCTAATTCACCATATGCTTTATATTTTCCTTGGTCTAACCACTTGCGCTTGAGAAGATGCAAGTTCATTGCCCTTGAGAAGTACAAAGTCACAATGCTGAATAGAATATAAACATGTTATATGAAGTATTTTATTCTTTGATTGAGTCAATTGAATAGTACTTACAACCTGGTTATGGATTGTTATAAAAGGCCACGGGTACTAATAGAGTGTAATTAATTAAACCTTTTTAGACATGGTTAATCACCCATGATGGGTTCCATTGAAATGGAAATGCTATGTTCGACATAGATTAACCCATATACTTTGTTACACGTGCAATTGAAGTTCAATATGTATCCTAATTATATCCCTACTAAATCAGTCTTAGAGACACATAATAGTTATGTTGTAAGATTCTTTATTACATAGCTGCATATGGGGTTGTCTCATATATGTATTAAAGTCTTCATGATTAATAGGATTTTAGAATGTATTAATTTGTGAAACATTACCTCTATCATCATAAGGAACAAATTAGATGTTGTTTCTTGGCATATGCTATTCTTGTAAGACTTGGAGTTTACAAGGAATAAACCAGATAGAAGTACAAAATTTGAAATGGTTTCAAGAACACAAATTAACTAATGAGGCTGATAACTTGTCACTTAACTATGACAAAGATTCATACGAAGAGTCAACAGTGCTTGAGGTTAGTGGGAGTAAGTTACTTGGTAATGCCCATAAGCTAATGAAAGCATTTTGAGAGTAATCTTTTTGAGAATAAGATATTCTCATAAGTTAATATACTGCAACTTAGAAGTTGCACACTCTTCTTTGTAAGGTTAGCATTTGAGTGCTACCTTGATCACTATAACTTATTGGGTGACCCAATATTAGAGTGCCTCATAACATTCAAGATAATTAAACAAATCCGAACGCAAATGAACAAACTCCTAGGTTATGTAAATTATCGTGACAAATTGAATTGTATGCAATCCTTTAGAAGGATCACGATTATTTTATGTCATCGCAAGGATGAGTTTATAACCTATAGCTAACAAAATGATATTTGATATCGATTTTGAGAGGTGGCTTGAAGCCATAGGATCTTAAGAGATGGACTAGAGATTACTTAAGTTTAGAACTTAAGTAAGTTGATATTTTATTATTACACAGTAGTAATTTCTTTCAACGAAAGAATTATATCAAAATGAAGCCTATGCCTACATAGTGTAGGACAATCAAAATTATATAGTTGAGGATGACATGCTATATATTATCTATTGATTGGATTATAGACCAGTCCTGTAAGATTTTACTTGCATGAGCATCTAATAATTTCAATATATATTCGATTATAAGCCTATACCACTTTCTGAGGAGAAACTTTATTGTAAAGTGTGTTTGACATAGTTATAGACCTTAGTATCGAATTCAAATTATGAATGAATATGCAAATCAAATGAGGCCATTGTGGACTTATGCAAGCCTCTAGGAGTTTGATCATTTATGTTTGAAATAAGTAAATTAGTTTAACTTATTTCAAAAATAGATGAATGTTCTGTACATCTTTAGAAGTGTTTGTGTGAAGCTCTTATCTGTATGATTGAAAATGTTTGACACCAACATCATATGAAATAGTTTCCACATTAACAGTCAAATATTGGTCATTCAAGACTTTCATTGTGAAGGGGGCTTGAATGAAAGTTTTTAGGATATTCTCATATTGAAACCTTGTTGGATAGCTTCGAGAGAATATTCAAATTCTTCATGATATTCAGTATTTTGAATAAATAATGTGTTGATAAACAATAATAGAATTCTAGGAGAATCTATTATTATTATCACATGGTTATACTGTCAATATTAGATTGTCTTATTGAAGTATGAACTCCGTACATATACACGATGTTGTATAGTGCAACCATCGCCTAAAATGTACAAATTTGATACATCAAACCGTCAAGGTGACTTAGAATTATCAACGGATTTCATGGACAGTGGGAGCTTAGCTTAGATATATACTGGATATATGAGTAGTAAGCTTCATTATAAATGTGATGATTGGACTTATTGCAATTATAATTTTGTATTCATCTTAGTAATAGTATCATATTAGATTAGATCTAATGATGTATAGATTCAACAACCTATGTCCTGTATGATTATGCTAGAAGGTTCTTAGAAGAACAAGGGGTAGTTCCAAGTGTTAGTAATCGAATTGTGAAATTGCGATTATACTAATGCGACTGCACATGCAAAGGAACCAAGATCTTATGATACTATCATGGATCTACTGAGACACTATCATTGGTTTGGAAATCACTGATAGGTTGCAACATAAACAAATAAAGTAATTTCTCCGTGAGGATACTACGCTGATTCTTTCACAAAATCTTGTCTTTGGAGAGACAAGTTAGCCATTCCAAGAATCTAAATGTTGGACACACATGAGTGATTGAATCTAGTCCAAGTGGGAGATTGAATGTATATATGTCCTAGAGACAACCAACCTTCAGGACGATATGTACTTTACTACATTCAGCTTATTGGTATTTATTTATGTTACATTTATTTAAGCATACATAAATACAATTGGCATTACATTTACTGAATAGATTATTTGGTTGTTTGAATTAGTCTGTAAGCTGTTCCCAAGGACTAAAGATAATCACCAAGTTAGTGGGAGCTTGCGTGTCAGAACTTAAGTCCTAAAATTAGCCACTAGTTGATGGTCATTGAGATATGGGATATCAATGATGCGATAGAGACTAGCATGTGTTGCATCAAATCCTTTGAGGATGTAGTAGTTCTCATTGCTGCGAATAGCTTGGTTATTCATGATGGACACATGGACACTTTGGAGAGTGTTGGCATACCCAGCCGAGAAACCATTTGGTAAATTCTATTTAAGTGTCTATGGGAGTATCAGATTGTAGGGTGATGTAATAGTCCTCAGACTTGAGGTCAATACTACATCATATGTGGAATAATATACTTTGTGCACAACGCTTGCACTCTTAAAGTAGGGTAGATACGGCATGCGTTGTGTATATTAGGAAGCATATGGTGTGAGTGATTGGATCAAGATCAGGATTCATTCCTCCGAATAGATTCAAGGAGAGAATACTCTACATCTCATATTTAGTGCGATCATTAGCCAATGGCCATTGCAAAGATATATGTCAAAATGGTGTTTGGACATAATCATCTAGATCGACTAAGAAGATTGAGAGACAATGGATGAGTTATTGGAATAGACAGTAATCCATATTCTAGACTCATTCGAGTATTTGAGAATGAAAGGATCGTATCATCAAAGTACTCTACATCACATGCAGTTTGTATCTCCTCAACAAACGTTCTTTACATATTAGTATTGTCTAGTGACGATTGTCTAGGAATATTCACTGAGACCTTGATTTGATCATTGCCTAATATGTGAGGGCCTATGGGACATATACAACTAGGTGATAATTCTCCCGATTAAGCATTAGGGTAAATTAAATGTCAACTGGATTGATAAGATTTGATTTACTATTGTCAATGACATTTCATTTGATGGAAATCATTAATTAAGATAAAATCGGATTTATGACTTAATTACTATATTAAATAAAATATCAATTGGATTGATAAATATTTAATTTAATATTGTTGAGAATGTTCAATTTGATAGAATTAATTAATTAAGTTGAATTGAATTCAATGTAATTAATTAATTTATACTTTTAGAAAGTAAATTAATTAAATTATATTTAATTAATAAAAGAAGAAAAGAATAATTAGATTAAATTGGATTTAATTAATTAAAGTTAGAATGTGCATTTGAACCAAAGAATGAGGTTCAAGTGTTAAAAGCCCAAAAGAAAAGGATTGATAGTAGTGGGTTTCGAACCCAAGGCCTCCAGCTCATTAACTAGCATACCAGCCGACTGGGCCTGGCCCATGTAAAATAAGTTATGTGTTTTATACAGATATATCCATCAGAATGCGGCTGACATCAGACAGTAGGGTTTTGATACGTGTTGTTGCTGCTTGTGGCTTTGAGCTCTCCTTCTCTCTAGGGTTTCTACACGGTTGTATTCGTTCTAACTTCTTTCTTTTCTTCTTTGATTAATTCTATTTTATTATTATCTTTGAGATTTCTTGTTTTGCTTAATGTAGATTTTGAATATGGATTTCCTAGCATCCATGGAGAATTCATCAACGAAGAATCGAACTACGTTTGACTTGATCCTGAGGGTACGTAGGCAGCTTGGAATTGGTCTAAGTTCAGTCAGATTCTTTAGAAGATCATTAATTGTTCTTTGAAGAATAAATTTATGTAATGGAAGCTGGAAGCTGGATAAAGGGTACGTTATTTATATGGAGCATTTTAAATAATGATTCAATCTACGACCAATGTAGGAAAATTTTCGAATTCCGCTGCTATAACCTTAGAGGTAATTTCCTACAATTACTAACAGAGTGTTCACCCCAAAGTTTGTATGTTTTAAAACCTAGAAGACAATGTGCTATGCATGTATATACATATGTGCATTGTATTTTGTATGCTACTACTTTAAAAGTAAATATGCCCTATGCATGACCATTTTACTTTATTATGTACGGTGTTGTTCTGTTTGTACTGATTTTTCTGCAGGAATGTAACTTGGTTATCCGAGCACTTTATCTGTTATTGTTTCTGTCTGTTTCGGTGTGGCCGGTCGATTAGGTTGTAACTGGGTAGACTTGGGTAGTGTGGACTATCGGGTTTACTTGGTTATTGCCTAGTCTAGTCACTTTTAGGCGCGAGGCAGAAGACGTTGAGGTCTATTAGGGTCGTAGGATCTGTTTCCCCAAAGTACACTGGGGTTTCTGTTTCTGTCTAGAGTTGTATACCCTCTGGAGGGAGCTATAAGGGCAATCTGGGAGTAGGAGTAACAAGTCGGGCTGCACCAACGCACTTCGTCTTATCTGTTTCTGTCTCTCTGTTCTGTTATCTATATTGTTTGCTATCTTACTTGCTGCAAATGATTTTGTTTTTAAAACTGTTTACTTTTTGTCTGTTAACTTAGAACCTCACTGAGATCCTTGATCTCACACTCTTTCTGTTTTCAAATTTCCTTCCTTGTAGATTCTGTTGAAGGAGACCGAGTCTAGGTGTCCAGCGACTGAAAGTTGGGTTTGGGAGCTCGTGGGATTTTATTTGCTAGAATTAAGAAGAAAAACTCTTTCTTTCTTCACTGTCTGTTCCTTTTAAAATTATCTCTGAGTTTTGTTACTGTTATCTCTGTTGTACTTTAAATTTGTAAGCTCATTTGAGCGCCAAAACCCGTTCCTTGACATTTATTGAAGATTGTTACGTGTGAATTTTAAAAGTTACTTTTATTTCAAGAAAATATTTTATTTTAAAAATTGGTACCGTTACACATGGGAGGAGCGGGAGTATATTTGGAAGGGCCAAGAGGCGCACAATTGGAGTTTGCAATAAATCTACCATTCAAGGTGACAAACAATGAGGCGGAATATGAAGCTCTTTTAAATGGAATAAATATAGCCAAAGCATTAGGGGTGGAATACCTAGAGGCTTATACAGACTCACAATTAGTGGAGTATCAATATCGAGGACAGTTTGAAGCCACACACCCAAGCATGAGGAGTTATTTGGCTTTATTGAAAGAAGAGGTAGAAGAATTTAAGGAATTCCATTTGAGTCTAATCCCGAGAAGGGAAAATGATAGAGCAGATGTGCTCGCAAAGTATGCATCAACCTCATGAGCTATATACACGAGAAGAATAATGTTAATGGAGCAAACTAAGCCGTCCGTCACGGTGGAAGAACATAATGTCTTAAGTATCAAAGAGAATGAAAATTGGATGCAAGATATAAGAAAGTACCTCACGGACGGAGGACTTCCAGGTGATAGGGCACATGCAAGGAGAGTTGTGAGCCGCTCTCTGAGGTACTTAATGATCGGCAATGACTTGTATAGAAGATCGTTCGCTGGAATGCACTTAAGATGTTTGGCAGCCTCAGAAGCAAGGCAAATATTAGCAGACATACATGAGGGAAGTTGTGGAAATCACTCCAGCGGAAGGTCATTAGCTCAAAAGGTTTTAAGGCAAGGATATTATTGTCCAGGAATTATTGGAGATGCCATTCGATACGCCAAGTCTTCTACCGAGTGCCAGAAGTATGCCAAGCAAAGTACCAAGCCAGCTAGGGAACTTAGGCCAACTAATATCACATGTCCTTTCGATAAGTGGGGAATAGACATAGTAGGACCATTTCCAAAAGGAACAGGACAAAAGAAGTTCCTAATTGTAGCAGTTGAGTATTTTTCCAAATGGGTTGAGGCAGAGGCAGTAACTACAATTTCAGAGAATAGAGTGCTGACTTTGTGTAGAGAAACATAGTATGCCGATTTGGACTGCCAAGAGTTCTAGTCTCTGATAATGGCACTCAATTCTCAGGAAAGAAGCTCAAGGAATGGTGCAAGAAAATGAAGATAGAACAAAGGTTCACTTCGGTATATTACCCACAGTCAAATGGTCATGGTGAGAGGACTAATCGAACCTTGGTTGAACTAATTGAGAAGAGACTGAAGGCTTGCCAAGGAGATTGGGTAGATGAACTGGATGGAGTCTTATGGGCATACCGGACTACTTCAAAGACCTCAACTCATGAAACGCCATTCCATTTGGTTTATGGATCAGAAGCGGTAATCCCAGCAGAAGCAGTTGTGGAGACTCTGAGAATTCAAGGTTATGAACCTGGAGATAATCATGAGGCAAGGATGCTGGACTTGGAAACACTTGAGGAGGTAAGGAGCACGGCCTTAGCAAGGATCATAAATTATCAAGTTCGAGTAGCTCGGAGTTACAATAAAAATGTGAAGAATAGGGAACTTCAAGTAGGGGACTTGGTGCTGAGGAAAGCGACACAACAAGATGGAGTGGGAAAGCTTGAACCAAAGTGGGTAGGTCCGTACAAAATAACAAAGGTCAAGACAAATGGGAGCTACGAGCTGGCGGACGAGGATGATAAAGAATGGAAGAGACCATGGAACATAAAAAACCAAAGGAAGTTCTACACTTAAAAGGGAAAGAGCAGGAAGAAGAGAGTAGAAGACCACCTCAGAACTTTGTTATTTTTATTTTCTTTTTAGGAACTTTTCATTTGTCTAAAGTAAGTTGTAATGATTTCCGTCAAATCAATTGACAGCTACATATAAACAATTTTGTGTTATGTAAGCTTGTTGAAGCTATAACATTTATGATTTCCGACAAATTTTTTCAATACTTTTGTTGCATTTTACAAGTAAATGTTAGGAAGAAGAGAAACTAGTATATGCTCAAAATAAAAGTTGAAAGAAAGATAAAGAGAAAAAGGAAAAACAAGAAAAGGAACATATAAGATGCATCGACCTGTAGATGATACAAACAAACGATGAAACATTGTAAGGGAATCAAGAGTGCCGGATGGGAGACACGGATAAGACCGAAAGTTTTCACCGAGAAAATTTTGAGGTCTTAACTTATTAAAATAAGTACGGTGGAAGGTTCGGAGTTTTCTATGTAGAGGGTGCCGGATGGGAGAGACGGAGAAGATCAAAATTTTTCGCCGAGAAAATTTTGAGGTCTTAACTTATTAAAATAAGTACCATGGAAGGTTCAGAGTTTTTTATGTAGAGAGTGTCGGATGGCAGAGACGGAGAAGATCGAAATTTTTTGTCGAGAAAATTTTGAGGTCTTAACTTATTAAATAAGTACCATGGAAGGTTCGCAGTTTATTATGTCGAGAGAGTCGGATGGGAGAGACGGAGAAGATCAAATATTTTCACCGAGAAAATTTTGAGGTCTTAAATTATTAAAATAAGTACCATGGAAGGTTCGGAGTTTTCTATATCAAGAGAGCCGAATGGAAGAGGTACGGACGGAGCGTGCATGAATTAAGGTGATAAGTGTTAGGAAACTTGTAATTTTGATGAGCAATTAACCATGCTAAATTAAGGAAAGTCCAGTAACTAGTACTCTTAAGGTCCATAGGAATTTAGAAGTTTAAGGACATTGTAAAAGAGGAACGTTTGCTGAAGACTTACAGTAGGTGCTAGATAGGTGTTTTAACCGCTTATGATGTATCTTGTTTTCTGAAAAGAAAAACAACCTATTGAAGCATTTGCTGATGATGTACTTTCTTTACACAAACAAACTATTGAAGCATTAGAACCGTTCAGAAACGTGAAGAATTCGAAGACTGAAGACTAAAGAAGATTTCTGAAGATGGTATCTACAAAGGCACATGTTGCTCAGAAAGTGGAAACTTCAGCAACAACTTGCATAAGTGAAAATCTAAACGACAGAGTAGGTTGTGCTTGCTGAAACTGAGACTGACCACTTGTTGAAATACATATGTGACCTCCTTGCTGAAAGTACTTGCATTTGTGCTCCAACGTTCATATTTGAATTTCAAATGAACATTAAATGCAAAGCATGCACGCGAAGGACATGAAGACTAGAAGACAAATAAAGGACGCTGTTGAAAGTACAAAAGCAAGATAGTGACATCTTAAGGAACAAAGCCTTAGAATTTGAAATTCAAACGGCTCCCTTGATTCACTATAAATAGAAGTCATTCGGCAAAGAGTTGAAGTGTGTCAACAACATGATCAAACTCTCACTTGTGCTTAAACTCACATACCCTTCAAACACTTTTTACTGCCATTGATCCGTTCCAAGACTTAAAGCTTGGAAAAGCTACTTGTGAAGAAGTAGAACATACACGGCTAAGAAATTAGTTAAGTGTTCTTTCTTTCGAACAAGAACAAGTCTTGACACCAGAAACAATCAAACTTGTTTACTGCAAAGTATTCATAGTTTTGTTTCTTAGATTACTTGTTGTAGTTGAATAAGTTATAATCAAGTTATCTCATCCCAAACCTCTCTAATTGAAAATACACCCTTTCAGGCGTGAAATTCAGGGGGAACTTAATCGAGCATAGTGTTGCTGATTAAAAGTCCCAAGTTTGGTGGAGAACAAGGTTTCGTTCTCTAGTTAGGTTGGAAACGAAGCAAGTGTGCTTTGGTTTCTGTTGAATCGCTCTAGATAGGTGTTGTAAGGAACCTCAAACTTGTCTTAGTGGATTCAATCCTAGAAAGGACAAAGTGGATTAGTTGCGAGATTACGCCACTCTCAGATACCACTATAAAAGTGTTTGTGTGATTTACTTACTGCATTTAGTTTTCAGCAAAGCATATCTATCTGTACACTGTCACTCTGTTCACTTGCTGAAACTATCACTTACTGACAAAGCACTTATTGTACAAAGACTTCCGCTCTCTGATTTTAAGTATCAGCAAAACTCGTTACTGAAAAGTAACTAGTGCTTGCTGAGAAAGTTAAGTATCAGCAAACTCATTACTGAAAAGTAATAAGCCCTTGCTGAGAAAGTTTTTAAACGACGAAAGTTTGAAAAGACTATTCACTCCCCTCCCCCTCTAGTCTTTTCTTGTTGTTTAAAGGGACCAACAAGTGGTGTCAGAGCTGGAGGTTCTTTAACCTTCAGCACTGAACCTAGATCCCCTTAGGTGCTTTCCGTAAATCACTCTCACTTGATCAGTTTGGTAGTCTTTTGCTGACAGGATGTCTTTAGGAGACGCTCCCTTGTTGAAGCTGGAAAACTATGGAAAATGGCGAAACAACATGATGCTACATCTTGAGGCCATTAGTGATGAGATGGTTACTGTCATTAATGATGGACCTATCAAGATCACTAAGGTTGAGAGAAATTTTCCTCACAGAACCACATAAGCTGGAAAGGAAACTCTCTTAGGCGAACCAGTTGATACTGTCATTCCAAAACCAAGAGAGGAATGGACTTCCGACGAAGCCAAGAGATTCCGTCTTGGTGTCCAAGCAAGAAACATCATCATTCGATCAACTCCGGATACTATACAGTGCAAACTGTGGGGTGCCAAAATTGCTAAGGAAGCTTGGAAAATGGTTCAAGATCTTTGCGCTGGATCTGACAAAACCAAGGAAAACAAACTCGAAGTGCTGAAGTTAAAGTTCCAGAACTTTAAACAAGGTACAAATGAGTCACTAGAAGACTTGGACTTCAGATTCACAACTCTAGTTAGTGAGATGGTTGCCTTGGGAGTTGGAAATCTTTACTCAGATTCTGAGAAGGTGAAAACCATCATCAGAAGTCTGAACCAAGAATCGATCCACACTCAGAATTTCTACTACAATCAAGGAATGCCAAACATCACACCTACAGAGTTGTTCTCTCATCTTGCTACTGTCAACTTCGAGACAAAGCAAAGAGAAAATGTGTTTGCCGAAAAATCGCAAAACATTGCTCTTGCTGCAAAGCCGTCATCTTCTGAAAAGAAGAATGATAAAGAGCCCGCTGATGAAAATGCTTTAGTTGTTAAAAACATGAAGAAATTCATCAGTAAGGAACTTGTGATGAATGTGTATTTTACACTTTCATTTGAGTCTTTTTCACCTATTTTAGCTATCCTCTATGTTAATTTAGCTATATTTTAGTGCATTTTATTAGAATAGTGTCACGTTACCCTTTAGTTTTTATTTTACAGGTTTTGGTTGAAAAACGAGGATTTCCGGGCAATTATATTGAAGTTGACAAGGAATTGGTGTTCCAGAAGCCTATTTGGAGTATCTGAAGGTTTCCGGATAGGATTTGGAGTCTAGGGGTCGAATCTGGAGGTTAGAAGGCCACTAGAAGTCAGAAACTGAGTCCGAAAAGGGGAAGAAATCCAAAAACGCGTCGAAAACGCGGAATTCCGCGAAATTTACTCCCGGGCGAATCGCCCGGGACGTGGGGCGATTCGCCCCACGTCCCGGGCGATTCGCCCGGTGTGTGGGGCCCTTCGCCCCACACAAATTCGAGGCCTATATATAGTTGCTCAGTTTTTCTCCGAAATTCATACTTTTCCAGACCTATTCTCTCAGCTTTCTCTGTAGTTTTAGGTAGGAACTTCCCAGAGCCTGTTCTGGGGGTTCGTAGCTTAGGAGACACTTTTTCATAGCAGTTTGGAGCATGTAAGATCGCGATTCTTCGGAGACTGACAACCTACGATAACATTGTATCTTACGGTTTATTCTACTTATTTTTATATATCTTTCAACATGTTTTCTTCTATGATTTCTGTTGATTGCATGACAACTATGAGTAGCTAAACTTATCGTTGGTGGTAGTATGTGAATTCTTAGCGAAGGGTAGATAATCATGCTAATGGCTATATTGCGCATTATACTCCGTGTTATTGCTTTATTTCGTTGATCAGGCGCAACCTATATCTTCGTATGTTGATTAATTATTATGCACAATTGGACCCTCGTCGACCTATGCATATCTATATCTTCGTAGTGTTGAATAATCACGGAACACAATTGGACAATAGTGTTTGACTTGTCAGTATCTATATCTTCGTAGTGTTTAATAATTACAACAGGACAATTGATTGATCAAAGATCTCCATGCAAAACTGAGGAATTTACGCATGATTATTAACCTGTTATGCTTTGAAGGATCATACTATCACCAATCTCCATTATCTGTTAGAAAAACCTTTGCTATACCGTCTACTGTTTTTATATTCTTTAGTTAAATAGATAAAGCTAGTTATAGTCCTTAGAGAACGACACTCGAGGTCATTCTACTGCTACACTACGGTTTTCGTTGTAGTTGTGAATTGCCTTTGGCTAAATAACAAATTTATTTGCTTGAATCGGGACCCGACAAATGTCGGTTCATCAAATTGGCGCCGTTGCCGGGGACTATACTACTTTTTTCTGTTTAATTTGTTTATATTTTCAGCATTCAATTCCTAATTCTATTAGTTTTAGTTTTCCTTTTTAATCTATCTCTGATACTGCTTTCCTAGTCTGTTACAGATAGTGTATGCCACATACACGATCTAGGGGAACACCTCTTGCTGATTCAATTGCTGAGATCGACAGAGTCTACCACCAAAGAAGGCGACTACTTCAAAGGCGTGCACTAGAGGAAATAGAGGATACCGATTTCTCTGAATCTCTACACAGTCTTTTCAAGGAAATCGACGGAATGGCAGAAGCTAGACCACTGAAAGCATGGGTTCAACCCACCAAGGATCGTATGAGGGGACCGGCGATTGTTCTTTCGTCTGCAACTCGAGATTTGGAAATCAAGAACCACGCATTCCAACAACTTCCGAGGTTCTATGGCTTATCAAGGGAAGATGTGATGGGGTACTTGCACGATATCGATGTTTTCGTCAACCAACTCCCACGACCCGGAGCTGAAATAACAACGGATGAGTTGAGGATGAAAGTTTTTGCTATGGGACTTGGCGACAGAGCCAAGTCATGGTTGAGTTCTCTACCAGCAGGCTCGCTGGACACTTGGGAGAAGGTTTTTTCAGCTTTCATGGAAAAATACTTCCCTCACACCTTGACTACCGCGCTAAAGGCGCAAATCACTAGATTCAAGCAGGACTATGATGAGACCATCTACACCGCGTTTGAGAGGTTCCAATATCTCACGAACAAGTGCCCTCACCATGGTTTTGAACTTTCTGACCTAGTCCAACACTTCTACAATGGACTAACCTTCGAGAACCCACAAGTGGTGGATTTCCAATGCCGAGGCAATATTTGGGAGGAAACCGCAGAAGCCGTCTGGGCAGTTTTCGAAAGGCTTGCTAAGGGTTCGCAATTCAAGGACCCAAGAGCGATGGTTAGGAGACGTGGACCTGAAGCTCCACCGACTCAAGAAGCCCTTATGTATAGGGGGAATGGGGATCAATTCGAGTGCTTTACCAACGAATTGAAGCAAGTCCTCAAGAGCGCCACTGGAACAACTGTTTCGAACGAAGTATGCCAAATATGCAAGAACTATGGGCATGGGGCTCATATGTGTAGATCGGAGCTTGCGTATGATGATGGCAACTAGGCTCGAGGAGGCGAAGAGGAAGCCTTTGCTACGGAGTTTGGTACTCAAGAAGCTAGCTACGGACAAGACGGTAGGAATCCTCGAGGTGAATTTTGGAGAAGAGGATTCCGAAACAATCAAGGATACGCACCAGCTAGCCAAACATATGGACCTAACCAAGACCGTAGTAGACTTAACTATGGTAATGATCACTGCGAAAACCCCGCTCAGAAAGAGCCACCGAAGTCGAAGTCGGCTCAACTGATGGAGAACTTGCAAAAGATGGTTGATCACACCCAAAGTTTTCTCAAACGTTATGAAGAAGATTCTGAGAAGACTAGGGCAAGGCTTGATAGGTTGGAAGAGAGCACTAGGCTTGCCCATCAAAAGATGCAAGAGTTGATCGACCGAGGAGCAAGTAGGGAACAAGGCAAACTGCCTAGCAACACTGAGAAGTCGAATTCCATTACATTGGCTGGTGATCTACCTGACGAAATCACCATCAAGAAGGTTGCTAAGTGCGAGTGTTGCAAGAAGGTAGAACTTCCACAGGATAAGGAAGAAGAGAAGGACCTTGGTTCTGACGAAAGTGATGAGGAGCAAGAGGATCCCGAGCCACTCCCTAAAAGTTTTGATATTAAGGTCGGGATTGGTGAGCTTGAAGATGTCCGTGCCACACTAGACACGGGATCCTACTCTAACATACTCCCTTTGAATGTGTTTGAAAAGAGTAGCCTTGGAAAACTATCTGAGCATAGGGCTATTGTACAACTGGCGGATGGATCCTTTATGAGACCCGAAGGCGTTGTGAAAAATGTGTTGGTCAAGATTGGTGAAGCTTCTGTATACACCAATTTTGTAGTTATGCCGGCGTCTGCACTTGGAACGGGGGATGTAATACTCTTAGGGCGAACATTTTTGACTAAGCTACGCTCCGTGATGGACATCTACCAAAGAACTTGCACTATTGAAGTGGATGGCAAGCAACACGTGTTGCAAGCCATATCTGATCCACCTGATATTTCTTACACTACTCACTACTGTGGTCTTGCAGCCTATGTTCGTTCTTATTCACAGGTTCGTGGCATGAAGAGGAGATCAATGAAGGGGAAGTCTAGTACCTGCAGAAAGAAGAGCTAGGCACAGACAGGAGTCGAGTCAAAGACTTTAAACAATGGCGCTATCTGGGAGGCAACCCGGAATTTTTATCGCTTTCTTTACCGCTTTATTCCATGCACTCATTCTTGAACAATTTGCTTCTCATATGTGAATTTTTTCATCTCTGTGTCGTTTGTGCTTATGTTTGAGTGAGATTTTTCGAGTGGTTTTATGAAAAAATTGGTTTCGGGGATTAAAAACCGCATTTTTTGTCGAAATGACCGTCTCTCCGCATCGGGGAGCGGGGGCGAATCGCCCCCCATGGGGGGCGAATTGCCCCGTGTGGGGCGACTCGCCCCACAGTCCCAGTAGATTAAAAACGTGAGATTCTTCCCCTTCTCCTTATTTCTTCATATCTTCATCATTCCTCATCCCCAAAAACCGAAACTCGCAATTTTACCTTCAAACCTCATAACTTCTTCATTTCTTCACCAAATTTAGTGTTCTATAGCTTCAATCGAAGCCTATTACATGATCTTTCTTTTCATCCGAACAGATTTCACCCTAGTGCATTAGTTTTTCAGATCTGAGGTATCTTCTTATGAACCCTAATTTTCAAATTTGGGGGTTTTCTAATTTGAGCTTCAATTATGCTTATATGATGCATGGGTAGGTTGTTTGTGTGATTAGAAGCATTATTTACTATCAATTGCATGCTTAATTATGCTTGGGTTGTTGATTTGGGAATTTTGCTACTAGATGATATATCTTGTTATGCAATGTATCTTTATCTTTGATTTCTTGCATATGATTGTGTTTATTGATGTAATGATGATGGATTTGATGATAGAATGCTTAATTGTTGAGTATGAGGATTTATGATGCTAGAATTTTTCGCTACTATGGTATGAATTGAGCCTTGTTATCTAGGATATTGGTTGTCTAGCAAAAGAATAATGTGATGTATTGCTTGTAGTAGTATGTTGCATGATGAAGTAGCTAGGCTAGACATAAAGGTTTGGGGAGCTCGATTGTTGATTTTATCACTTGTGTGTTTTGTTCTTACACTAGCATATGCATGAGTAAGTTTTGTGTCATACGAGGTACTAACTGTTGTTTGTAGGAACCATGCCAAGGGAGAGGAGCATTCCCGTATGATTACTATGAAATATTGGAGGGGGATCGATTACAACCATGTCAAGAAGAGTGACCTCACTAGATGTGCATTCCAGCCACGGGAT
The DNA here is from genome assembly GCA_028274465.1 of Plantago ovata. Classification (NCBI taxonomy): domain Eukaryota; kingdom Viridiplantae; phylum Streptophyta; class Magnoliopsida; order Lamiales; family Plantaginaceae; genus Plantago; species Plantago ovata. The sequence continues at coordinate 82,656,102 of CM051457.1, forward strand.
CTTGCAACAACTTCGCGGATTATCGAAGAGGAGGAGCTAGAGTACACCTGGAGTAAGGACTCCTATGCCTATTCATGCACCACCGAAGGAACAGAAACCATTATTACGTCAGCGATCCATCACAAGGACTGCAAAGTTCGAGTGAACTGGAAGGCACCGGGACAATCTAGCCGCGACGGATTCAATCTCGAGTTCGCAGTTGCTAGAAGGTTCCAAAGCGCTAGCTTGGTTCCAAAACATAATGACATGGGTACCCAGCCCCTCGTTGGGGTGCCCCTTGACTGCCTCTAAAGGGAGCATCATATAGACATCGGGAGCATCAACTGTAGAGAATGTGGTCGACATAGGAAAAAATGGAAGACAACCTCTGAATAACCGAGCAGCTTGCTGTAACCTCCACGGGGTGTAAAACGTTGGAGAGGGAGGCTCTCATACCACTGCCCTTTCCCCTTCAATACTTCACAACCTATTGGAGAGATACCGGGTGGAAGATTCCATAACAGAGGCGGCCAATCTTGAAGATTCTCTTCGACACTGCAACTCTACTAGTGAGGATGTGCGTGACAGTAGTGACATGAAGACAATAGGGACAATGATGATACAGATGGTTGAATTGATCCTATCCGATCTATTAATGGAACTACCGCCGCTACCACAAGCCCCGATGATCATATATAAGGCTCCCAGAGCAGTCCCAATAACTCACAAACCGCATACTCAGCCGACCGAGGCCAAACCACGGGGTAACATCTAGTATCACATCTTATTTCCTCATTTTCTTACTGCTAGGGACTAGCGTTAATTTCATGAGGGGGGATGGGATTTAAGTGATCTAATGTTGTTAGTTTGGAGCTTGACATTGGAAGGCTGAGTATAGTACCTCGCATGTTTTACCCGTCTGCATTTGTATTTGCACGTTTACCGCTTTCTTAGATTTTTTAGGTTGCATTCACTACATTCATCCTAGGATAGTCTTGCATGTTTTATATGGAGTTTATTGCCGAATTTTTTGAACTTTTTTATTGGGTAGATCAACTAACTATGCCATTAATCATGCTTCATCTCTATGAATTTGTTTGAGGTTTTTCTCGCTTGGCTTGTCACATTTATGTATTGCACTTAGTTAAGCTTGGTAGTCTCGACATCACTTAGTGGTGTTTTCTCTACTGCGGTTCACGAAGGCCTTTATAATAGGATGATGCATGTTAGGGTCTTATGGTTGTTTTCCGAGTAATTATGTACCTAAGAGGCAACAAGTCTTCACCATGCTTTGAGATTGCTAAATGCCTAGGAAGGAGGTAGTGTGAGGTTGTGTGATCCTTTGTTTATAACCTATTCTTCCGAATAGGTTTGGGGAGGGGGTTACACCATATTAGACTTGTTTTCGTTTTCATTTCCGTTTTGTGAGTTTATTTTTCCTTTTCCGTAATTTTGTACTCCAACCTATTCTTTCGAATAGGTTTGGGGAAGTCGTTGTGAGTCATTTTGTTTCTCTTTTTGTTATGCTACTGCTGGCTAAAAAAAATCGAAAAAAAAGAAAGAAAAATTCCAGGAAAAAGAAAAAAAAAGAAAAAAGAAACTGGAAAGAAAAAAAAGAAAAAAAAAGAAAAGACCCAAAAAGCAAAGAAGGGTCCAAAAAAGAAAGCCAAAAAGCAGTTTAGCAAAGTGTTGTGTCTCATTTTCCAATTCTTGTAATGTTCGTAATCGTGTTGTAATTTTCTATTTTTTGTCTTTTGTTTTTGAGTGTCATCTGTTCTAGACCACCCTCGTCCTGCCATTCAGGAAGTGGTGAATAGCTTAAGACTTTACTTGAGAGATGGGTAGAATAGGGGAGTGTTATCTTTTATAGGGAACCCTCCTTCGTTTGATGAGAGCCAGTACTGGTTCGACCTCTTTGAGGGAAGTCTTAACTTGGTGAACAGCAGTAAGTCCTCAGTTTCATAGGCACGGGACAACCATTCGTATCTTAGCATGCTTCATTACGTCGTCACTGACTAGGTCCAGGTAGAGAATGTTACGAGAGACTATCTTGTCTTGACATAAGTGCTTATGTGGATGTGTATAAGTCAATCGAGGTATTCTTCAACCTATATTCATGCTTTGATTTATATGGTTTTTGTTCATATGTTTTTTGATAGATTCAGTAGATTAGTTCATTTTATTGGCATGAGACTCCATTTGTGTCTTGCATTGTTTTTTGCATTAGAGTCTAGCTTAGTTGCTTGAGGACAAGCAAAGGTTCGGTTTGGGGAGTTTGATGAATGTGTATTTTACACTTTCATTTGAGTCTTTTTCACCTATTTTAGCTATCCTCTATGTTAATTTAGCTATATTTTAGTGCATTTTATTAGAATAGTGTCACGTTTCCCTTTAGTTTTATTTTACAGGTTTTGGTTGAAAAACGAGGATTTCCGGGCAATTATATTGAAGTTGACAAGGAATTGGTGTTCCAGAAGCCTATTTGGAGTATCTGAAGGTTTCCGGATAGGATTTGGAGTCTAGGGGTCGAATCTGGAGGTTAGAAGGCCACTAGAAGTCAGAAACCGAGTCCGAAAAGGGAAGAAATCCAAAAACGCGTCGAAAACGCGGAATTCCGCGAATTTACTCCCGGGCGAATCGCCCGGGACGTGGGGCGAATCGCCCCACACCGGGCGAATCGCCCGGTGTGTGGGGCCCTCGCCCACACAATTCGAGCCTATATATAGTTGCTCAGTTTTTCTCCAAATTCATACTTTCCAGACCTATTCTCTCACTTTCTCTGTAGTTTTAGGTAGGAACTTCCAGAGCCTGTTCTGGGGGTTCGTAGCTTAGGAGACACTTTTTCATAGCAGTTTGGAGCTTGTAAGATCGCGATTCTTCGGAGACTGACAACCTTCGGTAACATTGTATCTTACAGTTTATTCTACTTATTTTTATATATCTTTCAACATGTTTTCTTCTATGATTTCTGTTGATTGCATGACAACTATGAGTAGCTAAACTTATCGTTGGTGGTAGTAGTGAATCTTAGCGAAGGGTAGATAATCATGCTAATGGCTATATCGCGCATTATACTCCGTGTTATTGCTTTATTTCGTTGATCAGCGCAACCTATATCTTCGTATGTTGATTAATTATTATGCACAATTGGACCTCGTCGACCTATGCATATCTATATCTTCGTAGTGTTGAATAATTACGGAACACAATTGGACAATAGTGTTGACTTGTCAGTATCTATATCTTCGTAGTGTTAATAATTACAACAGGACAATTGATTGATCAAAGATCTCCATGCAAACCGAGGAATTTACGCATGATTATTAACCCGTTATGCTTTGAAGGATCATACTATCACCAATCTCCATTATCTGTTAGAAAAACCTTTGCTATACGTCTGCTGTTTTTATATTCTAATTAAATAGATAAGCTAGTTATATAGTCCTTAGAGAACGACACTCGAGGTCATTCTACTGCTACACTACGGTTTCGTTGTAGTTGTGAATTGCCTTTGGCTAAATACAAATTTATTTCTTGAATCGG